>CM063497.1:56545932-56648432 GCA_032207245.1 Pardosa pseudoannulata
TAACATTTTTTTAAGTTTGCTAATTATCATGTTAAGCTATGAAAATAATGAAAATGGGTTTCTATAAATTTTATTCATCCTACGTTTTAATATGTATGTTTTGTATTCACTAGAAGAGTGAGATATTTTAAACACATGAACGCACCCAGAATACTAAAAATTCTTGTTTACTTCCTTGCAATGTAGTGGAATTCCAGACATCTACAAGACAGAAATTTTAGTGCTGCCATCTACCGGTGTTAATGAAACTATAAAGTTTTCTACGAAAGAATTTGTTAACTGAACTTGAAATAAATAACTGTTCACTATTGTTATGAATATATATATATATATATATATATATATATATATATATATATCAGTAATTTTTAAATTCTCTGGATAATATTAATTGGGATTTAATAACTGAGAATTTTTGCTGAATTAAAGACACAAAAACAGAATTTTTAAATAAAGTTTAATCATATTTATAAACTTACGTTTGTAGACGTTTAATAAAATAAATTCAATTTTTTAAATTCATAAACAAATTATTCTAACAAGAGAAAAATAAAATTTATTGGGCTATTTCCCAGTTTCGGGGGCCCCCGGAACCGAGTTCGGTGGGGACGTCAAGTGTGGGAGATATCGCCAAATTCTAGAACCCTATTTTCTGGCAAACCTTGCTCTTCTTTTCGGACTCTTCCACCACCCCCTAATAAAGGTGGGGGTGTCAATCGGCGCCTTTATTTTAGGGTATTGGGGGAAATGACACGTGATTTGAATATCTGACCCTTATTGGTTCCTGTAACTAACAATACTCCAAAACCGCCGAATTTGGATTTTCTAGCGTCTATTTCAAGTCTTTGTCCATTTCGGCTGTGCTCTGGAGGTTTGTCCATTTTGCCCGAGCCCTTGTGACATTTTTTTTTCTTTTTTTAAATTTAATACTGGAGATCACACCAATACAATTGAGGGCTTGTGGAACTCAATTAAGAGATACCTCCGCACAGTTCGCAAAAGTTCGTGAAAGTCAATTTGATTCGTACCTTTATGAATTTATGTGGAGGAAAATGAAAGAAAATCTGCAAGATGCTTTTCAAGATTTTTTAAATCAGATCAAACGTGTATATCCACCAACAACTCAGGATATTAAATTAGGTTAGCGCTTTATTTATTTTATATTTTATGCTTAATTTTCGAAGAGTAACAAGTGATGTCATATTTCATACTTATATTTTTTTATTTACTGCTTTTTGAACTTTTTTATTCAAAGTTGTGTCTTAATTTAATACAAAATGAAGAAGAAATATTTTTAAACTATATTATTTTATAGTGTAATACATTGTTAAAAGTGATACGCTAAGTAATAAAAGTAATTTTATTTCGACCGTCTACCGTTATTGTTACGGAAGATCAAGGGGAGCTTTACCTCACTTAGATAAGAAAAATCATTTCACTCCCTTACTTTCTTCAGAACTTTAAGCTAAAAATTTATTATTTATTTAAAACATTTACTCCGTTCTTATATTTTCATTTCGAGAAGTAATTTGTACCGTACTTTATTACTTTTTAATCTTTTGATAGTTTTAAAATAATTTCATTAAATAACAACCATATTTATAAATATATCTAAATATTTTATAAGCATAATTGCCTAAATAAATAAAGAATGCATATAGCTAATTATTGCAAAAATTAAGTTTATTATAACCTATGTCTTTAAATACATTAAACGGAATTTAAAAATGTTATTTATTCTTTCCTTATGTTTCCATGTTTTAATTTTAACTTTTTAATATGTAAATTATTATTTCTAAATATTCTGTTGTATAAAACTGTAATAGTTGTAGGAATACTTCTCGATTTAATTGCGATTAAATATTTATAAATTGTTCTGTATATAATTGTTTATTATATGTAAATATAAAATATATATATTTTGCTTAATTGATATATATTATGTTTAATATTAATAAATAATAAAATGTTTATAATACATTAAAAACTGATTTAAATTTGTATTATCTTAACAACATTTAAATTTTTTTAAATTGTATAAAACTTAATACACAAATTGTAAAATATTAATTTAATATTGTACAAAAATAGAAAAAACATATATAAAAATTTATTGCTGTATATTAAATTATATTTATTAAGAAAAATTTTAAATTTCGTTTAGTTTTCAAGGTTGACGAAGTATTTATATACTTTGGATATGAAATAAAATAATTTTAAGATGTTTTATATATATATATATACAAACTGATCAAACTTTTCTAGAAAATCTAGATAAAGTGTATCGTTAATCGTATTTATATATTAAAAGTCTACAGACGTAAGTCTGTAGACTTTTAATAAAATAAATTTCAATTTTTTAAATTCCTAAACAAATTATTCTAACAAGAGAAAAATAAAATTTATTGCTGTATATTAAATGATATATTAAGAAAATTTTTAATTTCTTTTAGTTTTCAAGTTTGACGAATATTTATTAATATATTGATTTATAATATTATTATTTATATATGAAATTAATTTTAATATGTTATATATATATATATATATATATATATATAAACTGATCAAACTTTTCTAGAAAATTTAGATAAAGTGTATCGTTGTACATTAATTCTTTATAAGCCATTTTCTCATAAAGGTGTTATATTCTAATATTTATTAAATTGAGTATAATTCAAGAAAAAAATTCAGTTAGATTATTGGAATAAATCTGATTTTAATTTCATTTTTGGTGAAAGTTTATTAAGAATTTTATATATTAACTAACTGGGGAAGCATTTTTACCGTCAAAGAACCGAAACAATCATTCACATTAAGTAATGTGGTTAGTTTACTGTGCAATCCTCATGCTTGATTCAGGCCTACGCCTTCTTATTTCGATTCAAAATCTCACTTGCAGTCGAATCTACCCTCGTTATGACGCTTACATTGCCATCTGTTGAAAAACTTTGGAACTTTTTTCTTATGAAGTACCGTTTCCCCCTTCTTCCAGTATATTCAGTTCAAATTTAAACCATTCTGACTAGTGATTCTTCTTTTACAGCATTTTGAAAGTGGGACTTTAGCTATAGTCACCCTGTGTAATGAATTTGGTGGTAAGTATGTTTCTCACGGACTTAAAAAGGGTTAAATAATTTTTATAATTAAAAATTTAAGATTTCGTTTCGTCTTTCACATTATTTAGTTTTTTTTTTAATTCATAGTTTTACATATTTCTGGGCTCTATTTCTTGAATAGGAAGAGACCCTGTGAGAAGAAAATGCCTAAGGCCCCAAAAAGTTTTAAACCATCCCTAACTGCAATATACTTAAATGAATATAAATAACATTTTTGTTTGAATGTTGAGGAGGCAATTATTTCTATGATGTATATATATATATATATATATATATATATATATATATATATATATATATATATATATATATATATATATATATTATTATATATAATGTGTGTGTCTGTATACGTATAATCGTTTGTATACATATGTGTGTGTATATATATGTAATACATCAAAATTATTTCACTTTACTCTCTCTTTAAAAACCTCCTCTATCCCATTCTAATTCCTTAAAATCTATTTCCTCAGCCCCAAAATATCTTAATCAAATTAGTGTCCTCGACTCAAAATTCGTTCAACACACTACCCAAATCTTACAGTACAATAGATGTAAATTTTCTGTTTATTCAAAACATTTTCCAGCTGTCTCAATAAAATAGTTCACTCCTTACAATGATCTAAGTTCGCTGACTAAGTTTCTTGTCTCTTGGAAAATTCCTTTGGGAAAATTCTATGTTTCACCACTTTCATTTAGCTGAAGAAACGTGCACACGAAACTGTCGTTACAAGCAGATATAGAAAGATTCTCCAGTTACTAACCTTGGATATATATTCTACAGTCGTATCTGTTGAATTCCTTTTAAAATTTCTTTATAGACTTTCCACTTTTTTAGGATTATTAAAATCTGTTCCGATATGTATAAATGTAAAATTCTATACCTATATTTTTAATAATTTACTCTCCTTGAACCCTACCTAACATTCAACTAGAATTACGGAATTTTGAAAATTATTTTTTTGTTTTTCCTATGCGGGGGATAAGTGTCTTTTTTCCACCTTGGTCGATTTTAACAAACATACTGGGCAGTTTAACGCCCCTGAGGTAGATACGTCAGAGCTATAATTCCAACCTTTATGAGATTGGAGGCCTTCCCAGCCTAAGGTGGGTTAATTGTATTGGTCGAGGCTTTAAAGCACGAAGAGTGACCGGCTGGAGCACCCAAGCAAAGAGTAGAGGAAAATGGGAGAAAATTTGAAGAAGAGAGAGGGGCTCATAAAGAGCTGTCAAGTCAGTAAAAGAAGAAGACAGGCCTTATCACAAGTTAACCTAAACTAAAGTAAATCGATTGAAAATATTTCTCTCTAACACAAGAATCCTGCTCGTTCTTCACGAGTAAGTAGAATTATACACCCAACCCAGCGGAATTCATACGGTAACTTATAACTGATAATATGGCAGCCACAACAGCAACCCGAAGAGGCTTCCATCATTTTGCTGACTTACCTGAGGTCAGTCATGGTTTTAGATGATGTAATACAACCCGGTAAGGAGCAAATACTGCAGAGGTAAGCTCTAGACTACCAAGAAGAGGGTAAAGAAAAGATCACTCGAGTACCTCGGGGAATGAAGCCCGTACACACCTAAAGATAGTGCCTCTCTGAAAAGATTCTTCAGTAGTAAAAGGAATCATAAACAAACAAATATATGTTGGCTTGTGATAACACCGTTAGCCATATGAAATCCATGTGAATATGCCCTTTGAGTACTCCTCTATATCTAACACATTCTTCTGGTTTCTTTTATTGCAGCTTCATCCCCGGTTCCAGATGACTTCCGACGTAGAGAAAGGCAACGAGAAGGTGTCGGCTGCCCCCGTCTCGAACGGGACCATCAGCAGGAAGAAGAAGGGCGAGTTTCTGGATCTGGTGGGAGTCGACGGGCCTTGGCAACGGCGCATCTTCCTAGTTATCTTCTTCGTGTGCATGCCGAGCGCAACTCACAACCTTGCCATGTCCTTCCTCGCCCCAAAACTAGACCACTGGTGCGCTAAGCCACCCGAAGCAGGCAACCTCACAGTGGAACAGTGGAGGAGCATCGGGTTGCCCCCCGAAGACAAGCAGTGCTCCAGGTAAGGTTGACGTCTTGCACAAAATCATCTTTTTTTTTGTGCAAGTTTTGCACCAGTTTTTAAAAGATATTTTTTTTCAGGTATGCCAACGTGAATTTCACTCATCCCATGGAAAATGACATGAATGGAACTGACGTCTACAAGATAGTTCCCTGCGATGCCTGGGACTATGATGACTCCTTTTACAGCTCGACTGTCCTCAGTCAGGTAAAAACAAAAGAATACGTATTGTAACGTTTTCAGATCTCAGTGATAGCTTCCAAAAGATCGGTCACACAAAACTATTTATCTCACAGCAGAGCACAATATATAAATGTATAGACATATCTACAAGACAGTATTGAAGAGGCGAACCCAACAAACACACTACCAAACAAGTAGCTTGTGCTAAAATTTCCTCGGGAGATCAAATCTAATACCAGATCAATGTTCTAGAGAAATCAAAGTTTCTAGGCCAGAATATAGCCGCTTTCCCTTATGTCAAGCCATCCACCAAGGCATATGAAATACATATGAACTGGAACTCTCAAGGAGAATAACCCAGTACGGGTTATAGCTTAGATCTTCACGATGACTGAGGTATGCCCAACCAGACCCACACACGGTAACTCCCGAACCAAAAAACAGAGGGATTCCACCGAGATATAGCTGCCGGCGTCTCCTGTACGACCCCTCAGATCACACTCTCATCACCTTCTTTCTCCCTTGTCGGCATACTGGTACCAGGTCACAAATTTCAATTGCGTACCTGGATCTTGCAACCGAGTACTATGTCAAGCCATCCACCAAGGCATATGAAATACATATGAACTGGAACTCTCAAGGAGAATAACCCAGTACGGGTTATAGCTTAGATCTTCACGATGACTGAGGTATGCCCAACCAGACCCACACACGGTAACTCCCGAACCAAAAAACAGAGGGATTCCACCGAGATATAGCTGCCGGCGTCTCCTGTACGACCCCTCAGATCACACTCTCATCACCTTCTTTCTCCCTTGTCGGCATACTGGTACCAGGTCACAAATTTCAATTGCGTACCTGGATCTTGCAACCGAATACTATGTCAAGCCATCCACCAAGGCATATGAAATACATATGAACTGGAACTCTCAAGGAGAATAACCCAGTACGGGTTATAGCTTAGATCTTCACGATGACTGAGGTATGCCCAACCAGACCCACACACGGTAACTCCCGAACCAAAAAACAGAGGGATTCGAGATATAGCTGCCGGCGTCTCCTGTACGACCCCTCAGATCACACTCTCATCACCTTCTTTCTCCCTTGTCGGCATACTGGTACCAGGTCACAAATTTCAATTGCGTACCTGGATCTTGCAACCGAGTACTATGTCAAGCCATCCACCAAGGCATATGAAATACATATGAACTGGAACTCTCAAGGAGAATAACCCAGTACGGGTTATAGTTTAGATCTTCACGATGACTGAGGTATGCCCAACCAGACCCACACACGGTAACTCCCGAACCAAAAAACAGAGGGATTCCACCGAGATATAGCTGCCGGCGTCTCCTGTACGACCCCTCAGATCACACTTTCATCACTTTCTCTCTCTCTTGTCGGATACTGTAACCAAGGTCACAATTTCAATTGCGTACCTGGATCTTGCAACCGAGTACTATGTCAAGATAACATATGAGATACATATGAACTGGAACTCTCAACGAGAATAACCCAGTACGGGTTATAGCTAATATCTTACGATGACTGAGGTATGTCCAACCAAACTAAGTTACCCACACACGGTTACTCCTGAAGCAAAAAGCAGAGGGACTCCACTGGGATATAGCTGCCGGCGTCTCCTGTAGGACCCCATCACACTCTCATCACCTTTTTCCTTGTCATACTGGTACCAGGTCAAATTCAATTGCGTACCTACTTGCAAAGTACTATGTCAAATACAAATAATACATATAACTAATAAGGAGAATAATTTTATATTTTCTTAGATGACTGAGGAAGAAATAACATAAACAAAAAAGAAATAATGTGCGTTTTAGAAGATATTATTTTTCTTTGTGCATAAGACCAGGAAATCAATTAAGTTTAAATACTATGTAAGAAAAAATATAATATGAATGATTCAATTACCAGTGGGTTTATTTAATTTAGATAGGAAAAAAAATAACAAAACAAAAAAGAGGGATTAAAATAGTCGGAGTTTGAGAAAAATAAATTAGTTTGTATATTTGGTATTAAAGTAACAATATAAAGATTATGTACCTAACTAAGATATTTTATTTTTTATAGGAAGAAAATTAAACAAATAAAGATAAGTAGAAATTACTGTAAGAAAGAATAATTACTTATAATTATAGAGTTACTATAAAATTATATAATATAAAAACAGTATACATATAAAATTACCTAAGCTTTTATTTTAATTTTACTTTTTATAAGGAAGAAAATTAACAATAAACAAAGAAGAGGCTAAAATTCCATGTCGGAGTTTACTGAGAAGAAATGGATTTAAGTTCACTTAGTGAGTTTAAAGAACAAGTATAAAATAAAGATTACATTACCTAAGCTGGGATTTTAATTTTACTTATAAGGAAGAAAATTAACAATAAACAAAGAAGAGGCTAAAATTCCATGTCGGAGTTTACTGAGAAGAAATGGATTTAAGTTCACTTAGTGAGTTTAAAGATCAAGTATAAAATAAAGATTACATTACCTAAGCTGGGATTTTAATTTTACTTTTAATAAGGAAGAAAACTAACAATAAGCAAAGAAGAGGCTAAATAGCCATGTCGGAGTTTACTGAGAAGAAATGGATTTAAGTTCACTTAGTGAGTTTAAAGAACAAGTATAAAATAAAGATTACAGTACCTAAGCTAGGATTTTAATTTTACTTTTGATAAGGAAGAAAATTAACAATAAACAAAGAAGAGGCTCATATTCCATGTTTGAGTTTACTGAGAAGAAATGGATTTAAGTTCACTTTGTAAGTTTAATGAATAAGTATAAAATAAAGATTACAGTACCTAAGCTAGGATTTTAATTTTGCTTTTGATAAGGAAGAAAATCAACAATAAACAAAGAAGAGGCTAAATCTCCCTGTCGGTGTTTACTGAGAAGAAATGGATTTAAGTTCACTTAGTGAGTTTAAAGAACAAGTTATAATAAAGATTGCATTACCTAAGCTGGGATTTTAATTTTAGTTTTGATAAGGAAGAAAATTAACAATAAACAAAGAAGAGGCTAAAATTCCATATCGGAGTTTACTGAGAAGAAATGGGTTTAAGTTCACTTAGTGAGTTTAAAGAACAAGTTATAATAAAGATTACATTACCTAAGCTGGGATTTTAATTTTGCTTTTGATAAGGAAGAAAATTAACAATAAACAAAGAAGAGGCTAAAATTCCATGTCGGAGTTTACTGAGAAGAAATGGATTTAAGTTCACTTAGTGAGTTTAAAGAACAAGTATAAAATAAAGATTGCATTACCTAAGCTGGGATTTTAATTTTACTTTTGATCAGAAGAAAATTAACAATAAACAAAGAAGAGGCTAAAATTCCATGTCGGAGTTTACTGAGAAGAAAGGGATTTAAGTTCACTTAGTGAGTTTAAAGAACAAGTATAAAATAAAGATTACATTACCTAAGCTGGGATTTTAATTTTACTTAAGGAAGAAAATTAACAATAAACAAAGAAGAAGCTAAAATTCCATGTCGGAGTTTACTGAGAAGAAATGGATTAAGTTCACTTAGTGAGTTTAAAGAACAAGTATAAAATAAAGATTGCATTACCTAAGCTGGGATTTTAATTTTACTTTTGATCAGAAGAAAATTAACAATAAACAAAGAAGAGGCTAAAATTCCATGTCGGAGTTTACTGAGAAGAAAGGGATTTAAGTTCACTTAGTGAGATTAAAGAACAAGTTATAATAAAGATTACATTACCTAAACTGGGATTTTAATAAGGAAGAAAAGTAACAATAAAAAAAGAAGAGGCTAAATAGCCATGTCGGAGTTTACTGAGAAGAAATGGGTTTAAGTTCTCTTAATGAGTACAAAGAACAAGCATAAAATAAAGATTACATTAAAAATTTTTTTTCAAAAGATGATTAATAAAGGAGACTGACATAAAATCTCAAACTTATGATAAGGGAACTTTTGACAAAGACAGAGAGAATGGTAGAAGAGAAAATACATTTATGGTTTTATATGCACAAATCAACTTTTCCGTATACTCAATTAGACACAGTTGGGGAGGTTTTCTGTAGTATCCTTAGTATGATTGATAAGACAACTGACAAACTGCTAATCGTCCTCTGAGAGTTAAACGAACTTTTACGCCATGGTAAAATGGAAAAGTCTTTACATCGTTACTGATTTAAACCGAAAATAGTTCTTGTTTATAGTATCTGTATATAGTATCCTTAGTATGATTGATAAGACAACTGACAAACTGCTAATCGTCCTCTGAGAGTTAAACGAACTTTTACGCCATGGTAAAATGGAAAGTTCCTTATGTCGTTACTGATTTAAACCGAAAACAGTTCTTGTTTATAGTATCTGTATATAGTATCCTTAGTATGATTGATAAGACAACTGACAAACTGCTAATCGTCCTCTGAGAGTTAAACGAACTTTTACGCCATGGTTAAATGGAAAAGTATTTACATCGTTACTGATTTAAACCGAAAACAGTTCTTGTATATATATATAGTATGATTGATAAGACAACTGACAAACTGCTAATCGTCCTCTGAGAGTTAAACGAACTTTTACGCCATGGTTAAATGGAAAAGTATTTACATCGTTACTGATTTAAACCGAAAATAGTTCTTGTTTATAGTATCTGTATATAGTATCCTTAGTATGATTGATAAGACAACTGACAAACTGCTAATCGTCCTCTGAGAGTTAAACGAACTTTTACGCCATGGTTAAATGGAAAAGTCATTACATCGTTACTGATTTAAACCGAAAATAGTTCTTGTTTATAGTATCTGATAAAAATCCTTAGTATGATTGATAAGACAACTGACAAACTGCTAATCGTCCTCTGAGAGTTAAACGAACTTTTACGCCATGGTTAAATGGAAAAGTCTTTACATCGTTACTGATTTAAACCGAAAATAGTTCTTGTTTATAGTATCTGTATATAGTATCCTTAGTATGATTGATAAGACAACTGAGAAACTGCTAATCGTCCTCAGCGAGTTAAACGAACTTTTACGCCATGGTAAAATGGAAAGTTCCTTACATCGTTACTGATTTAAACCGAAAATAGTTTAAGTACCCGCTTCGATTCTTTCCTGCCAGGTGTGAAACTACATCCTTTTCTACATCTCCGATAAAGATCCCTCGCTTCGCTTCTCGAATCATCGATCATCCTAAAATCCTCGGTTTGAAATCCGGCAGGAAGTATCGTTAGATAACTGCCTAATATGTCATTTCGATGTCTCCAGTGATTGGAACTTTAACATTTGATTTCTCGTAGAGTAGCTAATATGTTACCGATATGAGGATGGCTAACCATGCACATTACTGGACTCGTTCGGCTTTATTTGAAATATTTAACAGTGAGGCAAGTTGCTTTTAAGTCCGTTTGATCAATGATTAACCCCTTTTTATTTGCATACTACAAAAGCTGCAGCTTTCCTGTATTAAGTGCAGTAAACTAACCAATGAACCACACAGACATTTTGGAGACTGTAATCTGCCTATTTTACATAATAAGCAGATTACAGTCTCTAAACTGCCGTGCGGTTATATGGACCTCTCCCACACCTTTTCACGCATTTGTTGTTGGTATGAGTTGCACATGCAGCATTAGTTTTCCTTTTGCAACCCTATTTTCTCACGCCCGTTGCTTTTTCAACAAAAGGAATTGATTTTTATATCCAAAAACTTATTGTATTTAATTGTAATGGAATACATCGGGAAACGGCTGGGTTAAGAAGCCTTAATTTTTAATAGAAAGACTTTTAGCAGGAATATAAGAATTTTCATTTTAACCATAAGAGTTTCAAATAAAATCTTGTGTTTTTACCGTTCTATTTTTTATATTTATTTCCAGTGGGACTTGGTATGCAAAAGACAGTGGCTGGTATCGATGTCCAAATCTGTTTACGTCGTGGGGATCTTGGTTGCTGTTACAGTATTCGGTTACATAGCAGACAAGTAAGTGACAAACTTAATATCATCCGTTTTATTACTGTTAAAAAGCAGCCTAAGCTTAGTCTGCTTTTAGAGCCACTAAATTTCCTTCATTCACACGCACCTCGTTCATAGTTCCGAAACAGTTGTCTGTGATCAACTTCTTCCTATCTGTTTACTTAACTTAGCTATTCATTTATTGGTATATCTTGTAAAAGGTTTTACCTTCTCGAGTTAATTAATAGTTCATTCAATAACTTACCCTTCATCCAGTATTTAATATAAGACTGAGAGGGAAATAAAGTCCCGTATTCCCAAATAGAGCAATTATTTCCTCACACATATACGACAGTTGTTCTACAAGCAGTCATGAACGACTCATCACTCCAAGTTTTTCACTACTTAAAGTTCCTTATAGTCAAAATTATTGAATATGCATTCAACTCTCAAAGAATGGGGGCATTTCTGAACAAGCATGCTCCAAAGATAGTTTAATGGCCAAGTAACTATGTAGCTGTTACAGTATTCGGTTACATAGCAGACAAGTAAGTGACAAACTTAATATCATCCGTTTTATTACTGTTAAAAAGCAGCTTAGTCTACTTTTGAGCCTAAGCTTAGTCTGCTTTTAGAGTCACCGAATTTCCTTTCATTCACATGCCTTCGTTTATAGTTCCGAAACAGCTGTCTGTGTTCAACTTCTTTCTATCTATTTTACTTAACCAACTATTATTTATTGGTATATTCTTGTAAAAGGTTTTACCTTCTCGAGTTAATTAATAATTTCACTCAATAACTTACACTTCATCCAGTATTTAATATAAGACTGAGTGGGAAATATTAAAGTCCCGTATTCCCAAATAGAGCAATTATTTCCTCACACATATACGACAGTTGTTCTACAAGCAGTCATGAACGACTCATCACTCCAAGTTTTTCACTACTTAAAGTTCCTTATAGTCAAAAGTTTTTTACATATGCATTCAGTTCTGAAAGAAAGTGGAATTTCTGAACAGCATGCTTCAAAGATAGTTTAATGGCCAAGTAACTATGTAGCTGTTACAGTATTCGGTTACATAGCAGACAAGTAAGTGACAAACTTAATATCATCCGTTTTATTACTGTTAAAAAGCAGCCTAAAATAGTCTGCTTTTAGAGTCACCGAATTTCCTTTCATTCACATGCCTTCGTTTATAGTTCCGAAACAGCTGTCTGTGTTCAACTTCTTTCTATCTATTTTACTTAACTTAGATATTAATTTATTGGTATTTTCTTGAAAAAGGTTTCACCTTCTAGAGTTAATTAAAAGTTTCACTCAATAACTTACATCCAGTATTTAATATCAAACTGAGAGGGAATATTAACATTCGTATTCCCAAATACAGATTGCTTCCACACGATATGACAGTTGTTCTACAAGCAGTCATGAACGACTCATCACTCCAAGTTTTTCACTACTTAAAGTTCCTTATAGTCAAAATTATTGAATATGCATTCAACTCTCAAAGAATGGGGGAATTTCTGAATCATACTAAAATAGTTTAATGGCAAGTAATTATGTAGATGTTATCGTATTCGGTTACATAGCAGACAAGTAAGTGACAAACTTAACACCATCTGTTTAACTGTTTAAACGCTAACTGAGTCTAGTCTGCTCTTGAGACACTAAATTTTCCTTCATTTACATCCTTCGTTCATAGTTCCGAAACAGTTAACAGTTCTGTGTTGAACTTTTTTCCTATATGTTTTACTTAACTTAGATATTAATTTCTTGGTATTTTCTTGAAAAAGGTTTCACCTTCTAGAGTTAATTAAAAGTTTCACTCAATAACTTACACAATCCAGTATTTAATATCAGACTGAGCGGAAATATTAACACGTTGACTGCCAATCAGTAACTCGTAGAGCGTTCTTTTCTAGGAAGCCAATTACGAGTTATCTGTACTAGTTTATACCATTTTTGTGCAGCTATGAATAAACTGCAGTATATCAGTGCTAATAAGTAGATTTTTCTAAGAACAAAAAATCAATATCTCGAAAAATAAATAATCAACTTTGTTGAATTTCTGTCAAATTAGACTTAAAATATAATGTGATTAAATCAAATCATTTTATAGATTTCGAAAATTACTATGGCATCAATGTTAAGTCCTGTATTCCCAAATATTGTTTCCTTACATATGATTTGTTCTAAAGCTATCAAATGATATGATTTTTCACTACTTAAAATTCTTGTAGTCAAAATTACATTGCATTCAACTAAAGAATGAATTTACATATAATTAACAAGTAAAGTGTTAACGTTTATATCCACGGACTTAAAATTGTCTTCAAATATCGAGACAATGCAATATTTTCAGTTTTTAACATAAAATAAAACAAATAAAATAACTATTTTGCATTGTCTCCGTAGCATATTAAGACAATTTTAAATAGCTGAGTCGATCAGGGTTATAAAATCAAGAAGCATTTCAAACTTGGATTCTGACATCAATCGAATATAATGATAATTATTTGAAAATTTATAGACTAAAAGGAAAGAACAAAAGATAATTTCGCAAAATAACATCTAATCTCTCAGACTATAAGCAGCACTGCAGCGTTTGTCTAGCATAAACGTGAGTACCGTATTATACGAAAAATGCGCAAAATTTTAAAAACTTTAAATAATAAATTGTTTGTCGGCGAATGTAATTCGCATCAATGGTATCAAAATTTATTGTCTTATTTTTATACAACTGATTTGTATAAAAACTATCAATCAATGGTATGATAATTTTATTTAAATTTAGATACCATATTTATACAACTGGTAATACATAAAGTAGCGTCCAGACAAAGCATTGATGGTGATTCGAGCCCACTGAATGGCGTTCCCATACATTTCAAGCAGTGTATCCTCTACAATAATTGTCAAGATAAATGTAACTAAATGCAGTCGAGATTCAGTAGTCCATTGTTACAATTTAAATTTGGTTGACGTCATCGTAATCTGACGCACTAATTAATGTCATCGATCTAATACAATTTTGATACTAATTTCAAAAATGAATTAGATTCGAGTAAATACGGTATATTAAATCTCAGATTCAATTGTTAAGAGAGGCCGACAGAGCGTCTAGGTCAGCCGCACTATAAATACACGTAAGATTACAAAATTGAAAAAAAAACATTCTCTGCTAATTTTGTTTATTTAAATTTAAATAAGATGTAAATAGTTTAAATTGATTTTTAGCTATGATGCTAAAGGAACCACACTCGGTTGAGATATAAACATGGCATCTTTGAGAAATGGTACAGTGTCACAGAAGATTCTGTTCCACATTTCTTTGCTTTCTCTGATTTTAGATTCTCTAAAAAGTCGTTAGCGTTGGCCGAACGGGATACTCCGAGGTTAGCAACCCCCTCTTAATGGGTCGAAGAGGGTCATCACATGTTTTAAAGTTTGCTCTAGCTTTGTTGAACTGTAACTCTTCGTTACAATTACCTAATATACTGCAATTTATGCTGAACATCTTGTTTGCTCAGAGATTTTTCAGATCACTATACTTTTCTCGATATTAAGAGGCTAAAGATCTTTTAAAAAGTCTGCAGAATTGATCTTATGCTATCCTTTAAAGGTTAAATTTATTTCCATCTACATTCTTCTTGTGTAATTTTAATTGCATTATTATTGTATTACTGTAGTTTTTTTAAATTTCTGTATGCCATAAAGATTAATGTCGGTATTTTTATCTGCATTAGAAATAAAAAATTCTACTCTAATCATCTTTCGTTTTGGCAAACAGGTTGGGTAGGAGACCTGCAATGGCAGCCTCGGCGTTCATCGGAGTATTCTCTGCCATCATTTGTGCCTTCTCCACATCATTTCCCATGTTTATAGTGACAAGGTTCTTCGTTGCTGTTGGTGTAGCAGGATGTTTTACCACCTCTTTTGTGCTGCGTGAGTATTTTAAATCACATTTCATGTCGTCCCCCTTTCTGCCTAGTTGATGGAAAAACAATCCTTTCATTAATTCTAGCTTTCCAGTGTACACTTCATTCTTGACGTACATCAATGAGTTAAATAGACAAACATTTCTACGCTTGTAAATTGAAGATTTGCTTCTTCTTCATTATCGGGGCTCCAGTTTTGGCCAGTAGATATAAATGGGGTCGAAACTTCATATTTACTAAAACTTAATTTGAGTATACTTTTGGAGAGTTTATGGCATACCAGTGTGGATTGTATAAACATCAAATATATATACATCAAATATATATATAAATATATATATATATATATATATATATATATATATATATATTTTATATTCGCACAGATTTTGAATCGTCAGTATGTATTTATCTTAGATGTAGGAAGAATATTTTTTTCATGTATCTAAAACGACGAAACTTGATTTTGAGATTGTTGTTCATAGCTGTTTGCAATTTATGGTATAGCGCCCGTGTTTGGGCCTAATTGATGGATAAACAATCCTTTCATTCATTCTTGATTTTTCAATGTACATTTTACTCTAGACGCACATCAGTGAGTCAAGAAGACAAACAATACTTTTCTTCCAAATTGAAAATTGGTTTCTTTTTCATTAGCGAACTGCATTTTCGCCAATAGATTTAAATGGGGTCAAAACATCATAGTTCCATTTGCCACCAAAAATCAAATTTGAGAATAAATTTTTGGAGTGTTTTATGGCATACCAGTGTGGATCTGTATCAATATTAAATATGTATACATCATGTATATTCTATTGTATAGGTTTTGGACCGTCAGTATACATTTGTCTTAGCAGTAGGAAGCCCATTTTTCTTATGTATCTAAAACCATGATCTAAAAAACGATCTTGATCTTGAGAATTACTGTTCATAGCCGTTTGCAATAAATTTTACAGCTCCCATGTTTGGGTCTTATTGATGGAAAAAACAATCCTTCCATTCATTCTTGATTTTCAATGTACATTTTACTCTATACGTAATTTAGTGAGTCGAGAAAACAAACAATTCTGAGCTTCCAAATTGAAGATTGGCTTCCTTTTCATTAGAGGACTTTAGTTTTCGCCAATAGATTTAAATGGGGCCAAAACATCATATTTCTATTTGTTACCAAAATTAAATTTGAGAATAACTTTTGGAATGTTTATGACATAACAGTGTGTATCTGTATAAACATTAAATATATATACATCATATGTATTCGATTGTACAGATTTTAGACCGTCAGTAGAAGTAGAAAGCACATTTTTTTCATGTATCTAAAACGACGAAACTTGATTTTGAGATTGTTGTTCATAGCTGTTTGCAATTTATGGTATAGCGCCCGTGTTTGGGCCTAATTGATGGATAAACAATCCTTTCATTCATTCTTGATTTTTCAATGTACATTTTACTCTAGACGCACATCAGTGAGTCAAGAAGACAAACAATACTTTTCTTCCAAATTGAAAGAGTCTTCTTTTCCATTAGCAAGCTCCAGTTTTAACTAATAGATTTAAATGGGGCCAAAACATCATATTTCTATTTGTTACCAAAATTAAATTTGAGAATAACTTTTGGAATGTTTATGACATAACAGTGTGTATCTGTATAAACATTAAATATATATACATCATATGTATTCGATTGTACAGATTTTGGACCGTCAGTAGAAGTAGGAAGAACAATTTTTTCATGTATCTAAAACGACGAATCTTGATCTTGAGATAGCTGTTCATACTTTGCAACATATGTAACAGCTCACATGTTAGGCCTAATTCATGGATACACAATCCTTTCATTCATTCTTGATTTTTCAATGTACATTTTACTCTAGACGCACATCAGTGAGTCAAGAAGACAAACAATACTTTTCTTCCAAATTGAAAATTGGTTTCTTTTTCATTAGTCAGCTCCAGTTTTAACTAATAGATTTAAATGGGGCCAAAACATCATATTTCTATTTGTTACCAAAATTAAATTTGAGAATAACTTTTGGAATGTTTATGACATAACAGTGTGTATCAGCACAAACTATATATATATATATATATATATATATATATATATATATATATATATATATATATATTCTATTGTATAGATTTTGTACCATCAGTATGCATTTGTCTTAGAAGTAAGAATCATTTTTTTCATGTATCTAAAACGACGAATCTTGATCTTGAGATAGCTCTCTTTGCAACATATGTAACAGCTCACATGTTAGGCCTAATTCATGGATACACCATCCTTTCTTTTATTCTTGATTTTCAATGTACATTTTATTCTAGACGTACATCAATGAGTCAAAAAGATAAACAATTCTACGCTTCCAAATTGAAGATTGGCTTCTTTTTCATTAGCGGGCTACAGTTTTCGTCAATAGATTTAAATGGGGCCAAAACATCGAAGTTCCATTTGTCACTAAAATTAAATTTGAGAATAACATTTGGAGTGTTTACGACATACTAGTGTGGATCTGTATAAACATTAAATATGTATACATCATATATATATATATATATATATATATATATATATATATATATATATATATATATATATATATATATATATATATATATTTTCGTTTGTATAGATTTTGGACCGTCAGTAAGCATTTATCTTAGAAGTAGGAAGCAAATATTTTCATGTATCTAAAACGACGAATCTCTATCTTGAGATTGGGTTTCATAGCCGTTTTTTAATATATATATATATAATAGTTTCCATATTTGGGCCTCATTGATGGATAAACAATCCTTTCACTCATTCTTGATTTTCAATGTACATTTTACTCTAGACGTAATTCAGTGAATCAAAAAGACAAACAATTCTTCGCTGCAAAATTAAAAATTGGCTTGTTTTTCATTAGCGAGCTGCAGTTTAAGCCAATAGATGTAAATAGGGCCAAAACATAGTTCCATTCGTCAACAAAATTTAATTTGAGAATAACTTTTGGAGTGTTTATGACATACCAGTGTGAATCTGTATAAACATCAAATATATTTACATGATATATATATTCGCTTCTATAGATTTTCGATAGTCTGTATGCATTTATCTTAGAAGTAGGATGCACATTTTTTTCATGCATCTAAAATGACGAATCTTGACCTTAAGAATGCTGTTCATAGCTGTTTTCAATGTATTTACGCTCCCATGTTTGGGCCTAATTGATGGATAAACAATCCTCTCATTCATTCTTTATTTTCAACATACATTTTACTCTAGACGCACATTAATAAGTCAAGAAGACAAACAATTCTACGCTTCCAAATTGAAGATTGGCTTCTTTTTCATTTGCGATCTCCAGTTTTCGCCAACAGATTTAGATGGGCCAAAGCATCATTGTCCTATTTGGCACCAAAATTAAATTGGAGAATAATTTTTGGAGTGTTTATGACATACCAGTGTGGATCTGTATAAACATTAAATATGTATACATCACATATATTAGTTTGTATAGATTTTGGGCCGTCAGTATGCATTTCTCTTAGAAGTAGGAAGCAAATATTTTCATGTATCTAAAACAACGTATCTTGATTTTGAGAATGCACTGTTCAAGCTGTTTTCAATTACTATTATACGCTCCCATGTTTGGGCCTAATTGATGGATAAACAATCCTCTCATTCATTCTTTATTTTCAACATACATTTTACTCTAGACGCACATTAATAAGTCAAGAAGACAAACAATTCTACGCTTCCAAATTGAAGATTGGCTTCTTTTTCATTTGCGATCTCCAGTTTTCGCCAACAGATTTAGATGGGCCAAAGCATCATTGTCCTATTTGGCACCAAAATTAAATTGGAGAATAATTTTTGGAGTGTTTATGACATACCAGTGTGGATCTGTATAAACATTAAATATGTATACATCACATATAATATATTTGTATAGATATTTGGGCCCGCATATATGCATATATATATATATATATAGGAATATATAATATATATTCATATATATAAAAACATATATATATATATATATATATACTGTTCATAGCCATTTGCAATATTTGATGGAAAAACAATCCTTTCATTCATTCTTGAACATAGATGAACATCAATGAGTCAAGAAGATAAACAATATATATATATATATAAGATTGTCTTCTTTTTCATATACATATATATATAGATATATATAAATGGGGCCAAAACATCGAAGTTCCATTTGTCACTATATATATATATATATTATGAGAATAACATATATGGAGTATATACGACATACTATGTGGATCTGTATATAAACATATATATATATATATATATATATATATATATATATATATATATATATATATATATATATATATATATATATATATATATATTAGCTTGTATAGATTTTGGGTCGTCAGTATGCATTTATCTTACAATTAGGGAGCACATTTTTTTTCATATATCTAAAACGATGAAAAGCAACTTTTCAGGAGTAATTCATTTTAACACTTAATATACATATATATTGTACAGAAATAATTTCTTCAGATTCTAAACCTATGCAGAAAAAAAGAACAATCGAGTCCATATGTAAACAGTGGTTCTTCTGGCCTTGACCCAAGTATTTTGTTATTAGAATATTATTGGGATATGTTACCAAATACCTGTACGAAGACGATAATCTTCAAGAGCAAATTTTCTGGCTTGTTTTTGTATCAAGTACGTGAGTAAATACATAAGACGAATGTAATAACTTCAAAAATATATCACTTTATTTTGAAATATGCCGAATATTCAGGACGCCTTTTGACGATCCACGATATAGCTCGTGGAGGAAAAACATCATAGCTGACAAGTGATATATCAGCAATGCAGAATCTTAATATTGTTACCCCCGGTAGTTAAGGTATAACATTATTTGACAATATATTGATAAACAATCCAGCTCTAATATATACATACACACATATATTTAAATACATTTTTCTGTAAAAAAAGTTTTCTCATTTACTTTATAACAATAAATATTGCCTTTCCAGTGATGGAGGTTGTTGGTCCAGAGCTGCGTTCCATCTACGGTATGGCGGTACAGTTTGGTTGGTGCCTTGGCTTCGTTTCCCTCCCTGCTATAGCCTGGCTGGTCCGGGACTGGTTTTGGATACAGGTGGCTCTTACTGCACCTTGTTTCGTGCTGTTATTCATTTGGTGGTAAGTTTCGTTCCAGATCAAATACCATTCAATGCTACGAGTTACCTTAAAAATTTGGCTGAATATTTGATATTTATGTTTTTTAACTTTGAAATACAAGCAAAAATGAGAAACATAAAAGGTAAAAATAACAAGTACAGTGCACCTTTTTGAACTCTTATATTCTTGACTAGACTTTTGGTTTTTGCACTTTTAAAAATGTGCCAACCATTTTAATTGTTTTCTTGCGTATTTTAAATAAAATAAACTAAGCAAAATCAAAATAAGTAATATGAGTAATTATACCTTTCAAAGAGAAGTCATTTATGTAAGCCAATAGTGACAGTGATAATGTACTAATAGGTTGAGGAAATAGAAAGATTACTCTTTGCACTAAAGCAATCCAACTGCAAAAAGCAGAAATCAAATACAAAAATTTTCGAAAATGCTAAGTAACATTCTAATAATGTTAAGTATAAGTTGTAATCTATAACAAGTTAAGCACTTCTAATTAGTGCATAAATAGTTTATTCACAGCAAACCCTTTTACCGAAATTATACATCCAATTTTTGCCATCGTTTTTTATTTCTTATCCTTTAAAACACGATGGATCGATTTTTATTGCAATTCTAAAAGTTTTTCCAAAACTTAAATAAGTTAAACTTTTATTCAGGTTCAAGGTATTGTTTGTTATGGAGCACTTAACGGTGTAAAATTCAACAATTTATCATCCAAACAAAAAAGATCAAAACATAATTTGGAGCATTAATGTATAATTTCCAAGCAAGAAATTTTGCACTTGCTGTAACGTTCTAATCAAAAGACTAAAAAACGTGCAAGGTATGAGTTCGTTCTTTCATGAAAGCTATGAGTAATCAACGCACTATCTAATTAAACGGTTAATTAAGACTGTACCCAATTAAGCTTTTATTGTTTCGTCTGAAATATCGAAAAGAGATTGTGTAAACAAGATTTCCCAGTGGTGGTGATTTTTCTAATTCCGTTGACTTGTCAATTCCCTAGTCATTTTGGTTATGACGTAGCATGGGTTCAGAGAATTACAGCAGTCTTGAGGATTCAAGAATTAGACTCCGTAGATGTTTTAAGTATCTAAAAATAAAGTTGATTTATTATTGACATTAGTTAGCCTTGCTGGTGGATGTTACTTTCATCCAGAGAAAATCAATCAAAACTATTCGGCAAAGTCGGGGTATATCTCTCCAAGAGAAACTACTTATTCGTCTCATGAATTCAGACCGTAGTGCCTCCCGCTTCTTCCTTCTCCACTAGGAAATTTCAGTTTTAAGGGAGATCACCCCCTTCCCTTTTTGACCTTCGTCCTTGGGGTAGCCAAAGAGCCCTTGGCGCTTGGTCGATTCGATTACACAAAGCATCTTTCCTTTCTTTGTCGGTGCGTTCACAAACACCACGTTTGACACTTCCAACAGTCAAGACCATTACTGGCACAATACTATTGTTTCCAATTGTTCGGAGTTTACAATGCCCAATAGTTCGCTTTTACAAACGCTCGTCTTAAACACCGACAGAAATGGAAGCGAAGCTTACAGCTTATATCCTCTAATATTTTTTCTTTGTTCTCAGGATGATTCCTGAATCTCCCCGGTGGTTGCTCGCCCAAGGCAAAGTTGAGGAAGCCCAGAGAGTTTTGAATCGAGCAGCGAAGATCAACGGAATCCAACTCTCGGATGAAGACGCGGCGCTCAAGAAAGTTTTGGCCAAAGCAACTGAGGTAGGCTCACTGAATGATAATCCTCATACGACTATTGAAAAATTATATTTGTTCGTATTACATTAATTCTGCTTTTTTGTAAGAGTATCTTTGGATTGGTTTGGAAGGCTTTGGTTAATAATTTTGATGCATAAAGCCTAATTTATCTAGGATCTTCTGCTTAAAACCGATTCCGAAAATTTACGAACATCCATATTAAGGGTGGAATTCGAACTCACGAACTCCAAAAAGCATCAGGAGAATATCTTTGATGGCACCTCAAGCAATTACCAGTTGACCATAACGCTCCAAATCAACCAAACTAACCCAGGCGATATTCCTTATTCAATTTATATATAGGTGTTACACCAAAATCCTAGATGTATTTTCAATTTTGGAAGTCGTGGTTGCTCAGTCGGAAAAAGCGTTGGTCTCACAACCAGAGTGTTACGACTTCCAGACTAGAGCTGGCAAAATATGTTCATCAATGAAGGCTGGGGAAAGTAAAGCAGTTTCGTGGCCCAAAAATTCTCCAATTTCAAACGATACCTCTGGAGGTAAGAGACCAACCCGAACTTCTTCTGCTTGGTCAATGCTTCTAAATGTCGAAAGCCCAGTGGGAACAATATTATTAGCGTCTGTAGCATTCGTTAAACTACATGTGATCTTTGGATGGTGCTAAATGAGAGACAGCTTAGCAGCATGTTTTGCATAAGAATATATGTCTGTCTTTCTCCATAGTAAAAAAATTTCAACTTTGGGCAAAACCAGCGGAACAAAGGAGATATTTATTGACTTCATCTTCATAATTATGTGTGTTATACATTTTTTCATCCGGTGTTAACACGTTATATCCTAATTGATTTATTTTCTTTAAACTTTACAATACTTACATTTTCTGGGGTATATTAAAGCTAAATAGATTATACATAACAAAATTGTATTTTTTTATTATGCTAGTTGAAGAAGCCGGTGTTACCGGGGCTCAAGTTACCCGGCATGGATTTGATATTTTATTTGGGTTAAAGTTGATTATTTTGATTGAAGGTAGATGATTTGTCGACAAAAAACATTCGAAAGTCAAATGTGAAATGTAGTTATTTTCAATTTATAGCTTTCAACGCTGTACTTGATTGGTAGAATGCCAAGGTATTTTAAGCCAATAGATTAAAAAGTGATGATCAAATGGAAATTTATGAAGCCATTGAACTTTTGAATAGAAAAATAGAAAAAAATACTTGTAAAATCAGTAATTTTTGAGGAAAAATTTTTTAACTTTCTGAAAAACCACTTTTTACTTACACACGTTTGGGAAAAAAATTCCTGTCATTCTAATTCAATTTCGATTTTGAATCATTCCTAAAAAGAACTTTTTTTATTGGCCAGTACACTTCCTTAACTCTTCTATTCGGTACATTCTTTCATTATTGTCAAAATCCAGAATTTTTTTCTCTCGAACTGTGTAATTAAAAAAATATTTCCATAACTTTTTACGGTTTTCAAAAATCTCAAAATTCGCTTTAAATAGTTAATAAATTCGTGAATATTATTTTTTAACTTTCAGGTACACGAGGCTGGCGGTAGTAAAAGCAATGTACTTGATTTGCTAACAACGCCTGGTTTGTGGCAGATTACTCTGAACGTGTACTTCATCTGGTAAGAAACATTTTTCTTTTAAAAGGCTAAAAGGGAAGACTGGAACAATTTGTTACTCTAAGATATAGGCTTTAAAATGTTGCTCGATAACATATCTAGTAAGAATAAAACATATACTATATACTGAGAATATATACTAAGAATAAAAATCAACAAAAAGGGAAGACTGGAACAATTTGTTACTCTAGGATCTAGGCTTTAAATTGTTGCTTGACAATATATATTATACTAAGAAATATATATTATACTAAGAATAAAAATCTAATCAAAATATATCTTAGTATAATATATAATCAATATATATTATACTAAGAATAAAAATCAACTAAAAGGGAAGACTGTAACAATTTGTTACTTTAGGACCTAGGCTTAAAATTGTTGCTCGATAATATAAACTAAAATTAACATATACAATATACTGAGAATAAAAATCAACTAAAAGGGAAGATTGTAACAATTTGTTACTCTATGATCTAGGCTTTAAGTTGTTGCTCGATGATACAAACTAAAATTAAACATATACAATATACTGGTAATGTATACTAATAATAAAAATCAACTAAAAGGGTAGACTGTAACAATTTGTTACTCTAGGACCTAGGCTTAACATTGTTGCTCGGTAATATAAACTAAAAATACAGGTGTATACTGAGAATATATACTAAGAATAAAAACCAACTAAAAGGAAAGACTGGAACAATTTGTTAATCTAGGATCTAGGCTTTAATTTGTTGCTTGATAATATATACTAAGAATAAAATATATGCTATTTACTGAGAATATATACTAAGAATAAAAATAAACTAAAGGGGAACACTGGAACAATTTGTTATTCTAGGATATAGGCTTAAAATTGTTGCTCGATAATATAAACTAAAATTAAACATATACAATATACTGAGAATAAAAATCAACTAAAAGGGAAGACTATAACAATTTGTTACTCTAGGACCTAGGCTTAACATTGTTGCTCGATGATATAAACTAAAATTAAACATATACAATATACTGAGAATATATACTAAGAATAAAAATCAACTAAAAGGGAAGACTATAACAATTTGTTACTCTATGATCTAGGCTTTAAGTTGTTGCTCGATGATATAAACTAAAATTAAACATATACAATATACTGAGAATATATACTAAGAATAAAAATCAACTAAAAGGGAAGACTGTAACAATTTGTTACTCTAGTATCTAGGCTTTAAATTGTTGTTAAATAATATGTATTAAGAATAAACCATATACTATTTACTAAGAATAAAAATCAACTAAAAGGGAATACTGTAACAATTTGTTACTCTAGGATCTAGGCTTAAAATTGTTGCTCGATAATATAAACTAAAAATACACGTGTATACTGAGAATATATACTAAGAATAAAAATCAACTAAAAGGGAAGACTGGAACAATATGTTACTCTAGGATCTAGACTTTAAATTGTTGTTCGATAATATAAACTAAAAATAAAACACTGGTAGCATTATCATTCAAGCCATAAATAATACTTTGATTAGTTTTAATCTTTAGTTTTATAAGCAATAAACTAACATAACTAAAGGTCGTGCATTTGTGTCAGTATAGCCAAGAATGCAATCCGTTATTCCTATTTTTTGGAAATAGATTTATATACTATTAAAATTATCTTGTTTTGTAATGTTATAACTGTACACTTTAAAAGTTGAAAAAAGAAAGGGAAATCTTAACTCCTGGGAGGGGCTTGATCCCCGGTTTTTTCCCTGTGACTGCTCCCTGCTTTCAACCATGTAGAGCCACTTTGTCTAATAGCACAGATGCCACGTGCCACAATTTTTCCATTCGGCGAACCAAAATCATTTTATATAGCCTTGGTGTTTTTAGGAGTTTTCATTAAAACTGTGATAAATGTTTCTTAAAATATTAATTTTAATGATGTTTAAAATCAACTTTTATAATCAGTGATATAAGATTTTTCCCCCTTATTAATTACTTGTCTCTTTTCCTAGACTTCTTTTAAATAAACATCCATGGACTGACTAAAGCAAATGGTGTTCTTTCATTGTAGGTTTGTTAATGCTTTCGTTTACTTCGGGCTTTCTTACAACACGAACGAGTTGGCAGGTGATCCTTTCATCAATTTTGCCTTGTCCGGAGCTGTCGAGTTCCCAGCTTACTTCTTCTCCATCTTCGCCATACGTTATTTCGGAAGGAGAAACCCGCTTGCCGCTACCATGGTCATCGGAGGCTTAGCTTGTCTCCTCTCATATCCACTCCCTCAAAGTAAGTTTTAAGGCAGTCACAGTAGAGAAGCTACTACTTAACCATAAGCCTTTTATTTTGCACGTGTGTTCTAACGCTTATACAGTGGACTCCGCTTAATGTAATCAGTTTGGGACACCGCGATTTTGATAACAATAAACGATATGCAAAATTAGATAAATTTACCCGCCCCTCTTTAATTCACAGGTACTAAATTTCAAAACAAAATGAAAAAACACACCTTATATTTATTTAATGTATATGTTATCCTTTGAAAAATAAGAATTGTATACATAATTAAAAAAATTGATCAATTGTTGATGGTCTACAATATTTTCTCAGAAGCTCATTGATAAATTGTTCGTAATCATAATCAACCTGTCATATCGATTTAAAATTTCAATCTTTTGTTTTAATGTTAAATCATTTTGCTTTCTGGCTTCCATATCGACAAGCTGCATGTAAGCGAACAAGGCATAAAATGTGAATACGCTCCTTCTCAGTTCCGATAATAATGTGTTGCCTTCTGCTTATCTGACAACCATTGACCATCAGCAGGGTGTGCGTATTTCTGAAAAATTCCAGGAACGTTTAATACCCCGCTCCTTTATTCATTCCCCATTTCCCTAGTTTGAAGAGGAGAATTCTCGGAAATTCAATTCTCAGAAATTCAAACAGCGAAGGGAAAGAAAAGAAGGGGTTCCTTTTGAATACATTGTGAATATTCCTTTGCCAGTTAAAATGAGGTTCGAAAACTGATAACATTAATCGATGTAACGATCCCATAAAGCGATAATTTTAACACACAAATGAATAGAGAAAATCGCGACCAAGTAACTTCGATAACAATAAGCGATTGATAACATTAACCGCGATCGCATTAAGCGGAGTACACTGTATTAATTACTAGACAGCTGCACTTTGCAGACCCTAGTTCTACAGGAGAATTTCGTGCCTCTCCGCTCTCTTACTTTTTCACCATTGTTAAGCATAGTATTGTACTTTACCCTGTTTTGCCTGTTCTGCAAGTACACCGTACAGTCATGATTACTGTGCCATTAATTAATTGCCGTGCGCCGTTCGGGCAATCTGATTTCTTTGTCATTCTCACTGTTTTGGCTGTATCTTTTGTTTTTTAAGGTTAAATTAGTCGTATAGATGTCCATAAGATGTTAAGTTTTCGAAGTGTATTCTGTTTCGTTTAAAAGCTTGGGCTTTCTGCTTTTGGCTTGAGGTTTTCGTAAGTTTCCCCAAAACTGACCGAGAGAAACTTTTAGAGGTTGTTCCTCCCAAGTTCTTCCCCATTTTTTTTTGACACAATAATTAATGGAAGTAAAAGGAATGAAACTATCATTTCCACTGCACCCTGGATGTAGATAGAGTTAATATTGGTTGTAAAATTTTCAACAAAAAATAATCGATGATTAAATTTAAAATTATCACATATGTACCTAATATATTAATTAAGCCAAATATAAAAGAAAATCATTTACGTAATATCTAAGTTCAGTAATAAAAAGTATGAAAATAATGCACAAGATATTTAAATAATTTAAAATAAGAAATGATTAAAGGAGATGGTTTAATGAACGGCGTCATAATACTAGAAAACAAATGTTATTTTTGAGTATTTATTAAAGGAGAATTGATAAATTGAATCGACTGCTTTCTAACCGAGGAAAATAAGGCTTGAAATAATGGCATTAAATACTAGAAAAGGGGGAAGGGGTGGATTTCGAACGTTGCTAACCCTAACTCATCAAAAATCCAATATGGATGCCTTTATCCATTCCAGGTACAACCGCTTCATAAATTCGAGGACAGACGGACAAATAACTATTATTATATAGGGTATATTGTGCTACAAAATTTCTTGATACTAGATCTTATAATTTTACTGACTTTTTCATTTACTGGTAATTTGATATATGAAATTTAAATAATGATTTACCGGTAATTTACCGAAATTTCTTGTTGAAAAATAACACAAAAATCACCATGTTTATTCAAAGATTTTTCTTATCTATAAGACCGGGAATTAAGCAATGGCCAGGGGACACCATGAACTAACTTCACATGGGTACGAAGAATATATAAATATATATATATATATATATAAATATATAAAATATATATTTATAGTATATTATAAATATTTATAATATATATATATATAATAAATTTTGATTTGTGCACTTTTATCTCAAAGAATCCATACTGATAATTGTTCTTCTAAAATGGAAAATTCCAAATTTTTACAAAATATTCAAAAATAAAACTAATTTATTAATAATATTTATTAAAATGCTTAGGTTAAAAAAATGCTATTGTGTTGAAACATTAGCAATAATTATATAAATGTAATAAACAATTTTACATCTTAAAATTTTTTATAGTGTATTCATAAGATTTGATTTGTTTAAAGTTTTATCCCCTAGGCTGTTACTCACAGAAACTCTAACGATTGGAATAGTCTATTTTTTCGATTGGCTACGTCATTATGACGTAAATCCCCTCCAGAGTAGCAAAAGCTCCCATCCTCGACATAACTCAACGTGCCGAAATCCACTTCTAGGGACGTCACTGGATAATCTAATAGTGTAGATCAGTGGTCGGCAAATTTATTAGCCTAAGAGCCAAATATAAACATTACAACAATTTTACAAAAATTGGGAGCCAAATCTTTTGTTTAGTAAACTTTTATTTCACTAAATAAGTAGTACACTAAAACAAACTAAATTTCATACTTAATAAATATTTATTAATGATATCCCTTATATATTATCCCGTAATGATATCCCGTACTTCTCGGGTTAACGGTTCTGTCCCCGAAGCTGCCAAATTTTTCTAAATGTCTAATTAAATATATATTAAAAAAAATTCTTATTTCTAAAGTTGTTTTATTATTTTTAAATTAATTTTTACTATTTTTTCAACTTTTTATGATTTTATTATTTTTATTATATTAAAATCATGTATTTTGTACGGATGTCCCTGGCTACATAAACATTTCATGTTTTCTATTCTTAAACTTTCTTCTCGTCTATTTTTATGTGTCCTTTCACCTTTTAACTGTTAATTTTTCTGCTCGCCTTCATTTTGTGTTTATTGAAAGAAATCTCTGGATTAAACTCGGCCCATGCTTACCTGATAGTTTCATTCTTTACTTCCATTAATTACTGTGGCCGAAACAACTTGGAAGAACTTAACGATAATTTCGATGTAGCTAAGAAAACTTTTAATTATCTTTCTAAATGAATTCAATGTGATTAAAAACTGCATTCACAGTAACGGGAGATTTTAGAGGAGTATGAAGATAAACAAATTATTGAGCTTCCACTAGATAATTCTCAGCCAAAATGCAAACTCTTTTTTTATCTGCCTCATAGAGTACTTTAAAATTTTAGAAAATGAAAAATTTACTGATTGTCATATGACGGGCTATATGCTATTATTAATAGTAATAAGAAATCCGGAGTACGCCGAAAACATACGGACAATTTCAGCCTAGCTTGAACAATTTGTGTTTACATTAAAGAAAACTAATAAAATTAAACTCAATTTGTTACGTATTTTTACAACAATATAAAATTTTAATTACCTATCTAGCCGTACTTAACGAGTCAAAATTTTGCGGCTCTGGAAACAATTTGCCGATCACTTGTGTAGATGATTGACGTGAGTAGCAGCCCTAATAAACACCTCTACAACAACCTTAAACAATCTATAATCTACCTGCAAGTAAAACAATCTACCTGCTAATTACTTAAAATAATCTACCTGCTGAAAATAACACTCGTTAATCGGATGGTTTTTATAATGTTTGAATATTGTACATAAAAACACAAATAAAAATTTTATGTTGGAATTACTGGTAAAAGTTGTTAATTTACCAGTAAATATTTATCGCATGTTTTGAAATTTACGTATAAACTAATAATCCTGTTTACCAGTATTTCAAACCCAACTTATCCCATACTATTACATAGATAAATGCATTAATCAAATTATTTCTATCCCTTGCAGATCCTTGGTGGCTCACTGTGACTGTTTCCATGATAGGAAAATTCTGCATCACTTGCTCCTTTGGGATCATCTATGTGTTTACCACGGAGTTGTTTCCCACTGTTGTTCGGAACATTGGATTAGGTTCAGCCTCTTTCTGCGCCAGGTTTGGATCCGTCCTGGCTCCATTCATCAGAGAACTGGTAAGTATTGTGTTAAAAGAAAGATACTTTCATTCTGATCATTTTTACTATGTGTACGAGGAAATACCCGAAAGTAAGAGGAATAGTAATGTAATTCAACCCTCAAGTGATATAGATTGTTTGCTACTATTGCTCGGAATATTGAACTAGGTTCAACCTCTTTCTGAGCCAGGTTTGAAACTGTTTTAGCTCCATTCATCCGAGAACTAGAGGACTATGTTGGGAAATGATACGTTTATTTTATTCATTTTCACTTTGTGCACGAGGTAGTATGCACAAGTAGCTGAAATGATGTTGTATCTCAACCCACAAGTCCTGGCTCCATTCATCAGAGAACTGGTAAGTATAGTGTTAAAAGAGAGATACTTTCATTCTTTTCATTTTTGCTGTGTGTACAAGGAAATCCCCGAAAGTAGGAGTAATAGTAATGTAGTTCAACCCTCAAGTGATATAGATTGTTTGCTACTATTGCTTGGAATATTGAACTAGGTCTCAACTTCTTTCTGAGCCTGGTTTGAAACTGTTTTAGCTAAACCAAATCATTCACCAGAGAACTGGAAGATATTGTATTGGTAAATGATATTTTTATTCGTTCATTTTCACTTTGTGCACGAGGTAGTAGATCAAGTAGCTGAAATGGTATTGTGGCTCAACCCACAAGTGGTATGGGTTGTTTTCCACTGTTGTTTGGAATATTGAACTAGGTGTGGCCTCTTTTTGTGCGATGTTTGGATCGTCTTAACTCCATCAGAGGCCGAACTATGGCCAAATGGTGACACGATTCCCTTCTGTACCTAAGTTCGCGGGTTCGTATCCCACTGATGGTATGGATATTCGTAGCTTTCGGAATTGGCATTAAGCAATAGGTGCCGGTCTCATTAGCATTCGTATAACAAAGCAGTAGACCGTAGAGCTCCAAACTAAATCAAACCAAACCATTCACCAGATAACTGGAAGATATTGTATTGGGAAAAGATACTTTTATTCTCTTCATTTTTACTTTGTGCTCGAGGTTGTATGGACAAGTAGTTGGAATGTTGTTTTAGCTTAACTTACCACTGGTATGGGTTGTTTTTCACTGTTGGTTTCTGTTGTTTGGAATACTAGCTTAGGTGTAGCCTCTTTCTGTGCTATGTTTTGATCCATCTTGGCTCCATTCATACGAGAACTGGTAAATATTGTGTTAAAAAAGAGGTACTTTCATTCAGTTCATTTGTACTATATGTACGAGGAAGTACCCAAAAGCTAAATGAATAGTAATGTAGTTCAACCCACAAGTTACATAGGTTATTACCCAATGTTGTTCGGAATATTGAACCAGGTTTGACTTCTTTCTGCTCCAGGTTTAGAATTGTTTTGGCTCCATTTATCCGAGAGTGAGAGGGTTGTGTTGGGAAAGGATACCTTTATTCTGTTCATTTTCACTTTGTGCACGAGGTAGTATGAACAAATAGATGGAATGGTGTTGTAGCTCAACCCACAAGTGGTATGGGTTGTTTTCCACTGTTTTTTGGAATATTGAACTAGGTGTAATCTCTTTCTAGGCCATATTTAGATCGTCTTGATTCCATCACAGGCCGAACGATGTCCTGTGATAGCAGGGCAGTTCTGTTCGGAATTGTCATTAACCAGTAGGTCAAGATATCATCAGGCCTTCTGTAGCAAAACAATAGACCATAGTACTCAAAAACAAACCAAACTATTCATCAGAGTACTGGAAGATATTATATTAGTAAAGGATCTTTTATTCTCTTTATTTTTAAATTGTGCTAGAGGTAGTATGCACAAGTTGTTGGAATGTTGTTGTAGCTCCACCCACAAATGGTATCGGTAGTTTTTGACAGTTGTTTGTAATATTGATTTGGATAATTACTAACTGAAACTTTCCAATTTAAAAGATAAATTTGGGAAAGATAAAAGGCAATATCCAAGTGTTTCTTTTTTCCCTTAGTGTATAAATAATTTATCTTAACACCACGTGCATTGTATTATATATTATATTATTTATTCGTTTTTCCAAATTTAGGGTTCCGCTACTCATCCCGTGGTGCCCCAGATAATTTTTGGAATTCTGGCAGCCGTTAGTGGAGCCTTAGTTTTGCTACTACCAGAAACCAATAATTGCAGCGTGCCGGATACAGTTAAAGAAGCTGCAGAAGTATCCAGGTAATTATATTTGTCAAAATTCTTGATTCACCCCCTACATAATAATAGACTAATTTATCTGTCCGTCTGTCATCGAATTTATGAAAGGGTTGGACCGGAATCGACAGAGGCATCCATATTGGATTCTTGATGAGTTAGGCCTAGCAAAATTCAAAGCGATTAAACTTTATCTTCTCCTAAACTATCGATCCCATTCTAAAATAAGTTGGTATAAATATGCTTCATAACACATAAATATACTGTCGTCTTTAAAACGTTCGAAATCCCTCCCTCCCCCCTCCCTTTCCGAATATTTGAGGTCATTATTTCAAGCCCTATTTTCCTCGGTTAAGAGCAGGGGATTAAATTTATCAATTTATCACATAATAAATCTGTAAAAATAACATTTTTTTTCTAGCATTATGACGCCATTCCTTTAATTATGTCTTATTTGAAATTATTTAAATATCGTCTGTATTATTTTCATATGTTTTATCACTGAACCTTATATATTATGTACATAATTTTCTTTTATATTTGGCTTAAATAATAGATTAGGTACATAAGTGATAATTTTAAATTGAATCTTAGATTACTTTTGTTGCAATGAAAATTTTTTCATAGGTATTATCAACAATTTTGTCTACCTCCAGGGTGTAGTAGAAATAAAAGTTTCATTTCTTTACCTACATTAATTACTGTGAAAAAAATGGGAATAACTTAGATTTAATCATCGATTATATTTTGTTGCAATGAAAATTTTATCACCGGTATTAAGAACATATTCTATTTACCTCCAGGGTGTAGTGGAAAAGATAGTTTCATTCCTTTATTTAAATTAATTACTCTGGCAAAAAAATTGGGATGAACTTAACGATACTTTCCACATAGCTAAGAAAACTTTGAATTATCTTTCTAAATTAATTCAACGTCATTCTAAACTGCATTTATAGTATCGGGAGACTTTAGGGGAGTACGGAGATAAACAAATTATTGAGAGTAGGCCAGATAATTCTGAGCCGAAAAACAAACCATTTTTTTACCTGCCTCATAGAGTACTTTACAATTCTGGAAAATTAAATATTTTACTGATCCCGTTATATCATGGTCTCTAGTACTGATACGAATTTTCTAAAAAAAATCAACCCTTAAAGTTTTTCTAGTACTTGCAATCCTCAAAGCCAGTAAAATTTGAATAAAATCACGAAAATTGTGTATGAAAAAAAGATCACCCTACTGAAACTCAGTCAAATTCTTTTAGATTTAACATATCAAAGCAGTCTTAAAATTTCATTTCAAAACAAAGGTCTATCGTACTTTGGCTGAACTTAAGATAAATAATTCAAATATTGTCCGAGAAACCAAAATTAATATTGTTGCTTTTCTCAACTACTTATCTCTGAGAAGCAGACTTCTTATACTATGGAGCTGTCAAAACAAAATACATAAACCACCTGAAAGGCTAATATATATCTTAGTTTGAAATTATCAGCTATAAAATCTAGTGTTAGAAAACTGTGTAAAAAATACAACTACAGGTACCTCATATAATATTTAAACATACTTTTATATCGTATTATTTTATGTACACCTTTCCACGTTAAGTTGCTTCTTTACATCATTTATTTGCGAGAAATAATGTAAGTTTAAGCGGCTTTGCAATAGAAATTTATTCTAAAAAGTACGGAGCGGACGTTTTGCTCATAAATTTTGTTATTCAGTTAAATCTCAATAGATCGAAAATTAATTTTTTAACCAACTTTTCATATTTTATATTGAAATATATAAACAAATATTTAAATAGACAAATAAACAAATATATATATATATAATATATAAATATACATATATATATAATATCAATTTCGCAAGGATAAGAAAAAAGTTAATTTTAAATCTAAATTGATTTTTTAATCAACCTTCTTTTCCGTGGTTCCGCATCGACTTATGTAAAAACTAGTTTTTCTCTAAAATTTTCCAGAATCTATGTAGTAGACAAGAACATTCGGCTTTGTTTTCCTGTATATACCGTTATTTTTGTAGGCACGAACAAACCCTGTTGTTACACTAACCCATACTAGTACGTGACCCTCGCTCAAGTAACAATCGTCAGAAAACGTGCTAGTACGTGTCCAGCATACAATGTGTTAAAAAACTTCAAGATAAATGAAGAAACCGTTGGTAGTAACAGTAAGGATCAATGGGTAAACAGTTCTCTAGTTCAAGTTAAAACCATAAAAGCCTTGTGTGAAGTTGCATTGTTATAACTTGTTGTCAGTTGTTTCTGATATTACATCAAAAACTTCAAGATGAGTGAAGAAAAGGTAGGAGCTAACAGTAAGTAGCAAAGGGGGCTTAAAAAGTCAATTTAAGACAATGTGTTTATATAACTAGGACTCATTCTAGATTTAAAAATATTGTTACGAACTTCCAAAACTGGGTTCGGGGATTGAATGGACTTTAAGCAAGCAAGACTGCAGCAGGAAGACAAATACTTTATTGGCAATCAGTTGGAAAAGGTACAACACACCGACAAAATCACCGAGGAACAATTTGAGGACAACTTTCCGCATCAAGCATAACACACTGTACGTACTCCATAGACCAAGAGATCGTCTTAACGACTCTCTTCTGCAAGGGACTCTGTCTGCTTTATATAGGCCCAAAGAAACTGCCGGAACCGGAAGTTGTCACTTGACGCCCCACTTGGCAACATTTGGCGACACTTGACGACGAATTTGGCGATGAACTTGGAGACAAAAAATAGGTTGCCAAAACTGTCGCCAACGAGCCAATATCTCGCCAATTTGGCAAGATACCCATAGAGTCCGATGTTAAATTTACTCTAAACAAATTCGTAACAATATATTTTCCTGAAAATAAATTAGAAATGTTGAAAACTTCCATGTTAATTAATTTGACTTTCCCTCTTTTAACAGGAGGAGATGCAGCAAGAAACCCAAACTCTCGAACGGAAATCACGTCATTGTCACGCTGTCCAACGGAGATGCGGATGCTGCTCAAGATGACCTCACCACTCAAACGGTGTTCGCACCCTCGCCGAAACCTGAGAAAAACGGCAAAAAGCTCGCCGACGTTCCTGAAGAGGATTCCCACTGCGAAGACGCTGACGAATGTGACGATGGAACAGCTGTTGAGACGACAGAACCTGTGAAAGAAGCTCCAGTGTCTGAAGTCCAACAATCACCAGATGAGGCAGCAAACGAAAGCACAGAACCAAATGAAGGCGATAAAGTGGTAAAGCAAGAGAATCTTCAGCCAGAAACGAAGACAGCAGATGATACGTCAGCAGAGATCGGTAATCAGAGTGAAAATGCAACGAATGTGACAAATGAAAACGAAGAACAGAAGAGTGAACTGTGATCACATCCTCGAAAGTTTCAATAGGGACCAGTTTCATCGCAATATACTATTTGTAGGAAAGAATATTTTCACTGATGGACTTTAGCTTTGCCATGGGAAAGTAAACTGAGGAACAATTTAACAAGTAAAGAACATCTTTTAAATCTGTGTTTTAAAGTTTTTTATGAATTTGGGGACAATTTTGAGTAAGATTTGGTGGCTAGCACATTTAACACCCATGCATAAATCAACTTAAGAAACAAATCTTATAGCCAGAAAGGACAAATACCTACCTTATTGGTTTATGTCTTCTTTTGAGGAGTTTTGCTAATCAACATTTATTTACAATGGTTCTTAATATTGTTCGCACACATTCAGCTTCTTCTGTGAAAAGTTATTGTTTCCATATGAAAAGCTAACTGTTTGCTTTGTATATAGCTTAGGTTTTTAACTTTCACCTGTGGAGAAGTCTTTGTACTGAAATGTTCATCATGAACAATCCATCCTTTTTTAACAGTACTGTGAAACAGAAGACCACTGTTGTTCTTTTTAACAAATAAGGCCAACTTTATTCGATTGTATGCAAATCGTTGATGAAACTCTCTAAAAATATGGTGTAGTAAACCGCCAATTAACTTTAATCAACTTTGGTGAGAATATGCCTAAGAATTGAAACTAAAAGGAATCCAGCCAATGTCTTTGATATGTAATCATCAAATTAGTGCTTTCCTCCAATGGTGAATGAAGCAAAGTGCATCTGAATATTTTTTAATTACTTTTTATATTCTTAACAGTATGTATTGCTATTGCAGTTTTGTATATATTTTTCTAATTGTTATCGTGTCTTAATAATCATGGAAAATCCTTGATCAATTTGTCTTGTAAATATTTGTAAATTATGGGTTGCTTTTATACACACATACATTCATACACGGTTCTATACTTTTGATATTTTAATATCCGTTCAGTTTCACTGATATAAAGAATATATTTGTCAATTTATCAACATTTACTTAGAAGAAAATTAATAATTTGTAAAATTACCAAACAATAATTGTAATAGGACGTTAATATTAAACCAGAAAACTACAAATACAGACAGACAAGTGTCCATTAATTTTTTTTCTCGTATTTGAAAATATGTTGCTACTTTAGAAAATTATTTTAAGTTTTTTTAAGACTGAAATTTATTTTATTTTTTGTACTTCAACATTAGGTACAGATATTAGCATTTCAAATATTACCATATCAGATGTAACCATTTCACTATGAAAGGTATATTTGTCACTATGAAAGGTATATATTGTATAGTTTATAACATAGTACAAAAATTGTGATTGCTTAGATATTTATAGGAGAATTTTTAAGCTGTGATCTAAATTAATATATATTGTATTATGCTTTATCAATTAATAGCAAGGGTAGTTATTTATTGTTATTACATTTTAGATTCTCTGCAAAGATAAATTTGGTTTTAGATTTGAATAAATACAAACCAGTAAAATATGCTTTAAAGTTTATTATTATTTCTAAAACTTTTATATTTTTAACTTTCTAATACAACAAAAAATAAAACTTGTATTATTTAGGGATTTTGTATGTTTTATCTGGAATTCGACTTGTTTCTTTTTATATAAATTAAGATAAGTATTTTTTCTATTGTAAATTAAAATGGGCTGAAATTCAAAATTTCAAATCAAATTTTAAATTTAAATCAAATAATAGTCCTTTGATCAAAACTTCAGTTTACACTGTTAATTTTAAGGTTGGTTAGTTGTTGGGTTGTTTAAGAACCTTTAAATTTTATTTTGCTACACGAGAGCTAATAAGATTTGGTTCAAAAGGAATAGAACTATTATATTATTTAGGAAGTTCTTATGTTTTATCTGGAACTCGACTTGTTTCGTTTTATATAAATTAAGATAAGCATTCTTTTCTATTGTAAATTGAGATTGGCTAAAGTTAAAAATTTTAAATCACATCGGAAAAATTATGGAAGAGTAGCAATTAAGCATAAATTACCTCAATAACAGTCCTTTGATCAAAACTTCAGTTTATACTGGTAGTTTTAAGGTTGGTTAAATGTTTGTATGTTTAAGAACTCTACAATTTTATTTTGCTACATGAGAGCTAGTGAGATTTAGATAAAAACAAATAGAACTATTATATTATTTAGGGAGTTCTATGTTTTATCTAGAACTTATAAATTGAGATTCACTGAAGTTAAAAATTTTAAATCAAATAGGAAAAAATTATAGAAGAGTAGCAATTAAGCATAAATTACCTAAATAATATTTCTTTGATCGAAACTTCAGTTTACACTTTAATTTTAAGGTTGGTTGGTTGTTTGTTGTTTAAGAACCTTAAAATTTTATTTTACTAAACGAAACCTAGTAAGATTTGGTTTAAAAAGAATAGAACTATTATATTATTTAGGGAGTTCGTATGTTTCATCTAGAACTCGACCTGTTTCTTTTTATATAAATTAAAATAAGCATTTTCTCTGTTATAAATTGAGATTCACTGAAGTTAAAAATTTTAAATCTAATTGAAAAAAATTATGGAAGAGTAGCAATTAAGCAAAACAATAACCTCAATAATAGTCATTTGATCAAAACTTCAGTTTACACTGTTAATTTTAAGGTTGGTTAGTTGTTTGGATGTTTAAAAACTCTACAATTTTATTTTGCTACACGAGAGCTAATGAGATTTGGATAAAAACAAATAGAACTATTATATTATTTAGGGAGTTCTATGTTTTATCTAGAACTTATAAATTGAGATTCACTGAAGTTAAAAATTTTAAATTTAATTGGAAAAAATTATGGAAGAGTAGCAATTAAGCATAAATTACCTCAATAATAGTCCTTTGATCAAAAATTCAGTTTATACTGTTAATTTTAAGGTTGGTTAGTTGTTTGGTTTTTTAAGAACCTTAAAATTTTATTTTGCTACACGAGAGCTAATGAGATTTGGATAAAAACAAATAGAACTATTATATTATTTAGGGAGTTTGTGTTTTATGTAGAACTAGACTTGTTTCGTTTTATTTAAATTAAAATAAGCATTTTTTCTATTGTAAATTAATATTAGCTGAAGTTAAAAATTTTAAATCAAATAGGAAAAAATTATAGAAGAGTAGCAATTAAGCATAAATTACCTCAATAATAGTCCTTTGATCAAAACTTCAGTTTACACTGTTAATTTTAAGGTTGGTTAGTTGTTTGGTTGCTTAAGAACCTTAAAATTTTATTTTGCTACACGAGAGTTAATGAGATTTGGTTCAAAATTAATAGAACTATTATATTATTTAGGGAGTTAGTATGTTTGATCTGGAACTCGACTTGTTTCTTTTTATATAAATTAAGATAAGCATTTTTTTTCTGTTAAAAATTGAGATTCACTCAAGTTAAAAATTTTAAATCAAAAAAGAAAAAAATAATGGAAGATTAACAATTAAGCATAAATTACCTCAATAATAGTCCTTTGATCAAAACTTCAGTTTACACTGTTAATTTCAAGGTTGGTTAGTTCTTTGGTTTTTTAAGAATCTTAAAATTTTATTTTGCTACACGAGAACTAATGAGATTTGGATAAAATCAAATAGAACTGTTATATTATTTAGAGAGTTCTATGTTTTATCTATAACTTATAAATTGAGATTTACTGAAGTTAAAAATTTTAAATTTAATTGGAAAAAATTATTGAACAGTAGCAATTAAATAAAAAAAATAACCTCAATAATAGTCCTTTGATCGAAACTTCAGTTTACACTGTTAATTTTAAGATTGGTTAGTTGTTTGGTTGTTTAAAAACCTTAAAATTTTATTTTCCTACACTAGAGCTAATAAGATTTGATTTAAAAAGAATAGAACTATTATATTATTTAGGGACTTTGTATGTTTTACCTGGAACTGGACTTGTTTCTTTTTATATAAAGTAAGATAAGTATTTTCTCTGTTGTAAATTCAGATTCACTGAAGTTACAAACTTTAAATCAATTGAAAAAAAATGATTGAAAAGTAGCAATTACGCAAAAAAGAACCTCAATAATAGTTCTTTGATCAAAACTTCAGTTTACACTGCTAATTTTAAGGTTTGCTAGTTGTTGGGTTGTTTAAGAACCTTTAAATTTTATTTTGCTACACGAGAGCTAATAAGATTTGGTTCAAAAGGAATAGAACTATTATATTATTTAGGGAGTTCAATGTTTTATCTAGATCTCGACTTGTTTCTTTTTATATAAATTAAGATAATTTCTTCTATTGTAAATGGAGATTGGCTAAAGTTAAAAATTTTCAATCAAATCGGACAAATTGTGGAAGAGTAGCAATTAAGCATAAATTACCTCAATAACAGTCCTTTGATCAAAACTTTAGCTTACACTGTTAATTTTAAGGTTGGTTAATTGTTTGGATGCTTAAGAACCTTAAAATTTTATTTTGCTACACTTCAGCTAATGAGATTTGGATAAAATGAAATAGAACTATTATATCATTTAGAGAGTTCTATGTTTTATCTAGAACTTAAAAACTGAGATTCACTGAAGTTAAAAGTTTTAAATCTAATTGGAAAAAATTATGGAAGAGTAGCAATTAAGCAAAAAATAACCTCAATAATAATCCTTTGATCAAAACTTCAGCTTACACTGTTAATTTTGAGTTTGGTTAGTTGTTTGGTTGTTTAAGAACCTTAAAATTTTATTTTGCTACACGAGAGCTAATGAGTTTGGTTCAAAAGGAATAGAACTATTATATTATTTAGGGAGTTCTTTGTTTTATCTAGAACTCGACTTGTTTCTTTTTATATAAATTAAGATAAGCATTTTGTCTGTTATTAATTGAGATTCACTGAAGTTAAAAATTTTAATTCTAATTAGAAAAAAATTATGGAAGAGTAGCAATTAAGCAAAATATAACCTCAATAATAGTCCTTTGATCAAAAATTTAGTTTACACTGTTAATTTTAAGTTCGGTTAGTTGTTTGGTTGTTTAAAAACCCTACAATTTTATTTTGCTACAGGAGAGCTAATAAGATTTGGATAAAAACAAATAGAACTATTATATTATTTAGAGAATTATATGTTTTATCTAGAACTTAAAAATTGAGATTCACTGAAGTTCAAAGTTTTAAATCTAATTAGAAAAAATTATGGAAGAGTAGTAATTAAGCAAAAAACAACCTCAATAATAATCCTTTGATCAAAACTTCAGTTTACACTGTTCATTACCTCAATAATATTCCTGTGATCAAAACTTCAGTTCACACTATTAATTTTAAGGTTGGTTAGTTGTTTGGTTGTTTAAGAACCCTACAATTTTATTTTGCTAAATGAGGACTAGTGAGATTTGGATCAAAAGAAATAGAACTATCATATTATTTAAGGAGTTCGTATGTTTTATCTGGAACTCAACTTTTTCCTTTCTATATAAATTAAGATAAGCAATTTGTCTGTTATAAATTGAGATTCACTGAAGTTAAAAGTTTTAAATCTAATCAGAAAAAATTATGGAAGAGTAGCAATTAAACATAAATTACCTCAAAAATAGTCCTTAGATCAAAACTTCAGTTTACACTGTTAATTTCAAGGTTGGTTAGTTGTTTAGATGTTTAAGAACTCTACAATTTTATTTTGCTACACGAGAGCTAGTGAGATTTCTATCAAATGAAATAGAACTATTATATTATTTAAGGAGTTTGTATGTTTTATCTGTAACTCAACTTTTTCCTTTCTATATAAATTAAGATTAGCCTTTTTTCTATTGTAAATTGATATTAGCTGAAGTTAAAAATTTGAATCAAATAGTAAAAAATTATAGAAGAATAGTAGTTAAATATAAATTACCTCAATGATAGTCCTTAATAATAATCAAAATTTTAGTTTACACTGTTAATTTTAAGGTTGTTTGGTTGTTTAAGAACCCTTCAATTTTATTTTGCTACACGAGAGCTAGTGAGACCTGGATCTAATTCTTAAAGTCGATTCTGAATGGCTAAAATTACTGATTCAGAAGCAGTGTTTGATCCAAGAGACGGGATAGTTTCAGGTTCTGCAAGGTAATATTTCTTCACATACACAAATTAAAGTAAATTAGATTAATTATATAAAATTAATGTTACATGAAGACAGTTTTTGATATTAAATACTTAAATATTTATTTAAACAGTATCCTTTCATACCCATTAATTGAGATAAGTAAAATTAAACAACTCCATAGTTCATCTGTGACTATATATAAATAAAATACATAAATTTCAAATATTTACTTTTTCAGACAGATATGGTACCAGCATTTAATCTTTAAATTAAATGCAACATTGCTGTCTACTTTTTAAGAAGTGTTTCAATAAGCAGTTTTATGAAATACATAATTTATGATTATCTTTAGTAATAATGGAAATATTTGTAATAAACTTTAGTCTGAAGTTTACTTTTGTGTAAAATACTGGCAACACGTTTTTAAATAAATATCTGTTTTTATACCCAGAAATCTTTCTTTGTTCTTATACGTATAATCATTTATAATTTATAAAGTATTTAATTAATTTTATCGTATTAATCTCCATTCTTTAAGCCTTGAAATTTTATTGGATTATTTCTTGAAATTCTATTGGTCGAATCAGTGAAATTTGATTGGTTCTCCCTGTTTCGGGGGAATCTCTCAAATTCACAAAAGTATTCATTTCATCTCTCGTCGCTGCAGTGTGTGGATGGCCCTAGCTACAAAAATATATCTTTTTCTTTCCCTAAACTTTCTATTCTCTAGACTTTTTTTTTGTCATGAACTCACGAACCTATCCCACTATCAGATCCTTTCATCTTTTAGCTGCTTATTCTTCTGTCGCAGTCATTTTTGGGCTTACTGTTAGAAATTTCTAGATTAGAGAGCTTGGCCAGTAGAATCTAGCTGCACCATTATCTTGAAGGTCTTAGAAGTATTCAAAAGTAGTAAAATTAAAATTATGAAAATACCAAAAAAATTTTAAAATAATAAAAAAGAAATTAAAAAACATTTAAAAACTTTATAAAATATTAGAAAAATCATAAAACTTGTAAAATTGGGCATCTTACTCATTTTTTACACCCTCTGTATTATAAGAATTAAACCATAGCCTATGACGACTAAACTGGGGTCGGGCAAAGCAATTGCGACTATTTTGGAATGCCCGACCTGAATTCGGACAAGAGAAAAAAACGGTATTTCACTTCAGTGAAGCCCGAAATTGATTACACCCTCCTCATTATAAGAATTAACCCATAGCCTGTGGGTGACCGAACTCTGTTCGGGCAAAGCAAATGCGACAATTCTGGAATGTCTGACCTGAGTTTGGGCAAGAGAAAGGACGATATTTCAATTCCGTGAAGACTGAAATAGGTTAGTCCAATGCATAATATTTAGTTTGCCATTTTTTCAACAGATAGAGATACTTTACTGCGAAAAGTCCGATAGTTCAAAGACATTCGTCGCTCATTCTCGGATACTGTAAAGGATTTGAGAAATTCAAATTAATCTTATAGATATGGAATTAATGACAGTTGATATAGATAATAATTAATATTACTGTATTAGTTTATTATATTTATAAATAAAATTATGTCTTTTGATTTATTTTGCTGTATTGAGTAAAATAACTGTAATCCAGTAACATTTCAAATATATGGGAAAACATTGAAAATAGTGGTTATTTTCGTTTCAATTTTTTTTTTATTAAAAAATAATCTAACATTTTTATGATGATAACGAACAAAATTAAAGAAACAATTTTCCATTTTTAGCACGTTTTTATAAAATATATTCCATAGGCAAGGGATTAAAGCTTAATAAATCAACGTTTGATAATTTTAACATATTTCATTGGTTTTGTTAAATAGATATTTTTGGAAATTAGGAAAAAATAGTGTTTTTATTAGAATCAAATTTGATTGAAATTATTAGCTAATAAGCTTTGTTTATATAATTGGCGCATTAAGATTTTATTAATTACTATTATTTTTTTAACTAGAATTTGCCGGGAAACAGGAAAAATTACAGTTAACTTTCATTGATTACATTTACTTGCGCCACTAAAAATAAACCTACCAAACAGTAGATATATCTTAAAAATTTTTACCAATGCTAATTTATAAAATTTGGTAAGTACTAAATACGATGAAAATACAAAATGAGCCGTATTATCTGAAAATGCACATAACCCATTCTCTGTCGAATGTTTGTTTTGGTTTTTTTTTTATTCTCGAGCCAAAATAAAAGCATTTTTTTTTATTTGTTGAGAATTAATACGAGGGTTGCTCTTTATATTTCTGGTCTAATAATGAAAAAACAAATATGTAGGATCGAAATTGGTTTTATTGTTTTTCAAAATATTCTCCATGATTATCAATACACTTTTGCATGCGTTTGAACCAATTTTCAAAGCACTTTTTCCAGTCCGATTGAGGTAACTCCAAAACATGCGTTGTGGATGCATCAACCGCTTCTTACGGGGTCGAAAACCGTTGTCCATGTAATTTATTTTTGATGTGTGGGAATAAGAAGACGTCATTGGGTGCCAAATCATGGCTATACGGCGGATGACCCATCAGTTCGATCTTTCGCTCCGTCAGAGATGCCTTTGTTTGAGTCGATGTGTGAGAGCTCGCATTGTCATGATGAAGAATGATTCGCCTGTTCTACTGCTTTTTTCGAATTTCTCCGATGACTTTTGGCAAACAAATGATCGTGTACCATTCAGAATTGACCGTCCTGCGTTGCTCTAACGCCATTGTTGCCACATGACCATTAATGCCGAAGAAACAGGCAATCATTTGTTTCGATGTGCTTCTTCCTCGAACAACTTTTGTTGGTTTTGCCTCGTCTTGGAAGACCCGTACAGTTGATTGCTGTTTTGTTTCCGGTTCATATGCATAGATCCATGATTCGTCTCCTGTGTAGATGTTATACACAGCCTTTGATGTACCTTGAACATATTTTTCTAACATTTCCTTGCACAAATCGACACGAGCCCTTTTTTGAGCGTTTTCAGATTATGCGGGATCCAATGCGAACAAATTTTTTTTTTCGCTCAAATGTTCATGCAATATTTTATTGATGCAAGTCATACTAATGTCCAAAGACGCTTCTATCTCACGGTATGTCACATGACGATCTTGCTTTATCTGTTCACGCACAGCATCGATCTTTTCTGGCACAACAACGGATTTTGGACGACCTGCACGGAATCGTCCTGGATCGAACATCGACCACGATTAAATTCGTTATACCCATTTTTTACAGTGCTGTAGGATGGCGCTTTATCGCTGTATAAAGAATTAAGTTCATCGAAGCACTCTTGTCTTGACAATCAAAGTCGAAAGTTATGAAAAATAATGGCATGAAAAGGTTCACGATTCAATTCCATTTTTTGAAAGAAAAGAACTTTTCAATTTCAACACAAATAAAGCTATAATGGTAAATCGTCTGCTGAATTTATGTTTAAAATTATCAAACTTTCGATTAAAATCATCTGCGGTCGCCTAGCAACACTTACTGTTGCCAAGGCCAGAAATATAAATAGCAATCGTATCTGTTTTATCCTGAATTACATTAGTTATAAATATAAAATAGTATTTTTAAAACATCGCTTTTATTTAATAAGGAAAGCGATGAAAAAAATGCAAACATCATCAGAAAACGTACTAGTACGTGTCCCGCGATCAAGTATCAATCGTCAAAAAACTTACTAGTACGTGACCAGCATGAAATGTTAAGATTGGTTGAGACGTTTTCAAAATACATAGCGGGCATGCATTCATAAAAAAAGGATTTTATATATAAAGATTTACGACGCTGCGCAGTGAAAAGGCGGAGAAAATTTTTATTTTTGAACAGTGACATCTGCTAACATTTTCACTTCCGCACCACATGTTATTTTTATCTTTTTAAGTCATTCCTTTGAATTTTCTTTTCAAATTCTTCGTTTTCATATATTAAGAGAATCAAATATTTTTTACTCTTAGGTGTACCTTCACGTTAAAATCTTTTTTAAATGTGGGTCATGTTGAATTTCTATTCAAAAGAATGTTTCTAAACGATATTTTTTGTTGTTATTGCCATATCAGGTTTTCACTAACAGCGTTCATTTTGTATAGCAGAAAATGGGAAATTTTAAATATTCATTGAATCTTTAAAACTTTAATTATAAAAATGACAAAATTCTGCCTAAAAGAAAGTTTTGGAAATCTGATGCGGTCATCACGTGACTTTCTTGTACATGTATTACGTCATATCTTCTTTATTTCATAGGATGCATCCTCAGTTTGCCCATTCTTTAAATGATTCAAAGTAAATTTCGTTTCTCAAGACATCCACATGTCTGACTGCAATTTAAGTGTATAGGAGATCCACAGCGTTAACACTCGTTATAATGAAACTTTTTGTTACACAATCATTTCATTCTAAACACATATTTTGTCTTTGTAATACTTTATTCACCCAAGAAGTAATAAACATTAAAAATTCAGAATTATTTTCTGCAAATTATTGATTCTTAAATCTAAAAATGGACTTTAGAAGATTTGTTTTTCACCTTTTAAATAGTACTGCTACAACTGCGTATGAATACGCCAATGTTTTCATGTGTTTAAAGTTCATTTTGATGAAGTCAAAAACTTAACTATTTTAAAGAAAAAACAGGAATGTTTAATGTATTTCTAAAACGGGTACACTTGACTTTATTAACATTGACAAGTACAAAACTCCAGATTATGTTGATCAATTTATTATGGAAACACCATACATGGGGCAAACATTTATTATGCGAACGCCATACAGGAGATAAACATTTATTATGGGAACACCATACAGGAAGTAAACATTTATTATGGGAACACCATACAGGAGACAAATATTTATTATGGGAACACCATACAGGAGTCAAACATTTATTATGAGAACACCATATAGGAGGTAAACATTTATTATGGAAACACCATACATGGGGCAAACATTTATTATGGGAACGCCATACAGGAGATAAACATTTATTATGGGAACACCATACAGGATGCAAACATTTATTATGGGAACACCATACAGGAGGCAAACATTTATTATGGGAACACCATACAGGAGGCAAACATTTATTATGGGAACACCATACAGGAAGTAAACATTTATTATGGGAACACCATACAGGAGGTAAACATTTATTATGGGAACACCATACAGGAGGCAAACATTTATTATGGGAACACCATACAGGAGGCAAACATTTATTATGGGAACACCATACAGGGGGCAAACATTTATTATGGGAAAACCATACAGGAGGCAAACATTATTTCATATTAGAATACATCACAAATGCATTAAAGTCTTACTCGGCAATGGAACCCAAGCACATCGGGTGGGAACACAATACGCAAACCACTATATAATCTAGGTGACACAGTCCTGAATGGGAACATACGCTAACCACTTAACGTGTGATAAGGCCTTTACTGATAACATAGTTAAAGCGTTGATTAGTTTTTTTCTTCAGTCTGTAGGTCCCAATCTGATTAGTCGTGTGTACGAAAAATGTAGACTGTAGTTCTTCAAACCAAAACCAAACCTTTTAATTACATAAGCAGAATTCTAATATAACCTAACATAACTAAAATCCACTTTATTATCAACAAGAACATTCCCATTTCCAAAAAATAAGTTTGAAAAATTTTTAAAATACTATATTTATTACCCCCTATATAATAATAGCCTAAAAATATCTATCCGTCTGTCCTCGAATTTATGTAGCAATTAGACCTGGAATGGATAGAGGCATCCATAGTGAATGCTTGATGAGTTAGGGTTACCAACATTCAAAGCGAGTAAATTTTATCTTCTTCTAAACTATGGATCCGATTCTAAAATAAATAGGTATAAACATTCTTTAAAACGTTCGAAATTCAGCCCTTTCCCCTTTTTCGAGTGTTTAATGTCATTATTTCCCGCCCTTTTTTCCCCGTTTAAGAGCAGGTGATTAAATTTATCAATTTATCACATTATAAGTAGATGAAAATAACATTTTTTTCTAGCATTATGACGTCATTCCTTTAACCATCTCATTTAATCATTTCTTATTTTAGATTATTTAAATATCGTCTGTATTATTTTGATTCGTTTTTTCACTGAACTTAGATATTAAGTAAATAATTTTTTTTTCTTATTTGTCTTAAATAATAGATTCGGTACACATATGATAATTTTAAATTTAATCAGCAATTATTTTTTGATGCAATGAAAATTTTATCACCGGTATTAACAACAAATTCTTTTCATAAAAGTCTAGGAGTTTATTTCACTGACTAATGAATATCTATCTTTTAAGTTATATAGATTTAAAAATTAAGAAGTTTGTTTTCTATACTTAACCACATGGTTTGCAATTGATTAGCTACATGTTGGACATCATATATACCGCTAAATAATCAGTTTCAATATTAAAACCTCTGCTGTCCATCCTATCACGTAATATGACAAGATAAATTAAAGTTGGCAACTAACATGCGGTCAGTAAAGATAAACAAATTATTGAGCGTATACCAGATAATTCTCAGCCAAAAAACAAACCATTTTTTACCTGCCTCATAGGATACTTTCTTTACAATTTTACTGATAAAAAGTTAAAAATTTTACTGATCCCGTCATATGATGGGCTATATGCTAGTTTTGTATTATATTAAACCTAAATTTTAAAAATTTAAAATTAACAGCCAAAATCTGAAATTCTAAGAGGAATTGCTGTGCAATTAATAAAAAAATTTTACAGTTCCGTTTTTGATGATATCACTATTGAAACGACTAATAGTTACTTAACTAGGTGCCCATACTCTACGTGTTTCATTATGAGGATTTTGCCTTTATTAGTTTAAACCTTAACTTCCTTTTTTAATGTGATTTATTACGCTTAAATTGTTAAAACTCAGTGACAATCTATTAAGGTAAACGATCCCGTTAAAATAGCAATTTTCGTGAAAAATATCGGAAAAAAATTATTAGCTTATTTTAAATATCAGTTCTTTAGCTTTCGAAAACAGTTTTCTGCTTGTTTCTAGAGTCATTAGAAGTCATGATACAACTGTTTAATCATCACCGGAAGGGTTGAAAAGATACCGGGAGTGAACAGTTAAAGGGCTTGACTTTGATTGTTAGCATGAAAAGCGTCGTAAACAGCTTATTATAACTTCTAAATAAACAAATAAATTACTCAACTAAAAGCATATTTTTGAATCTTTATCAAATTATAAAACACTTAATGATTTTATCCAATAAAATCCTTAAATTGAATTTCTGAAAAACTGTGATTTTTGCTACACTACCACACCTCAACAGTCATAACTGCTAAAATAATTTTTAGAATTTAATTAGAATTTAAGTGTATGTTTTTAATAATGGTATGTATGCATTGAACCTCAGGATTATAAATATATTCATTTTGAGATGAGTTATGGGCATTTATGTGAGAAACTGAATTTTTTTTTTTTAAATTTTTGCTCTAAATTACTTGATTGAGTATAACTCATTTATACTTTAAAATATTTGCTTTCCGGGGATTCAATGGATATATGTCTATATTTATCCAAGTAAAAATGATATGTTTTCAGTATTTTTTTAGTTAGGAGTGCTGGCATAAAGTCAAAAAATGCTTGTTTTATTTCTCTATTTTTGGCATTTTATAGGACAATATATATGTATTAATGTTTATTTTCATATTTTTCTATGTTTTATAACCTATTACTGCAATAACTAAAAAAATATTTCCATATAAACCTTATTTAAAAATTTTGGCTCCAAACGTGGTGGGTTACCTTAGGCTTTAATCTACCACCGATATGCATTTGCGATGCGCATTTTTAAAAGTGCATCACACTTTACATTTTGCATGTTATTCCATCTGCTAACTTTTGACATTACAAAGGTTTCTCAAACAACTGCAACTGAAGTTTTTCTCGGATACTTCAGTCAGGTGTCACATTGCCTTTTTACATCTGAATTTCCGTTTTTGTGAAAGTCTGGATGATATTTTCGTTTAGTGAATATCCGTTTGTTTGGTTCGAGCAGTCCTGAGTCGGTGAGCTGTAATATTTTGACTGTTTTTTTAAAGTCTAGGATTCAGTTTCGTTGAGATAAGTGAGTACTTTTTTCAAACTTCGCAACTTTTATAGATTATCTCTAAAATTTAGGGTTTTTGTTTAATTTTATAAATTTATTTATAGATAAAGTGAGAATTTTTACAGTTTTTTAGTTCGTCTTAAATTTAGGAATTTACAGATTTTGGCTTAATTTTATGGATTTAATTTTAAGGGTTCTTGGTACCATAAAAATGAACACAACTTTAGAAAGCTTCTTCATATTAAAAACAAGAGATTCTAAAATCTGTAATGAGCAAAATTTCAACTTGAATTTTTAATTCAGGCCGAGAAAGTTATCGGTTTCTTTCTTGTTCCCTTGGAAATGAATACAACTTTTAAAAAGCTTGCTCATATTAAAAACAAGAGGTTCTAAAATCTGTAATGAGCAAAATTTCAACGTGAATGTATCGTGAAATAAGGCCGATAAAGCTATCAGTTTCTTTCCTTTAGTTTTACGAATCATTCGTAAAATTAATGGATTTGGGTTAAATTTTACGGATAATCTGAAAATTGTTCCTTTGACAATGAACACAACTTTTAAAGGCTAGTTGTTAATATGAAAAACAAGGGATTCTAAAATCTGTAACGAGCGAAATTTCAAAGTGAATTTTTAATTAACGCCGAGGGAGAATTTTTACTGTATTTTATTCCTTTGAAAACAAACACAACTTTAAAAAACTTGCTCATATTAAAAACAAGAGATTCTAAAATCTGTAATGAGCGAAATTTCAGCGTGAATTGCTTATTAACTACGAGAAAGCTATCAGTTTATTTCTTGTTCCCTTGGAAATAAATACAACTTTAAAAAGCTTGCTCATATTAAAAACAAGAGATTCTAAAATCTGTAATGAACAAAATTTCAAAGTGAATTTTTAATTAAGGCCGAGAAAACTATCAGTTTCTTTCTTTTAATTTTGCGAATCATTCGTAAAATTTGGGTTTTGGGTTAAATTTTATGGATAATCCGAGAATTTTTACTGTTTTTTTGTTCCCTTGGAAATGAATACAACTTTCAAAAGCTTGCTCATATTAAGAACAAGAGATTCTAAAATCTGTATTGAACAAAATTTCAACGTGAATTCTAATTAAGGCCGAGAAAGCTATCAGTTTCTTTCCTTTAATTTTGCGAATCATTCGTAAAATTAATGGATTTGGGTTAAATTTTACGGATAATCTGAAAATTGTTCCTTTGACAATGAACACAACTTTTAAAGGCTAGTTGTTAATATGAAAAACAAGGGATTCTAAAATCTGTAACGAGCGAAATTTCAAAGTGAATTTTTAATTAAGTCCAAGGGAGAATTTTTACTGTATTTTATTCCTTTGAAAATGAACACAACTTTAACACTAGATTGCCCGAGATTTCTTGTATACCTATATTGCCCAAAAACAGTCAAAATGACTGCATTGTGAAAAAATAACAAATATGTAAAGAAATTTGTTTAAAATTAATTTTTAATATTATATAATAAAGGAGGGCGGAAGTAACTACAATTATTCATAAACCCATTTATATGTTATAGAAAAAGTCACCAAATTCTAAGAATTTGTGTCATTATATTTCATAATTGTTTTTCTAATTGAAATTAAAAAACAGTCAAAATGACTGCCTTGGGCAATCTAGTGTTAAAAAGCTTGCTCATATTAAAAACAAGAGATTTTAAAGTCTGTAATTAGCAAAATTTCAACATGAATTTCTATTTAAGGCCGAGAGAGTTTCTACAGTTTTTTGGCCTTAATTTTACGAATTCTCAGCAAAATTTACGGATTTGGGTTAGATTTTATGTATAATCCAAGAATTTGTACTGTATTTTTGTTCTCTTGATAATGAATAACACTTTAAAAAAGCTTGCCCATTTTAAAAAGAGATTCTAAAATCTGTAATGAACAAAATTTTAACGTGAATGTATCGTGAATTAAGGCCGAGAAAGCTATCAGTTTCTTTCCTTTAATTTTACGAATTATTAGTAAAATTTACGGATTTGGGTTAAATTTTACGGATAATCTGAAAATTGCTCCTTTGAAAATGAACACAGCTTTTAAAGGCTAGTTAATATGAAAAACAAGGGATTCTAAAATCTGTAACGAACGAAATTTCAACGTGAAATTTTTAAATTAAGTCCAAGGGAGAATTTTTACTGTATTTTATTCCTTTGAAAATGAACACAACTTTAACACTAGATTGCCCGAGATTTCTTGTATACCTATATTGCCCAAAAACAGTCAAAATGACTGCATTGTGAAAAAATAACAAATATGTAAAGAAATTTGTTTAAAATTAATTTTTAATATTATATAATAAAGGAGGGCGGAAGTAACTACAATTATTCATAAACCCATTTATATGTTATAGAAAAAGTCACCAAATTCTAAGAATTTGTGTCATTATATTTCATAATTGTTTTTCTAATTGAAATTAAAAAACAGTCAAAATGACTGCCTTGGGCAATCTAGTGTTAAAAAGCTTGCTCATATTAAAAACAAGAGATTTTAAAGTCTGTAATTAGCAAAATTTTCAACATGAATTTCTATTTAAGGTCGAGAGAGTTTCTACAGTTTTTTGGCCTTAATTTTACGAATTCTCAGCAAAATTTACGGATTTGGGTTAGATTTTATGGATAATCCAAGAATTTTTACTGTTTTTTTGTTCCCTTGAAAATGAATACAACTTTATAAAAGCTTGCCCATATTAAAAAGAGATTCTAAAATCTGTAATGAACAAAACTTTAACGTGAATGTATCGTGAATTAAGGCCGAGAAAGCTATCAGTTTCTTTCCTTTAATTTTACGAATTATTAGTAAAATTTACGGATTTGGGTTAAATTTTACGGATAATCTGAAAATTGTTCCTTTGAAAATGAACACAGCTTTTAAAGGTTAGTTAATATGAAAAACAAGGGATTCTAAAATCTGTAATGAGCAAAATTTCAACGTGAAATTTTAAATAAGTCCGAGAAAGCTATCAGTTTATTTTTTGTTCGCTTGGAAATGAATACAACTTTCAAAAGCTTGCTCATATTAAGAACAAGAGATTCTAAAATCTGTATTGAACAAAATTTCAACGTGAATTCTAATTAAGGCCGAGAAAGCTATCAGTTTCTTTCTTTTAATTTTGCTAATCATTCGTAAAATTTAATGATTTTGGTTAAATTTTATGGATAATCCAAGAATTTTTACTGTTTTTTTGTTCCCTTGAAAATGAATACAACTTTATAAAAGCTTGCCCATATTAAGAACAAGAGATTCTAAAATCTGTATTGAACAAAATTTCAACGTGAATTCTAATTAAGGCCGAGAAAGCTATCAGTTTCTTTCTTGTTCCCTTGGAAATGAATACAACTTTAAAAAGTTTGCTCATATTAAAAACAAGAGATTCTAAAATCTATAATGAGCAAAATTTTAAGTGAATTTTTAATTAAGTCAGAGAAAGTTATCAGTTTCTTGTCTTTGATTTTACGAATCATCCGTAAAATTTAAGGATTTTGGTTAAATTTTATGGATAATCCAAGAATTTTTACTGTTTTTTTGTTCCCTTGAAAATGAATACAACTTTATAAAAGCTTGCCCATATTAAAAACAAGAGATTCTAAAATCTGTAATGAACAAAACTTTAACGTGAATGTATCGTAAATTAAGGCCGAGAAAGATATCAGTTTCTTTTCTTTAATTTTACGAATCATTCGTAAAATTTACGGATTTGGGTTAAATTTTTTTTTTTTATTTTTTTTTTTTTTTAATAAAATTGTTTTAAGAATATTTTACGGAATAATCTGAAAATTGTTCCTTTGAAAATGAACGCAACTTTTAAAGGTTAGTTAATATGAAAAACAAGAGATTCTAAAATCTGTAATGAGCAAAATTTCAAAGTGAATTTTTAATTAAGGCCGAGAAAACTATCAGTTTCTTTCTTGTTCCCTTGGAAATGAATACAACTTTTAAAAAGCTTGCTCATATAAAAAACAAGAGATTCTAAAATCTTTAATGAACATAATTGCAACGTGAAGTTTTAATTAAGGCCGAGAAAGCTATTAGTTTCTTTCTTTTAATTTTGCTAATCATTCGTAAAACTTGGGATTTTGGTTAAATTTTTATGGATAATCCGAGAATTTTTACTGTTTTTTTGTTCCCTTGGAAATGAATACAACTTTCAAAAGCTTGCTCATATTAAGAACAAGAGATTCTAAAATCTGTATTGAACAAAATTTCAACGTGAATTCTAATTAAGGCCGAGAAAGCTATCAGTTTCTTTCTTGTTCCCTTGGAAATGAATACAACTTTTAAAAAGCTTGCTCATATTAAAAACAAGAGGTTCTAAAATCTGTAATGAGCAAAATTTTAAGTGAATTTTTAATTAAGTCAGAGAAAGTTATCAGTTTCTTGTCTTTGATTTTACGAATCATTCGTAAAATTTAATGATTTTGGTTAAATTTTATGGATAATCCAAGAATTTTTACTGTTTTTTTGTTCCCTTGAAAATGAATACAACTTTATAAAAGCTTGCCCATATTAAAAACAAGAGATTCTAAAATCTGTAATGAACAAAACTTTAACGTGAATGTATCGTAAATTAAGGCCGAGAAAGATATGAGTTTCTTTTCTTTAGTTTTACGAATCATTCGTAAAATTAATGGATTTGGGTTAAATTTTACGGATAATCTGAAAATTGTTCCTTTGACAATGAACACAACTTTTAAAGGCTAGTTGTTAATATTAAAAACAAGAGATTCTAAAATCTGTAATGAGCAAAATTTCAACTTGAATTTTTAATTCAGGCCGAGAAAGTTATCGGTTTCTTTCTTGTTCCCTTGGAAATGAATACAACTTTAAAAAGCTTGCTCATATTAAAAACAAGAGATTCTAAAATCTGTAATGAACAAAATTTCAAAGTGAATTTTTAATTAAGGCCGAGAAAACTATCAGTTTCTTTCTTTTAATTTTGCGAATCATTCGTAAAATTTGGGTTTTGGGTTAAATTTTATGGATAATCCGAGAATTTTTACTGTTTTTTTGTTCCCTTGGAAATGAATACAACTTTCAAAAGCTTGCTCATATTAAGAACAAGAGATTCTAAAATCTGTATTGAACAAAATTTCAACGTGAATTCTAATTAAGGCCGAGAAAGCTATCAGTTTCTTGCCTTAAATATTAACTAGTTTCTGTAATAGTTACGGATTTTGGTTAAATTTTATGGATAATCCAAGAATTTTTACTGTTTTTTTGTTCCCTTGAAAATGAATACAACTTTATAAAAGCTTGCCCATATTAAAAACAAGAGATTCTAAAATCTGTAATGAGCGAAATTTCAACATGAATTTCTAATTAAGGCTGAGAGAGTTATTACAGTTTCTTTGCCTTATTTTTACGAATTCAAAACAAAATTTACAGATTTTGGTTTGATTTTACGGATAATCCTTGAATTTTTACTGTTTTTTGTTCCCGAAAAAATGAACATAACATTAGATTGCTCACATTAAAAATAAGAGATTCTAAACTGTTATGAGTATTAAAAATAGATTTTAACTATTATGAGTACTAAAAATAATAGATTCTAAACTGTTATGAGTATTAAAAATAGATTCTAAACTATTGTGAGCAAAAATTTAAGTTAATTTCTAATATAAAGTCAAGAAAGCTATTACTGTTTCTTTAAGATCATTTTTTACTTTTTTCACATGCTGCTAATTTTGAAAAAAAACTACAAATTAGTATTTTATTATCTATTAAAAATGTCAATTACAATTTGGAAAAAAACCGTTATTTATATATGAAATTGCTAGAAATACGTAGTGATATCTCTAGACTAGATATTTTATTAGTTTTCTAAATATGACTTTTTAAAAATTCGAAAAAATTTCATTTCTTTAAATAAATTAAAGCATAATAAGTTATAGTTTCATAATTTTACCTTCTTATTTCATTAATTTTTCATAATGTATACTCATTTTGAAATTTAGGTTCATTTTGTGCTTTTCTATAAACACATTTAATTGGATAAATTGTCAAATATAGTTTATAAAATACTAGCTGTTTCAAACCCAGCCTTCGGTTTGGGAAATTAAGGTTCCTAAATTAAGGTTATATTAATTCCAATACTGTAACAAATAGAATGATAGCTCCTGACGGCTACAGAAAAAAAAGCATTCAGTCAGCCTCCAACTCTCGGAAGTGTAGCATCATGTTTTATTGGCTTGTTAATTATTTTGTACCTAACTGTTTGTTTTTGTGGCTCAGTGACAAAAAGATTTTAAATGATAACAAACATCGGTTAACTCAAATAGTATAATATTTAAAATCTACTAAGCCACAAAAACAAATAGTTGGGTACCAAATAATTAAAACATAAACCTAAAATAGTGACGATCCTGCATATTTGATATCTGGAGGCGGACTGAATGTTGTTTCCTCTATAACCCAATATTCAAACTAGTTTTTAGATTATAATACTCTAACAAAATTGAAGGAAACACCTCTTTATCATAACCAATATGCTGACAATTTATTTACTGCCCCTCTATAATACATATTACCTCGATTATGTTATTAAATAATGCCGGACAATCCTGCATATTTGATATCTGGAGGCGGACTGAATGTTGTTTCCTCTATAACCCAATATTCAAACTAGTTTTTAGATTATAGTACTCTAACAAAATTGAAGGAAACATCTCTTTATCATAACCAATATGCTGACAATTTATTTACTGCCCCTCTGTAATACTTATTGCCTTGATTGTGTTATTAAATAACACCTGCCAAATCAATAGTTTGGTAAAGTAACCATGTTGTAACGTATCCGGTCCCTGTTTTAGATGACGCAATGAAGAATCAGGTGTTTCTTGAATAATTGATTTATTTACACCTCTGCTGTATACATCATTTCTATATACACGAAAAAAACACTTTCGGTTCACAAGTATGTTATTAGATACACGTAGGCTTGAGTAGAGACATACAATAAATGCCTCTGCTGAAATGTTGGTGATCCGACGGAAGAAACAATTCGGTAGCTCTCGCGAAAGTTCTCTGAAGTAATTAAGTAGACAGTACACTCAATTAGACGAGATAAGTTGAAATAACAAATGGTTTCTTCGAAGAATATCAAAACACAGTTCCTAAGAGGAATATGCAATCAATTCGGAAGAGGATTATATTAAAAGAAAACCCAAAACACAAGTTTATCAATCTCAGCAAGAGATATATCCCAAGGTGGGATTATCACTAAGAAACACTGTCCGAGGGAGAAATTGGTCAAGACGACCTCCGAGTTAGCTGACTCTAGCTACCTCTCAAAAGAAAAATATCTCAAGACTGGATTATAGGAAGCTCTCCGATAGAGAGACTGGTCAAGGCGACCTCGGAATTTTCTGGTTGCTAGCTAACTAACCACTTCTAAAAAAAATATTCTCTCGATTTTTTTCTAGTGGAGGGGCCTCTAAGAGAGGGGAGCTCACCCACAATATCATTATTGGATCATCTGGCGATGACCTCACCTTCAACCAACTGGATTGGTCTAGGCTAAACAATCAACGGCCGCAAACTCGATAGTCTTCGTAATTTCGTGTCGGCGAAGATCCAGCGTCGCAGTATTCCTTTGTGGTTCCGATGGTCATCTTTCTAGCTGTTAGTCTGGGCGCTCGATTGTCTGGTCTGTTGTTCCGCTAGTGTATGACACAAAAGCCTAGACACCATGGTGCCGGGGAAAACAACGCCTTTGTCTGTATATAAGTGAAGTTCATTTCTCAAAGCAAAGTTCTTTGATGTAGACACACTGTTAAAGTACGCCGTTACAATGTCCTGGTGAACATGTCAGTATGCTTTGGGCTTTTTCCTGTAGAAAGCGGATAATTTAGACTAATTTCCTAGCGCTGATTAGTAAATTATGCGTCAACAAATCGATATATGTCAAAACTATCATTTTAGTGTCAATAAATTCCGATTTTTTTACTCCATTAGAAGCAAACAACTTATTATCACAACAAAAATACTGATAATTTATTTCTATGATAAAATATTATAGAAATATTATAATGTTTAATTTAAAATTATAATGTTCAAAAAGTTTTATAGTAAAAAATTTGCTGTTTTTAGTAAGTTTTATAGTAAAAAAGCTGGCACTTGGAAAAAATGAATTTCCTAAAAATTCCATTAATTTATTTCTAGCCAGTGCAATTTTCAGGCGTTTTCTCCTAATTTCCCTAATCAATAGCTCTTTCCCTGGGTTTGTTTCTTTGGAATATGCATTGTGGTTAAAATTTCTTTCTGTCTAATGTTTTGGATATACAATCATATTTGGATGTGTAATGTTTCGGACATGTTTGGGATCTAAAGTAGTTATATTTTTACGCCACATTCTCAAAAAGTTTGATGGTAAGAAAATTTAAAACTGGCTCTCGGAAAAAGTGACTACTTTCTAAAACATTAATTTATTTTTAACAAGAGCAATTTTCAAGCGCTTTATCCCAGTTTCACTAATTAATAGTTCTTTTCTTAGGATTGTTTCTTTGAAATATGCTTTGTGCTAAACATTTCTTACTGTTTAATGTTTAGGATATATAATTATATATGAATGTCTTGTGTTTTGGATCTGTCGTAATATTTTTACAGCACATTTTGCAAATGATTGGTTAGTTGGTTGGTTGGTTGGAGTTTTATTGCACTAAACCCGCTTGTGACATAATGTACCTAATACGAAATTAAAACACTTAAATAAAAACAGGTTTGGTGGTAAGAAAATTTCAAATTTCAAATTTGCTCTTATAGAAAAAAATGACTATTTTCTAAATTTCTATTCGGATACTTCTGTAGTCCAAGGAAATTTCCAGGTGTTTTCTCCTGGTTACTTAACTAATCGATAGCTTTTTTCTTGGGATACTTTCTTTAAAGTGTGCATAGTGGGGGACATTCTTACAATCTAGCGTTTTGGTTATATAATCATATTTGGATGTGTAATGTTTTGCGTGTGTTTCGGATCTAAATTAGTCATATTTTTGTACCACATTCTCAAAAACTTTGATGGTAAGAAAATTTAAAACTGACTCTCGGAAAACATGACTACTTTCTAAAAATCCATTAATTTATTTCTTTCCAGCGCAATTTCCAAACATTTTCTCCTAGTTTCACTAATCAATAGCTCATTTCTTGGGTTTGTTTCTTTGAAATATTCATTGTGGTTAAAATTTCTTACTGTTTAATGTTTAAGATATATAAATATATTTGGATGTCTTGCGTTTTGGATCTATCGTAATATATTTACACTACATTTCTTAAATGATTGGTTGGTTGGAGTTTTATTGACCTAAATCCACTTGTGACATAATATACCAAATAATAAGAAATTAAAACTTAAATAAAAAAAGGTTTGGTGGTAAGAAAGTTTAAAATTTTCTCTCATCGGAACAAATGAGTATTTTCTAAAATTCTATTCTGATATTTCTGTAGTCCAAAGTAATTTCCAGGTGTTTTCTCGAGATACTTCCTTTAACGTATGCATAGTGGTGAACAATTCTTATAGTCTAATGTTTTGGATATACAATCATATTTGGATGTGTAATGTTTCGGACATGTTTGGGATCTAAAGTAGTTATATTTTTACGCCACATTCTCAAAAAGTTTGATGGTAAGAAAATTTAAAACTGGCTCTCGGAAAAAATGACTACTTTCTAAAAATCCATTAATTTATTTCTTTCCAGCGCAATTTCCAAACATTTTCTCCTAGTTTCACTAATCAATAGCTCATTTCTTGGGTTTGTTTCTTTGAAATATTCATTGTGGTTAAAATTTCTTACTGTTTAATGTTTAAGATATATAAATATATTTGGATGTCTTGCGTTTTGGATCTATCGTAATATTTTTACAGCACATTTTGCAAATGATTGGTTAGTTGGTTGGTTGGTTGGAGTTTTATTGCACTAAATCTACATGTGACATAATGTACCTAATAAGAAATTAAAACCTAAATAAAAAAAAGGTTTGGTGGTAAAAAAGTTTGAAACTTTCTCTCATCGGAACAAATGACTATTTTCTAAAATTCTATTCGGATATTTCTGTACTCCAAAGCAATTTCTAGATGTTTTCTCCTTGTTACTTAACCAATCGATAGCTTTTTTTCTCGAGACACTTTCTTTAACGCATTCATAGTGGCGAACATTCTTACAGTCTAATATTTTGGATATACAATCATATTTGGATGAGTAATGGTTTGGATATGCTTCGGATCTAAAGTAGTTATAGTTTTGTACCCCATTCTTTAAAAGTTTAATGGTAAAAAAAATTGAAACTGGCTCTCGGAAAAAATGACTACTTTCTAAAAATACCATTAATTTATTTCTATCCAGTGCAGTTTCCAGGCTTTTTCTCCTAATTTCACTAATTAATAGCTCTTTTCTTGGGATTGTTTCTTTGAAATATGCTTTGTGCCAAACATTTCTTTCTGTTTAATGTTTAGGATATATAATTATATTTGAATGTCTTGTGTTTTAGATCTATCTTAATATTTTTACAGTACATTTTGCAAGTGATTGGTTAGTTGGTTGATTGGTTGGAGTTTTATTGCACTAAATCCACTTGTGACATAATGTACCTAATAAGAAATTAAAACTCAAATACAAAAAAAGTTTTCGTGGTAAGAAAGTATAAATTTTTTTTTCCTCCGAAGAAATGACTATTTTCTAAAATTCTATTCGGATATTTCTGTACTCCAAAGCAACCAGTAAAAGCCAGATGCTTTTTACTGGTTACTTAACTAATCGATAGCTTTTTACTTGAGGTACTTTCTTTATGGTATGCATAGTTGCGAACATACCTACAGTCTAATGTTTTGGATATATAATTATATTTAGATATCTAATGTTTTGGATATGTTTCGGATGTAAAGTAGTTATATTTTTGCACTACATTCTTTAAAAGTTTAATGGTAAAAAAAATTGAAACTGGCTCTCGGAAAAAATGACTACTTTCTAAAAATCCATTAATTTATTTCTAGCCAGTACTTAACTAATCGATAGCTTTTTTCTGGAGATACTTTCTCGTATGAACAGTGGCGAACGTATGCATAATGGCGAGCATTCTTACAATCTAACGTTTTGGATATATAATTATATTTAGATGTCTAATGTTTTGAACAAGTTTCGAGTCTAAAGTAGTTATATTTTTACTCCACATTCTCAAAAAGTTTGGTGGTAAAAGAATTTAAAACAGGCTCTCGGAAAAAATAACTACTTTCTAAAAATCCATTAATCTATTTCTAGCCAGTGCAATTTACAGGCGTTTTCTCCTAGTTTCACTAATCAATAGCTCTTTTCCTGGGTTTATTTCTTTCAAATATGCATTGTGGTTAAGATTTCTTACTGTTTAATATTCAGAATATATAATTATATTTGGATGTCTAGTGTTTTGGATACATAGTAATATTTTTGCAACACATTTTGTATATGATTCGCTGGAGTTTTATTTCACTAAATCCACTTGTGACATAATGTACCTAATCAGAAATTAAAACTTAAATAAAGAAAAAAGTTTCGTAGTACTAAAATTTGAAATTTTTTTCTCATCGGAACAAATGATTTATTATGATGGTATTTTCTAAAATTCTATTCGGATATTTCTGTACTCCAAAGCAATTTCCAAGTGTTTTCTCCTTGTTACTTAACAAATCGATAGCTTTTTCTTCAGATACTTTCTTTAACGTATGCATAGTGGCGAACATTCTTACAGTCTAATGTTTTGGTTATATAATCATATTTGGATGTGTAATATTTTTGATATGTTTTGGATCTAAAATAGTTATATTTTTACACTACATTCTCAAAAAGATTGATTATAAGAAAATTTGAAACTGGCTCTCAGAAAAAATGACTACTTTTAAAAATTCCATTAATTTATTTCTAGCCAGTGCAACTTCCAGGCTTTTCTCCTAGTTTTACAAATCAATAGCTCTTTTCTTGGGATTGTTTCTTTGAAATATGATTTGTGGCAAACATTTCTTACTGTTTAATGTTTAGGATATATAATTATATTTGAATGTCTTGTGTTTTAGATCTATCTTAATATTTTTACAGTACATTTTGCAAGTGATTGATTGGTTGGTTGATTGGTGGGTTGGAGTTTTATTGCACTAAATCCACCTGTGACATAATATACCTAATAAGAAATTAAAACTTTAAAAAAATGGTTTGGTAGAACGAAAATTTGAAATTTTCTCTTATCGGAACATATGACAATTTTCTAAAATTCTATTAGAACATTTCTGTACTCCAAAGCAATTTATGGATGTTTTCTCTTTGTTACTTAATCAATCAATAACTTTTCTGTTGATATACTTTCTTTAACGTATGCATAGTGGCGACCATCCTTACAGTCTAATGTTTTGGATATATAATCATGTTTGGATGTGTAATGTTTTGGATATGTTTCGGATGTAAAGTAGTTATATTTTTGCACTACATTCTTTAAAAGTTTAATGGTAAAAAAAATTGAAACTGGCTCTCGGAAAAAATGACTACTTTCTAAAAATCCATTAATTTATTTCTAGCCTGTGCAATTTTCAGGCTTTTTCTCCTAGTTGTTTCACTAATTCAATAGCTCTTTTCTTGAGATTGTTTCTTTGAAATATGCTTCGTGGCAAAAATTTCTTAATGTTTAATGCAGTGTTTCTCAACCTTTTAGTATTCACGGCCCAATTTTCAATCATAATTTTCATCGCGCCCCCTCCCCACCGCGTACAATAAAATGTATACAATAATAATGTATTTTGAGCATTATGGCGCTAAACCTGCACTACAACCTTAATTTTAAACTTTGTAAATTACCAAAAATACGGAAATTTATTGACATTTTGCAACACTGATACTCAGCATTGAAAAAACAATAATCCTATGCCTTTTTATTGCTCTTGCTTCCCGCCATGTCGGGCATTCTCACGGTTTCGCGAGAAGTTTCGATTTGTCTGGAATTTGTCTGGTCAGCTTAAAAGTTAAGTTAGGAGCGTGCGCAGATGTGAACAAATGTTTTCTCATAGGGAGAAGGAGAAAGTTCTATGACGCCAATTTCAATTCCAGACAATCTCATTCGAGTCGATCCTTCTTATCGCTATTGAATCTATTCTTAATGTGCATGTTATATATATTTTCGTGTAATTGCAATTCACGGTATTAAATATTCACGGCAGCAGACTTATGCAGAATCATGGATAAATTTTTAAGCGGGCGTAAGCGAGCATTAGACGATAGACAAGCATCAACAAGTACACAGACGAGCGTGGTTCCGAAAATAAAATCAAGAAAATATTCTCAAGAATACTTAAATTTTGGGTTCACTAGTACTGAAGTAAATGAAGAAGAAAGGCCCCTGTGTATCATTTGCTCAAAAATGTTGGCGGCAGACAGCATGAAACCTAATAACTTTAAACGACATTTGGAAAACTTAAATAACTTAAACGACATTTGGAAACGCTTCATAGTGAGTACGTAAACAAACCCAGAGAATTCTTCGAATTAAAATTAAAATCATATGAAAAGCAAAAATCATTGTTTAAAAAAACTTTGTCTGTGAATGAAAAAGCTTTAATTACCTCTTACAAACTTTCATATAAAATAGCCAGATGTAAAAAGCCTCACACCATTGGTGAAGAGCTTATTTTGCCAGCAGCAATTGAGATTGTAGAAATTATGTTTGGAGATAATTTTGCAAAACAATTGCAGTCTATACCTGTTTCAAATGATACTGTTGCCCGTCGAATTGCTGATATAGCTGAAGATGTAGAGTGTCAGCTTTTGTCGAAGTTGCGTGACAAATTGTTTTCAATACAACTCGATGAGGCAACAGATAGTAATAAAGATGCTCATTTCATTGCCTATGGTAGATTTTGTGATGATTTGTCAGTAGTAGAAGAATTACTTTTCTGCAAACCAATAGAACTCAAAGCAACAGCACTCGCATTATTTGCTATCTTAAATGATTTTATGAACGAGGCAAACATAGAATGGAAAAATTGCGTCGGAATATGCACCGATGGTGCTCGTTCTATGTCCGGAAGATTCCAAAGTATTCAAGCACTTGTGAAACAAAAATCGCCACAGTGCGTCTGGACACATTGCATGATCCACAGAGAACCTTTGGCTTCCAAAGAAATGAGTCCTGGTTTGAATATTGTGTTAACTACGGTTGTAACCGTAGTAAATTATATAAAAATGAGACCCCTGAAATCAAGAATCTTTTCCGCACTTTGTAAAGACATGGGTGCAGTACATTCAGCAAAACTATTTTATTGCGAGGCAAGGTGGTTATCACGAGGGAAATTTTTGCAACGTGTTTATGAATTAAAAGAAGAAATCGCCGTTTTCCTAGAAGAGGAAAACAGACCGGAAGCTGAGAATTTTCGCGATAGTTTATTTGTGATGAAATTGAGCTACATGGTCGACATATTCGAGAAATTAAATAACTTGAATCTTCATCTGCAAGGAGCAAATACACATATATTGGATACGAGTGATAAAGTTAATGCTTTTTGTAGGAAATTGGAATTGTGGAGCAGAAATTTAAAGCAAGAAAACTTAACAATGTTTGCAAATTTGAATGATTGTATTAAAACTTACAAGGCTGAAGAACAACATGTAAAAGTTGTTTTTGCAACCATTGAAAATCATTTAGCAATGCTAGCAAAGAATTTTAAAAAGTACTTTCTTGCTGACGACAAACTGATATCAAGTTACAAGTGGGTGAGGGATCTATTTCAAAATACTCCCGAAGGACTCTCAATTGAAGAGGAAGAAACCTTCATAGACTTCACGGCAAGCGGCGAAACCAAAAGACAATTTAGTAATAAATCACTCTTTGAATTTTGGGCAGGAGTGGATGATGAGTTTTCTGCACTAAAAACAAGGGCATTTCGCATTCTACTACCATTTTCAATATCTTACCTTTGTGAAACTGGATTTTCTGCGGTGGCTTCTTTGAAGACAAAATATAGATCTCAGCTAAATATAGAAAAAGACCCCAGAGTGTCTATTTCTAATATTAAACCCTCCTTCGAAAAACTTTGCTCTGAAAGACAGGCCCAAGGAAGTCACTAATAATTATTAAATTTGTTTTTAATTTAGTAAGTTGTTTTAATTTAATAAGTTAATTATTAAATATGTCGAAATGTATTTTGTTTTGTATGTGTGTGTGTGTTCTTTCCTTTCAGTCACTTAATCAATTTTTTTAAATAACATTTTCTCTTGGATATGCTCGCGCCCCCCCATTAGTGTGCTCGCGCCCCCCTAGGGGGGCGCGCCCCACAGGTTGAGAATCACTGGTTTAATGTTTAATATATATAATTATATTTGAATGTCTTCTGTTTTCGATCTATCTTAATATTTATACAACACATTTTACAAATGATTGGTTGGTTGGAGCTTTTTTGCTCTAAATCTTGTGGCATAATCTTCCCTAATAAGAAATTAAAACTTAAATAAAAAAAGGTTTGGTGGTAAGAAAGTTTAAAATTTTCTCTCATCGGAACAAATGAGTATTTTCTAAAATTCTATTCTGATATTTCTGTAGTCCAAAGTAATTTCCAGGTGTTTTCTCCTGGTTACTTAATCGATAGCTTTTTTCTAGAGATACTTTCTTTAACGTATGCATAGTGGCGATCATTCTTACAGTCTAATGTTTTGGTTATATAATCATATTTGGATGTGTAATATTTTTGATATGTTTTGGATCTAAAGTAGTTATATTTTTGCACCACATTCTCAAAAAGTTTGATGGTAAAAAAATTTAAATCTGGCTCTCGGAAAAAATGGCTACTTTCTAAAAATTCCATTCATTTATTTCTAACCAGTACAATTTCCAGGCTTTTTCTCCTAATTTCACTAATTAATAGCTCTTTTCTAGGGATTGTTTCTTTGAAATATGCTTTGTGCCAAACATTTCTTACTGTTTAATGTTTAGGATATATAATTATATATGAATGTCTTGTGTTTTGGATCTGTCGTAATATTTTTACAGCACATTTTGCAAATGATTGGTTAGTTGGTTGGTTGGTTGGAGTTTTATTGCACTAAACCCGCTTGTGATATAATGTACCTAATAAGAAATTAAACCTTAAATAAAAAAAAGGTTATTTATTAAGAAAATTTGGAATTTTCTCTCATCGTAACAAATGACTATTTTCTAAAATTCTATTCTAATATGTCTGTACTCCAAAGCAATTTCCAGATTTTTTCTACTGGTTACTTAACTAATCGATAGCTTTTTTCTTGAGATACTTTCTTTATGGTGTGCATAGTGGCGAACATTCTTACAGTCTAATGTTTTGGTTATATAATCATATTTGGATGTGTAATATTTTTGATATGTTTTGGATCTAAAATAGTTATATTTTTACACTACATTCTTTAAAAGTTTAATGGTAAAAAAATTCAAACTGGCTCTCGGAAAAAATGACTATTTTCTAAAAATGCCATTAATTTATTTCTAGCCAGTGCAACTTCCAGGCTTTTCTCCTAGTTTTACAAATCAATAGCTCTTTTCTTGGGATTGTTTCTTTGAAATATGATTTGTGGCAAACATTTCTTACTGTTTAATGTTTAGGATATATAATTATATATGAATATCTTGTGTTTTGGATCTATCGTAATATTTTCACAGCACATTTTGCAAACGATTGGTTAGTTAGTTGATTGGTTGGAGTTTTATTACACTGAACCCACTTGTGACATAATGTACCTAATAAGAAATTAAAACACTTAAGTAAAAAAATGTTTGGTTGTAAGAAATTTTGAAATTTTCTCTTAAATGACTATTTTCTAAATGACTATTTTCTAAAATTCTATTCGGATATTTCTCTAGTCCAAAACAATTTTCAGGTGTTTTCTCCTTGTTACTTAACTAATCGATAGCTTTTTTTCTTGAGATACTTTCTTTAGCGTATGCATAGTGGCGAACATTCTTAGAGTCTAATGTTTTGGATATATAGTCATATTTGGTTGCCTAATGATTTAGATATATTTCAGATCTACAGTAGTTATATTTTTGCACTACATTCTTTAAAAGTTTGATGGTAAAAAAATTTAAAATTGGCTCTCGAAAATATGACTATTTTCTAAAATTCCATTAATTTATTTTTATAAGCCAGGGATCTTCCAGGCGTTTCATCCTAGTTGTTTCATTAAACAATAGCTCTTTTCTTGGGTTTGTTTCTTTGAAATATTCATTGTGATTAAAATTTCTTACTGTGTAAATAGCTAATTTGATACTAAGAGTTTTGAGCAGAACCCATGAGATTTTTTAAAGCTGTTTTAACAAACCGTATCTGAATTCTTATTTTTAATTTGTTGGAACGTCCTTGTTTGAGTTTATTTTTGATGCATCCAATTTCTCCATACTTTCTCTTTATTTCTCTAACATTGTAATTTAATATCTTTTACAATTTCTTGATATAAATTTCGTTTTCATGGAACTCAGTGATAAAATTTCTCATATTTACAAATCACTCTAATCCAATGTGCAATTCACAACTACTTAAAGTGTTTAAATAAAATGTCAGACTATAAAAATTACTCGAAGTTCACAGTTATTTATTATTACTATATATGATAATCATTTAAGCTATAAACACTATAGATGTTGCTCCCATCTTGTTAAAAAAGTGTACAAATACAGTTTTTGCAAGAAGCTTTCAACTTTTCGTCTTAAAAACTTGTTATTTAATATCGTAAAATATTTTTGTTGTATAATTTGTAATGTACACTAAATATTGTTTAAAATTATTTTCATTTATCATTACTATATATGATAATCATTATGCTATAAGCACTATAGATGTAGCTCACATCTTGTTAAGTAAGTGTACAAATACAGTTTTTGCAAGAAGCTTTAACTTTTCGTCTTAAAAACTTGTTATTTAATGTAACATAAAATATTTTTGTTGTATATTCTGCAATGTACACTAAATATTGTTTAAAAATATTTTCATTTATCATTACTATATATGATAATCATTTAAGCTATAAACACTGTAGATGTAGCTCATATATTGTTAAGTAAGGGTACAAATACAGTTTTTGCAAAAAGCTTTAACTTTTCGTCTTAAAAACTTGTTATTTAATATCATAAAATATTTTTGTTGTATAATCTGCAATGTACACTAAATATTATTTAAAATTATTTTCATTTATCATTACTATATATGATAATCATTTAAGCTATAAACACTGTAGATGTAGCTCATATCCTGTTAAGTAAAGGTACAAATACAGTTTTTGCAAGAAGCTTTAACTTTTCGTCTTAAAAACTTGTTATTTAATGTAACATAAAATATTTTTGTTGTATATTCTGCAATGTACACTAAATATTGTTTAAAAATATTTTCATTTATCATTACTATATATGATAATCATTTAAGCTATAAACACTGTAGATGTAGCTCATATATTGTTAAGTAAGGGTACAAATACAGTTTTTGCTAGAAGCTTTCAACTTCTCGTCTTAAAAACTTGTTATTTAATATCGTAAAATATTTTTGTTGTATAATCTGCAATGTACACTAAATATTGTATAAAATAATTTTCTGCATAAATATCTATTTTGTTTAGTTCAAAATTAAAAGTATTAAAGTGTACAAATACTTTTTTGGCCACTTGTATATTTTACGACTTATAGGTTTACCAGTATTACAAACCCTAAATACGTTGCCACTCGTGTCTTTAGAAACGCACAGACAAACTTTCAAAGATGACGTTGGATATGAACCACACTTATTACGATTCGATTCCCAAGCAGAAGTCGGACATTATGGAAGTAGTGGGTGGCAGCCAACGCTGGCAGTGGCAGATTTCCTTACACATGTTCTTCGTCCTGACCTTGGTGGCCCTGCACACTCTATCGACGACTTTCCTGTTTCCCAATCAAGATCATTGGTGCGCGAGACCACCCGAAGCGGCCAACCTTAGCGTACAAGTGTGGAAGAGAATTAGTATTCCTCCGCACCATCAGCACTGCACCAGGTAAGTCAAATAACCTATTTCGTAGTTCGGGTTGACAATAAAAAACTGGTTACTGTACTGAGGAGATTCAATGTATCAATAAATGTGTATAATAAAGTTTGGTGGATTATTTAATATAATAAAGAAATCTAATAAAAATAAGGGATGGTTTATGACTGTTCAGGGAGGTTTAAGATTGCTGGACAGAGATAAGAATTGTGTCTGCAAAAATCACACCCTGGATGAATAAGGTTGGGGAAAGATTGATAAGCCCCGGTGGATAGAATAGTCAATGAATTTGAATTTGAATAGTCACAAATCTTGAACTTTGATTTTAATAATTATCTTGACGTTAAATAATATGTAAATGTTCAATAGTAATGAAGAATCAAATCAGGTAACTTGAAGTTAAATAATTAATGAAAATGTTCAATAGTAAGGAAGAATCAAATAAGGTAACTTCTTACCTTTTGTTTATTCTTGGGAATTGCATGAAAACTGTATAAAACCAAACAACGACTGTTGAAACAAACACACTTTCTTTTTATTAAACAACATGTCACGATAAATAGAAAAAAACGGAGCAATGAATACAGAATTATGAATGTTAGGCTTTAAACACGTTTCATATATGAATACGAATAGAATACAGGAATATGAATAGAATAACATTTAAAAACCGACGCCGAATCCCAACGGCTTTTCTATTAGACTAACAATTTGTTTTTTTTTCTCCCTCGCTCAATAGCGCCATCTAGCTTTCGGTGGCGAAATTAATCTAACACCCGGTAAAAAACAATCATCGGTAGAGAGGCATCAATTAAGGTAGACGAAGGATGCCTATTGGGTTTTCTGTGTTCAGAAGGAGAAGCGATTGAATGTAATAAAATGAGAAGCAGCTAGAGTAAGGGGGCCTAAAAAAAGGACAATAGGAGTGATTCCTGGCTGAGCAGGCCTGAGGAGAGGCAAAAGCAGGAGGCGTGAGGAGAAAGCTGACGAAACTGAACGCAGAAGGGGGGGGGAGTATATTTTCTACCTCAAATATATTAACGATCAAGAGACCCAAATCAACTCCACCGTCTGCCGAAGTCGTCAAAGAGGCCTGTGATTTTTCCTCTAAAACCCTGGTTGCCCCGCAAGTAAGATACTGCGTATCGAGACCCAGCCATCGTCAATATCCTGTCAAGCATCTTAGCCTCAACTGATGAGGAGATATATCTGCCATCTCCCTCACAATAGCAAGTATCAGACTTCTGATATTTTGTTTATAATTTTTATTAATTTATCAGGGTCCTCTCTTCATAAGTAAAGTTTTGATTGAGTAAAATCATAGTTCATGATCTATGTAAGAGAATAAATTCACCAGTCAACTGGCTAACGTTCATTTGTTAGCAGAATTTAAATTGTAAAAATAGTGTCAAATATATGTTGTATTGTTGATTAATTATTGAATCAATCTTTTAGTTTTTTTTCTGTGATGTCATTGGTCCCTATGGTATAAAGTAAGTCTATAGCCTCTCAAGAACCTGTGGTTGAATTTAAAATTAAATGATTTTCTCAACGAAATTCTAAATAAGTTATTATTTTACTAACCAAATAATGACCACTATAATTGATCACTAGTAAAATACCTAAATTTAATAAGAGGTGTATGGCAGTTACTTCGTGACCTGAAGAGTGTTGGATTTTTATACTCATTTTTTGCTGTTCATATTTAATAAAAGATATGCAATCCTTTAATGAAAATAATTAGTAATCGTTAAATGAAAATCAAATAAAATATTAAAAACCACAACAGAAATGTAATAGCCCTGCAGACAACCTATTATTTAAGTGTCTTACACAGCCTCATTTATTTACGACATATCAGTGCAGAACTTGGATGAACTGATGGTACTATAACGTTGCAAGATGTAAAATTAAAAGGTGTGACCCGGAAAAATTGTAAGCACGTGTGAGTGACACCCTGACAGTGATAACTGATTATGCAATACATCGGCATCTAAACATAAACGGCTCCACCAGAAAACAGTCTGGTTTCAGAACGGCAAATAAGAAAATAAGCATCTAAAATGCTTAGTAGGTCTTATATCATTACCTCTTGCATAACAAAATAATAATAATAATAATAACAAAATAAATTGAACTATATTATACTTTACTATAGCTCTATAATAAAGTATAATATTGTCCAATTACTATAGCGTTATTACTATAATGATCGAAAACCGCCAATTTCGATTCTTCCTGGAAATGAGAAAATTACATTTTAGAATGCCAACTGGCACTTATATTAATATGAGAAACAGACCATATGTATGTTTATCATCAGATTTTTGTACCGAAAGAATGGGCTTACAAATTTTGCACATAAATAGATCGTTCCTAAATCTGATTGTATACAAAGACTTCCATTTTTTTTTTACTTCATAGGCTTCGAACAACGTTTCACTAGACGTAAAATTTGACAGAAATTTGAAACTGTGTAAATAAAAGAGTCAGGATTAAAAACTTTCTTTCCACTGCTCTAGTGACCAGGTTTTATAGCTAAGGCGCCAGGTTTTCCAGTTACAAACATTTGCATGACTGATGACTGGTTTTAAAATTGAAGCCCACTCTGAAGTTCCCTACTTAAGGAGCTTCGTTTCTTATTGTTTCGGTGCTGACAGATTTTGTGAGCCCGACATTCAGTTCAGCACTGACTTTTGCAGCTGTAGTTTTCTAATCTTTCGTCACAATTCTCTTCAATAACCGTCTGTCGTGATCATTCAACAAACACTTTCGTCCTTGTGACGTAGAGGATAATGTTTTTCCACTTTTCCTGTATGCGGTAAAAATCTTCGATATGGTGACTTTGAAGCTTCAAACACTTCGGTCAAAATAATTACCTAAGCGTAACAATTTTTCCTCATTTCTCTAGCTTTATTCCAGTTTTCCAGTTACAAACATTTGCATGACTGATAACTGGTTTTGGAATTGAAGACTTCTCTGAAATTCCCTGCTTGTGGAGCTTCCTTCTTTTTATTTTGATACTGACAGTGTTTTTGAGCTCGACATTCAGTTCAGCAATGACTTTTGCAGCTGTGGTTTTCTAACTTTTTGTCACAATTCTCTTCAATAACCGTCTGTCGCGATCATTCAATAAACACTTTCGTCCTTGTATCGTAGTGAATGATTTTCCACTTTTCCTGTATGCGGTAAAAATATTCGATATGGTGACATTGGAACATCAAATACTTCGACTAAATTGTTGCTAAGTATAAACAATTTGCCCACATTTGATTTCGCTTAGTTCAGGCATTCAATACATTCAAAAAAATAAAGAAAACTGGTCTGAGATTTACTGATTAAGACCGTTAGGCAGGTAGTGTTAGTGAACAAACAAAACAGACCTACTTAAAGGCTAAAAACCAGCCGGTATGTATAACTATATAGGATTTTATCTATGTCTCTCTGTTTTAGGTACCAGGCCAATATATCCCTCTTAGAGGATAAATATACTAACAGAAGCTACATAAGAATAATTCCATGTGCTTCTTGGGAATATGACAACTCTATTTATTCCTCATCTCTCCTGAAGAAGGTGAGTAAGCGATATAAACAGAATTTTGAGTACATATATGTCATGAGTTTTTTTTGTCCCATCAAAAAGTGAAGAGAGTTTATCTTGAATCCCAAGCAGTCGGGTAGAAAGGCCTGAAACATTGAGGAATAAAGACAAAAAAAAATTGAGGACAAAAATGAAGTTTGTTGAGGTAGCTTCTTTTACGAACGTCTCTCTGCAAAACATGTACATCGCGGTTATATAATAGCATGGGCCATCCAATTAAAAGTTTTAATTGCCAGTCACGTAGAGAAGACGATTACGTAGTTTAATTTTCACGGTTTATTTTATAGCACTTTTATGCTTGGCGGATAGCAGTCGCCAAACTTGCTGCTAATTTAATGAGATAAACAAAGATATTCCCCAAGGTAGTTAGAAAAAATGCCAGAAAATTATTAAGACAGACATAATTAAGTTAATTTATTAGGATAGAAATATCATTACAGATTATCTCTCCTCCATCTAAAAAGGCTTGACGCCGGAGCCTTCGGCACGAAGAGAGTTCAGAGAGTAAAAACATGATATTTTGTTAGCGAAAAGTTAAATTTTTGTTTTAGTCTGGCTCATACAGCTTTACAAATTTATACATCAAAAATTTTTTCAAATATTTCAAACAGTATACAAAGATTCTGCAAAATACTATCGATTTAAATGAATTTACCTCCTATATGTATATATGAGAATAAAAAACTTAATATCATGTATACATTTTCTGTTTTGCCCATTTTAAATTTGCTTCCCTGACTTTTTCTTTTGCATTTTAGTTTATACTCAAAAATAAACTCTGCCAGTCTTTATCTCTAAAAAAACTTTTCATTCTCAGTGGAATTTGGTGTGTAAAAAGAGATGGCTAGTATCTGCTGGAAAATCGTCTTTCATGGTTGGTATTTTGGTCTCTGCCATCATATTTCGTCATCTGGCTGACAGGTAAGCTAAGAATTTCTGTCTTTCTTGGAAATGCTTTGGATTAACTTTCATGAATTTTATAGTATTCCATAATTAAGCTTCCCTACTTTAAAGTTGTCATCAGTTGAAATTGAACCATGGTAGCTCAGTCTGCAAAGACAGCGATCTCGTAATTGGAAGGTTGAAGTTTCGGAGCTCGAGCTGGCCTAAATTCCGCTGTTTTCACAAAAAACTCTTTAAATACGTTATTTCATAACATTTAAATATAACTTGGTCTTTAAAAAGACTGTTTTTTATCATAAAACTTAGAAATGTATTGCAAAAAGAGAAACAAATTCTAGACTAATTGTTGGTTATATGTTAAACATACATTCATAATTTTCCTCATTTTTAAATCCTTACTTCAGAACAGGAGACAATGCAATATAAATTCAGCTGTGAGAATAAATATAAACATTGAAGTGAGGGTGGTATTTAAAGGGACAATTCGAAACTGGTGTTTCTTAACACAGCTGTTTCAAGCCTTCTAATTGGAAAATGACTCTAAAATTTTGACAGGATGTACTTGTCAACAGTGGCGTGCGGTCCATATGTGCAGGGTGTGCACTGCACACCCTAACAAAATTATGAGAGATAATAAATTTCTGCACCTATTTCTACCTATCTTTATATGGTATATAATAAATATTATTTATAATATATTCAAATATCATGTTGATTTACTTGCTTGTATTCTCGCAGTGCGTGCGGTACTAGGTGCTGCACCACGTAGCGTGTTCAATAGCAAACAAACATAAGAAATTTTTATGTGTACGCACTGCACACTAATAGAAAAGCACGCTTTATATGTATGGGCTACTAGAGAAGCAGAGCATACTATAGCACTGAGGCAAGTGCAGCTATTTTTCCTGCACTTGGCATTCAGAATCATCCGAAGGTACGGTTTATTAAGCGTTGTATTAGAGCGGGGACTTACGTGCCGAAGCTCTTTTGGTTTTTTAACAGATTAACTGGCCATACGATTTTGCAGACGGTTAATGTGTAAATTTACATATTGTAAGATATTGTTTTCATTTAAATATAAAAGAAGTATTTCATCAATATAAAGCAAAATGTTTTAGTGTGGTAAAGTAATTTCGGTGATGTGTTATATTTATAGAAATAATTCGCTGAAAAACAATTTTTTCTTAGACAAAAAAGAAACGAATTCTAACAGAACAGTCCAAATTTTACCATTCATTGTGTTTTACGGACAGTATATAAGCTATATCTGTAACACCATATCACTGGTTTTGTTTTTAAAAATTGTGAACATGTTTTTCGCAGAGTATATGATTTCCAAATGTTAAAAACAATTAATAAATATAATTTAATCCACTGACCGAACGAGAAACAGTTCGTTCTATTGCGCCAGCGTGCAGTGAAATCCTCTGAACGTGGACTGCACTTTCGGTTTGTCGGTACCAATATGCATCCTGATGAGGCACCGCAGCGGCGGCTACGTTTGCTGAAAATATGTTTTTCGTGGAAATATAATCTTTTCGTTATTTTATTAGTAATACGGATAGACGTATGGATTTTGTGTACAAATGAATAATAAACGTTAAGGAAGTGATTAATGTACATTTTTATGGTTTTATTATTAGTGTTATTGCTCTCTGCACACCGTGCATGAACACCTACCGCACGTCATTGACTTGAAGTTATACATCCTGCATCTAATACAACAAATTGTTGTCGATTTTATGTAAACATACACTCATAATTTTCCTTCCTTGATTCATTTTTAAAGTATCGGTTCAGAACAGGAGAGAATACAATTTGAATTCAGCTGTGAGAATAAATGTAAAAATTGAAAGTGGGGGTGGCATTTAAAGGGACAATTAGAGATCGGTGTTTCTTAACACAGTTGTTCCAAGCATTCTAATTAGAAAATGAATCAAAAAATTTTTAAACTGACTCTAAAAGGTATTAGGATCAGTTTACTATAAAAATATCATTCGGTATTTTTCTCGAATTTCGACATTTCAGGGGTGCTGAGTCCCTTTAAAGACGATTGGGGCACGTAAAATAAGTTCGTGATCACAATGTCCTCCAAGTTCTCAAACAATAACTCTGAGGGTGCCAGGTCAAGCATATAGGCCTGCTGTGTAAGACCTAAGAGTTGATCAGTAGTGTAAAAAGAGCAAGAGGTTGCCAAAACTAAATAACTAAATAAATAAATAAAGACTAAATAAACTACTGTGATAAAAAACAAATGTTTATTTCTTGAACTGTACACACAAAATATTCTTAGTTTCAACATATGTGTATTGAATTATCAAAAAAACAACTTTCACTGACTTAACACTTTGACTGCCATGGCTATCATATGTGATATCCAGTGATATTTCCGTTGAGACACTGGCTATCCGATATGATAGCCATGGTGTTTTACACTTCAGGCCATGGCTATCAAAGATGTTATCAGTTACATGAAAATCGTATTGGAGTTTGATTGTTGGGCTCCCTACGATGTGTTAGGTATACGTGGTTTGCGCAAATTGGTATATGTAACGATTTTATGAGCTAAGTTTTATGAAAAATTAAATATTTGGAACATGCAACAAAAAAGGGAATATAATTAAATAGAGAGAGTTTGTTTTAAAATATTGTTTGTTTTGAAATATTGTTTTTATATATAGTTTTATGTTGAAAAAATACAAATTACACAAAAAAAAAGTTTGGCCCCATTGTGAACATTTGCAATTTTGGCTTGGCAGTCAAAGTGTTAAGCAAAAACAGTAGACTTAGAATAAACATATAATAACCAAATAATCGAACCACTGTAGAAAACCATCTTCTTAGTATTGTCTTTCAGTAATTCCAATAGGTATGAGTTCTTGAGAAACATCAGAGACACAGGAAACACCAGATAGATGACTGTAGCTGATTGACTGTCTGTTTTTAAAGGCTTTAAAGATGATGTGGCAATTGGACCCTATGGGCCGAGCCCTTCAATCCAGAGGCTTCTGTCAGTAAGTACAAAAATGACAACGAGCGAAATATAAATACATAAAAGAGCAAAGAGATAGAAGGGTGGATTCGTGATTTTATAACACAAAACTAGAGAGTTTAGGGATAGAAAAACATAAAATATTTTTGTTTCCAGTGACATCCGTACGATAAAAGCCGAAAATATAGAATAATAGTGATCAAAATCGAAAAAAATTAAAAATTTTGGAAAAAATAAAAATATATGTTTTAAAAATAAATAAATTGCATTAAAAATCCGAAAAGGGCCTAAATAATAATATCTAAACATAAAAATAATTTTTATTAATTTAGATTAAGTTTTATAAATTTTTGTCTATTGAATAATAATGATCAGAAACGATAAAGTTAAAAATTTTGAAAAAATAAAAATATATGTTTTAAAAATAAATAAATTGCACTAAAAATCCGAAAAGGGCCTAAATAATAATATCTAAACATAAAAATAATTTTTATTAATTTAGATTAAGTTTTATAAATTTTTGTCTATTGAATAATAATGATCAGAAACGATAAAGTTAAAAATTTTGAAAAAATAAAAATATATGTTTTAAAAATAAATAAATTGCACTAAAAATCCGAAAAGGGCCTAAATAATAATATCTAAACATAAAAATAATTTTTATTAATTTAGATTAAGTTTTATAAATTTTTGTCTATTGAATAATAATGATCAGAAACGATAAAGTTAAAAATTTTGAAAAAATAAAAATATATGTTTTAAAAATAAGTAAGTTGCATTAAAAATCCGAAAAGGGCTTAAATAATGATAAATAAACATAAAAAAAATTTTTATTAATTTAGATTAAGTTTTATAAATTTTTGTCTATTGAATAATAATGATCAGAAACGATAAAGTTAAAAATTTTGAAAAAATAAAATTATATGTTTTAAAAATAAATAAATTGCATTAAAAATCCGAAAAGGGCCTAAATAATAATATCTAAACATAAAAATAATTTTTATTAATTTAGATTAAGTTTTATAAATTTTTGTCTATTGAATAATAATGATCAGAAACGATAAAGTTAAAAATTTTGAAAAAATAAAAATATATGTTTTAAAAATAAATAAATTGCATTAAAAATCCGAAAAGGGCCTAAATAATAATATCTAAACATAAAAATAATTTTTATTAATTTAGATTAAGTTTTATAAATTTTTGTCTATTGAATAATAATGATCAGAAACGATAAAGTTAAAATTTTTGAAAAAATAAAAATATATGTTTTAAAAATAAATAAATTGCACTAAAAATCCGAAAAGGGCCTAAATAATAATATCTAAACATAAAAATAATTTTTATTAATTTAGATTAAGTTTTATAAATTTTTGTCTATTGAATAATAATGATCAGTAACGATAAAGTTAAAAACTTTGAAAAAATAAAAATATATGTTTTAAAAATAAATAAATTGCATTAAAAATCCGAAAAGGGCCTAAATAATAATATTTAAACATAAAAATAATTTTTATTAATTTAGATAAAGTTTTAGAATTTTTGTCTATTGAATAATAATGATCAGAAACGATAAAGTTAAAAATTTTGAAAAAATAAAAATATATGTTTTAAAAATAAATAAATTGCATTAAAAATCCGAAAAGGGCCTAAATAATAATATCTAAACATAAAAATAATTTTTATTAATTTAGATTAAGTTTCATAAATTTTTGTCTATTGAATAATAATGATCAGAAATGATAAAGTTAAAAATTTTGAAAAAATAAAAATATATGTTTTAAAAATAAATAAATTGCATTAAAAATCCGAAAAGGGCCTAAATAATAATATCTAAAAATAATTTTTAAAATTTAGATTAAGTTTCATAAATTTTGTCTATGAATAATAATGATCAGAAATGATAAAGTTAAAAATTTTGAAAAAATAAAAATAATGTTTTAAAAATATAAATTGCATTAAAAATCCGAAAGGGCCTAAATAATAATATCTAAAACATAAAAATAATTTTTATTAATTTAGATTAAGTTTTATAAATTTTGTCTATTGAATATAATGATCAGAAACGATAAAGTTAAAAATTTTGAAAAAGTAAAATATATGTTTTACAAATAAATAAATTGCATTAAAATCCGAAAAGGGCGTAAATAATATATCTAAACATAAAAATATTTTATTAATTTAGATTAAGTTTTTTAAATTGTCTATTGAATAATAATGATCAGAACGATAAAGTTAAAAATTTTGAAACAATAAAAATATATGTTTTAAAAATAAATAAATTGCATTAAAAATCCGAAAAGGGCCTAAATAATAATATCTAAACATAAAAATAACTTTTATTAATATAGATTAAGTTTTATAAATTTTTGCCTATTGAATAATAATGATCAGAAACGATAAAAAAAATTTTGAAGAAATAATATATGTTTTAAAAATAAATAAATTGCACTAAAAATCCGAAAAGGGACTAAATAATACTATTTAAACATAAAAATAATTTTTATTAATTTAGATTGAGTTTTATAAATTTTTGTCTATTGAATAATAATGATCAGAAATGATAAAGTTAAAAATTTTGAAAAAATAAAATTATATGTTTTAAAAATAAATAAATTGCACTGAAAATCCGAAAAGGGCCTAAATAATAATATCCAAACATAAAAATAATTTTTATTAATTTAGATTAAGTTTTATAAATTTTTGTCTATTGAATAATAATGATCAGAAACGATAAAGTTAAAATTTTTAAAAAATAAAAATATATGTTTTAAAATAAATAATTGCATTAAAAATCCGAAAAGGGCTAAATAATAACATCTAAACATAAAAATAATTTTTATTAATTTAGATTAAGATAATGTCTATTGAATAATAATGATCAGAAACGAGTTAAAATTTGAAAAATAAAAATACGTTTTAAAAAATAAATAAATTCACTAAAAATCCGAAAAGTACCCTTTTTAATATGACTGCCTGTTTCAAAGGACGTTCATGCTCTCTTTCAGCTTAAAAAAAGTTGCAGGAAATATATATTGTACATTACAGCTCATCTGGGATAACTTACAACTTTTTTAAACTTGTGGAAGAATATATGTAACATTCTCCTTGGTACTTGCTTCTAAATTACGAGGACCCACTTGAGGAAAGTCGTTCTTTCATCCTAGAGGTGCTCATTGAAAAACGAAAGGCTCACCCTTTGCCTTCATACGTGTAGCGTATGGCTCAATCGTGCTTTGTTCATCCAAGTGGCATCAGAAACAATAACAGTTGGAAATATTGATTAGAAAATTATGAAATGCTGTTCAGGACATAATGAAGGGGTGGGAATTTGTTTAAGGAAATTTTAAAAAATAGTTCACAATTTCACCACCAGAAAGCGTTTCTATATGAATTTCTATCTCTAGTTTAAAAAAAAAAGTTATTACAGCAATATATATTCAACATGACTGCCTTCACTTTCAGCTACCATTCGAAATCTTACGTTAATATGTTCTACACCTATGGGGGTGGCAAGCCTAGACTTTGGGCCTTCTGCTTGATCCGTACTTCTAAATTACGAGGACCCACTTGAGGAAAGTCGTTCTTTCATCCTAGCGGTGCTCACTGAAAAACGAAAGGCTCACCCTTTGCCTTAATACAAGTAGCGTATGGCTCAATCGTGCTTGATTAGTCCAAGTGGCATCAGAAATAACAACAACAATAACAGTTGGAAATATTGATTAGAAAATTATGAAATGCTGTGCAGGAAATAATGAAGGGGTGGGAAATTGTTTACGGAAATTTTAAAAAATAGTTCACAATTTCACCACCAGAAAGCGTTTCTATATGAATTTCTATCTCTAGTTTTTTAAAAAAAAGTTATTACAGCAATATATATTCAACATGACTGCCTTCACTTTCAGCTACCATTCGAAATCTTACGATAGTATGTTCTACACCTATGGGGGTGGCAAGCCTAGACTATGGGCCTTCTGCTTGGTTCGTACTTCTAAATTACGAGGACTCACTTGAGGAAAATCGTTCTTTCATCCTACCGGTGCTCACTGAAAAACGGAAGGTTCACCCTTTGCCTTAATAAGAGTAGCGTATGGCTCAATCGTGCTTAGTTTGTCCAAGTGGCATCAGAAATAATAATAACAGTTGAAAATATTGATCAGAAAATTATGAAATGTTGTGCAGGACATAATAAAGGGATGTGAATTTGTATGAATGAAGAGGAAAAATAAAAGCAAATGGTTGTATCCTGTACACTAGAAACATTTTTAAGAATTGACTAGCTTTCACCCCTATGATAATTAACGAATGATTTTGAAATTATATTTTATCAAAAAAAACTATAATACTTAATACTATAATATGTAAACACTATAAAATACTCTGTATATCACACATAAAAGTAAAAAAAACTGTTCATACACCATTTTTATTCTTTTGAACTGATATGGCCGAAAATGGACGACTGTTGCTAGTTCCATTATGAGTGCCCCTGTGATAATCAACGAATTTTTTTGAAATCCCATATTGTAAACACTATAACATTTTCTCTGTATATCACACATGACAAAGTAAAAAAAACTGTTCATACACCATTTTTATTCTTTTGAACATATATGGCCGAAAATGGACGACTGTTGCTAGTTCTATTATGAGTGCCCCTGTGATAATCAACGAATATTTTTGAAATCCCATATTTTAAAAACTATATCATTTTCTCTGTATATGACACATGAAAAAGTAAAAAAAAAACTATTCATGCACCATTTTTATTCTTTTGAACAGATATGGCCGAAAATGGACGACTGTTGCTAGTTCCATTATGAGTGCCCCTGTGATAATCAACGAATTTTTTTGAAATCCCATATTGTAAACACTATAACATTTTCTCTGTATATCACACATGACAAAGTAAAAAAAACTGTTCATACACCATTTTTATTCTTTTGAACAGATATGGCCGAAAATGGACGACTGTTGCTAGTTCCATTATGAGTGCCCCTGTGATAATCAACGAATTTTTTTAAAATCCCATATTGTAAAAGCTATAACATTTTCTCTGTATATCACACATGAAAAAGTAAAAAAAAAACTATTCATGAATCATTTTTATTCTTTTGAACAGATATGGCCGAAAATGGACGACTGTCGGTTGTTCCATTATAAGTGCATTCTTTTCCGTGGTGTGTCCGTTTTCCTCAAATTTTCTAGTTTTCATCGTTCTCCGATTCTTTCTTGCCATCGGTCTCGGTGGATATTACAGTACTGCTTTTATTCTACGTAAGTATTGATGCAATATTTAATATTTTTTAATCATAAACTCTATTAGGCCATATGTGTCTAATCTATGTAATAAAATTTTTTTCAAGACAACTGGGTTTAAAATGTTCCACCTAAAATCTTTAATGGAATACATATGTTTTAGGCTTTAGCTCTAAAAGGACGTATGTTACATTCATAAAATTACCACTTGATATAAGTATCCACATTTGCATAAAATGCAGATCTGCATAACACAAATAAACGAAAATTAAATCAATCTCCAAAGGGTAAAGGAGGTACTTGTTAGTATAGTAATAACATCCGTCTCCGTCTCCAAAAAGCTCGCGGGAAACTCCAAACAGATTAGGGTCGAAGAACAGCGACCTCCAAAAAGACAGTAACCACTGAGAAAATAGTTTGCCGGACTACCCCCTCCCCCTACGAGTAATATAACTGAGATAATCCTAGAAAAAAATGAGTGCAATGACCTTATGCAATAAATTGGTGTTCCGAGTGGGACTCTCCGACTGTATCTACAGTCAAGCGACCGTGGTAAGTCACAAAAGTCGTCCGATCTTGCAGGGCAACAGCCAAACATCTCCGAATTATTCGGAGATAAAAAGGTTGTATAGTGCTTGTACTAGCTGAACGAAGGAGCGATTGGTAGGTTGTTGCTTAGAATACAAATTGTTGTTACCTAGTTGCTCTTTACACTCTGGGAGAAGTATATAATAGATTGTACGGCAGGAAAGGGATTCAACTGTATTCCAACTGGCATAAACCTTTAACCAAAGTTCGTTTCAACCCATCTCGATTGAAAAGAAACTTGGTAAATCATTCTAGGTTCACCATCTCGTTGTTCATTTCAAATCATCTCGAACCATGGTCAGAGAATTGCAATAGAGGGAATTACATAGTCCGATGTGAAAAAAAATTTCTCATTTCTGACTGGAATACCAGAATTTGTTTGCTGTGTTGTCTGGAGAGACGAAATTGAACAAAGTATGAAAAAAGGGTTATCTGGTCAGATGATCCACACCATTCCTTGTTCTGCTGTTATGAAAAACTCTGCTGTTGTGGCGAGAACCCCATAAATCCATGAATCCATTTTGCTTTGTTTAAAATGTGCAAGAGTCTGTGGGGACTAATGTCGTGTAGGGCATGTTCTGCTGATTTGGAATTTATCCCTCGATTTTCATTGAGGGCAAATCAACAATCATGCTATACCAGAACATGCTAGCAGAACAAACCTGCAATGTTACAATTTTATTCCGCAGGTGAAGGATAATTCATGAGCAATAATACAATTGTGAATCATACTTGAATTATCCGATATTTGCTGACTGAACAAAAGTTAGACTTCCGACAGTTTACCTGACCTTTTCAAAGCATAGATCTTAACCCAATAGAAAATTTTTAGGCCATCTTGGAATGGTGCGTCCGATAGCAGTCTTCTCTTGCATCCAATTTACAGGATCTTAAGTTCTGTGTAACCAATACATTGTATCCTTTGGACTTAAATGCAATTGAGAAGTTCATAAAATCAGTGCCCTCGTGAATTCGAACTGTTAACAGTGATAAAGACAGTCCATTAAAATATTAATCCTAGATTTCTAATTAATTGACCAGTGTGTGCATAGGAGATAACATCATCTAGAATACGCCACATTTCAAAAGAAGAATGAGCCGAGGTAGCTCAGTCGGTAGAGGCCACGGTCTTATGTATGAGAGGTTGCAGGTTCGGAACCTGAGCCGGCCTAAGGTCTGCAATGTTTGTTAAAGGTGACTGGGGCACATAAAATAGGTTCGTGGACATAATGTCCTTCAAGTTCTCAATAAATACCTCTGGGGATGGCAGGCTAAGCCTTTGGGGCTTCTGCTTCATCTCTGCTTCAAAATTATGAGGACCACTTGAGCAAAAGCCCCTTAACAGTGCTCATTAAAACGAAAGACTCACCCCTTTGCCTTAATACGAGTAGTAGATGGCTCATGCTTGGTTTTTCCAAGTGGCATCAGAAAAAAACAACACGACAAAAAGAAGAAGAAACTGGAGTTGAGATATTGTCAGGATAAAACTGAAGTTCAATAACTTGACATCCTTCTTTGCCACAGTATGTCAAAATTTGCATTACTTTACTTTTAAGTTATAGGCGAAACTTTTTGTGTATTATTTCTTTGTTTTACAGTGATGGAAGCAGTTGTACCCGGAAAGAGAGCCTCGTATGCCATGAGTGTCCAAACGGGTTGGTGTTTTGGTTTCGTTTTACTTCCGGCCATGGTGTGGTTTATTAGGGACCCGTTCTGGGTTCAGATTTCCCTCGCCTTTCCGACCATCTTCCTCATGCTGTTTGTGGGGTAAATATAAACGTTAAATTCGATTTAAGTTTAAAAAATCTTTTAAGTTTATTCCTTGAAAAGATTTAACTCACTGATTGCGACTTGGAGATTGCTGGAAATTACACAGTTTTAGTCATATTGAAATTGATGTTATCCGTGTATTCTTTTACTGCTTTGCACAAAGTAGAAAAAGAATTGCAATCCCGAAACGTTGCGGTCTCAGATTTTTTTTCGAAACACCCATTTTCACAAGGGCTGAATAACTTTTGATTAGTTTCAGAGTATGGATAAGGAAACTTTAAATAGATCTTTTTACCTAAAATAAAGGGAATTTGATTAGATTCGATGCTTCTAGTACAAAGTAAAGAATATATTGCAATCCCGAAACTTTCAGTGCTCAGATTTCAATAGAAAAGACAATTTTTACTGTGTCCGAATAAATTTTGACTAGTTTCAGTGTATGTATACTTTAAATTAAAAACTTTTTTCAGTGTATGGAAACTTTAAATATCTATTCTTACCCTACCTAAATTAATTTTAACTATATTCGAAAGTCCTTATACGAAGTAAAGAAAGTATTGCAATCCTGAAACATTTCAGTGCTGAGATTTCAACGGAAATGTTCATTTTGACTAGGTTTGGATTCAATTTGATTAAATTTAATTTCATTTCATTTAAGCATACATATAAGAAAACTTTAAATATCCATTTTTATCATCTCCAAAATGAATTTTGACTAATTTTACATTCCTCATACAAAATAAAGGAAGTATTGCAATCCTGAAACATTTCAGTGCTGAGATTTCAACGGAATGGTCCATTTTGACTAGGTTTGGATTCAATTTGATTAAATTTAATTTAATATCATTTAAGCATACATATAAGAAAACTTTAAATATCCATTTTTATCATCTCCAAAATGAATTTTGACTAATTTTACATTCCTTATACAAAGTAAATTAAGTATTGCAATCCTAAAACATTTCCGTGCTGAGATTTCAACGGAAATGTCCATTTTAACCAGGTTTGCATACAATATGTTTAATTTAAGTGTACATATAAGGAAACTTTAAATATCTATTTTTATAATCTCCAAAATGAATTTTGACAAATTTTACATTCCTTATACAAAGTAAAGGAAGTATTGCAATCCTGAAACATTTCAGTGCTGAGATTTCAACGGAAATGTCCATTTTGACCAAGTTTGGATACAATTTGATTAATTTCAGCGTACATATAAGGAAACTTTAAATATCCATTTTTATCATCTCCAAAATGAATTTTGACTAATTTTACATTCCTTATACAAAGTAAAGGAAGTATTGCAATCCTAAAACATTTCAGTGCTGAGATTTCAACGGAAATATCCATTTTGACCAAGTTTGGATACAATTTGATTAATTTCAGCGTACATATAAGGAAACTTTAAATATCCATTTTTATTCTCTCCAAAATGAATTTTGATTGATTTTGACATTCCTCATACAAAGTAAAGAAAGTATTGCAATCCTAAAACATTTCAGTGCTGAGATTTCAACGGAAATGTCCATTTTAACCACGTTTGGGTTAAAATGGACATTTCCGTTGTAACAAGTATGATTAATTTCTGTGTACATATAAGGAAACTTTAAATATCCACTTTTATCATCTCCAAAATGTTGACTAATTTGTCTTTCTTATACAAAGTAAAGAAAGTATTTGCAATCCTAAAACATTTCAGTGCTGAGATTTCAATGAAATGTCCATTTTGACAAGTTTGGATACGATTAATTTCAGCGTACATATGAAACTAATATCCATTTTATCATCTCAAAATGGATTTTGACTAATTTTTACATTCCTTATACAAATTTATGCAATCCTATTTCGTGGTGAGATTTCAACGGAAATACATTTTGAGTTGAATTTTAATTTTCAGCTTACACTTTAGATATCCATTTTTATAATCTCCAAAGTGAGTTTTGATTAATTTTGACTTTCCTTATACGAAATAAAGGAATTATTGCAATCTTGAGTCCTTTAAGGGTTGAGATTTCAACAGAAATGTCCATTTGGTTGGATCAGTTGATTAATTTCTTCTTTAATTTTCGTGTGGTAATGGAGAGTTCGGGTATTTTGACCTGTCTTTTGTTCCATTGTTGATGGAAATATATATTCTCTATTCACCATGATCTTCGTGTTGTTGAAACCTTAACTTGAAATCTACAGAAAACGTGAATATTTTCAGTATTTTCAGTCATGCACATATTGATTTTTTTTTATTTTATTTTCTGTCAGATGCATTCCTTAATCACCACGTTAACTGTTCTCGAAAAGTAAAATTGAGAAGGCTCAAAGATTTGTGTTCTATGACTAGTACCTGGTTCATCATTAGCTATAGATAAGTTGGTTGAGGACATGAAAGAGGTCTTGTAAACGATAATTTTGGTATGGTGGTAGATAAGGGGTGGAAGTTCCGGGTATTTTGACCTGTCTTTTGTTCCATTGGTGGTGGAAATATGTATTTTCCATTTACCACCGATTGGTCAAAACCTCATGACAGCGTACACGAGTGTTTTCAGCATTTTCAGTCATGCGGATATTGATTTTTTCTTTTACTTTCTGCCAGATTTATCCCTGAATCTCCACGTTGGTTGCTGTCTAAAGGTGAACTAGAGAAGGCTCGAAAGGTTCTGTTTCAAGCTGCGGAGACTAATGGTAATGCAGGACCTGGTACAGCATTAGCCATAGATAAGGTGGTTGTAGAAATGAAAGAGGTGAGAAATAGATAAGTATCTTTCGTCGGCTTTCACACCTGTTATGCTAAAACGCGAGGCAAATATGAATTGTTTTTAAGATCCACAAATAAGCCAGAAACATCTGATATAGATTTCATAAACTTTTCTTGCTTGTGTATTCAGTTATATACTTTTTTCAAATTTTGATTGTCATAAACATTGAAGATAGATCCTGGGCGGTGAGATCAAAAGATCAAAATGTGATCCAAGCAGCCAGGTAACAATTGAAGATTGCCAATATGTTTAACCTTTTATCGTATTTATTTATTAGTTCAGAAACATTTTTATCAGATATATATCTTGAAATTAATTACATGCCTATAAGTATTTCACTAAATTCTCTTAATTTTCTTTTCTGAAACTCTATTGATGCTTTTGGCCATAATCAAATCCTACACTGAACGAAAAGGAAAAAAAGACAGGTGAAATCAGCTTTCAAATCGAAACGTGGCCAAGTCTAAACAAGATGGTTTGGTTTGGAATACTACGGTCTACATTTTGCTACAGGAGGGCTAATGAGACTGGACCCTACTGCTTAAAGCCGATTCCGAATGGCTACGAACATCCATACCACACAGAGATTCAAACCCACGAACTTCGGTACCAAAGATCAACGCCTTAGCCATTCGGCCATCATTCGACCAAAACAAGAGGATGTTACACATTGCGATACCATATCACAAGAGTCGAAACTTCTGCTATGTCTCTTCCCCACCCTCAACTACGAACTATCGTTTACAAGTCCCATTTTCTGTCTATGATGTTCAAATTCAATCCGATCTACATCTGGTGGCCTCCTAGCCTAATCCTTAGACACGTAGATTGCACACTCGCTATAAAGGAACTGAATTTTATGATGGTATATACGACACACCCGTCCGAAAATGGTTAATATTTGGATTACGTTTGGTCATACATTGATCCATATGTGTGTGTTTATTTCCTTATTTATTTGCAGGATGAAAATTCAGAAGACACAGCAAAAGGTTTGTTGGATTTACTGAAAATGCATGGTTTTCAAAGAATCACATTGTTTCTCTTCGTCATTTGGTATGATTTGTTTTTAATGTTTTAAATTTAGTATGTTTCATTAAAGCACATGATTAAAACATGAATTTTGAGTCACAATACGTAGAAGGTGTTCATATCATTTTTGTAAAGATTTTGTAAAGATGTATATACGTGTGTGTGTGTGTGTGTGTGTGTGACGAACCGTAGCCGCCACATCGTCTATCCCCCGCGGAATGTAGTCGTGTCCATTGGGAGTCTTTGGAATGCAGCATATCACCAACAAATATCAGCAACTTCGACCAACTTCGTTTATTCCTGTTTCACATGATTACAATGAAAGCACACATCTGGATCTTGCTCTTTGTTAGCAAGGAACAGAAAGTCAAAAAATCCCCGAACAACCCTTCGAACCTTGGTGCTCGCCTATTTAAAACATTTCAAAACCGGAATCGACGTCATGATTGACGTCAAGAGACAGCCAATCATGCCGCATAGAAAGTTCTCGCGAATTCTAAAAACCCATCCCACTGACAGAGTGCCGTGTGCAAATCCCAAAACCAGAAAAACGCCGCCATTTTATAAGAATTGACATATAGAATTTTGAAACCAAAACAGAAATATTTTAAGCAACGCTCCCCATTATTACATATATTTGTGTGTGTGTGTGTGTGTGTGTGTGTGTGTGTGTGTGTGTGAAAGAGATAAACTCGGGACACATAAGAATAACACTTAATACGCAAAATATACTACGAACATTACTTTAACACTAAATCTACCAAGAGCGGTCAAATGACCCCATTTTTCGTTATTTTTACCCTTATAAAAATTTCCGGTAGTTTTATAGTTAAAAAACATTTAGGGGAGTTGTGTACAAAGGGGTTTGGGGATAATCAAATATACTTAAATAATTATGGCTCGATTAATCATATTATTCCTCTCCCACACACGTCAATCAAAACTCAGAACTCTGTTCACATTCAGTCACAAAAACATCTGTTGCCAAATTCGGAAGTCGAATTGATGAATTAGAGATGGACTCTAGAGTTCCAGTGCTTCGTTCAGGAGTGGGTAAAAGGAATATGTTCACATATATGTGTGTGTGTGTGAAATGGGTGTTTTTGACCGACTACAAAGTTAAAATGGTATCCATTCTGGATATGGTGATATCCCGAGGTCAGAACAGAAAAGATCAAAATTTAGAAGCAAAAATGTTCAGTATATTAAGGCAATCCATTCTTGGCGTTCTCCCATCAAAACGTTGTATAGTGATGTGAAGACGCAAGTAAGCAATCATATCAGAGAGATTGGATGGACTGGATCGATACACCCGAGATTTCAAATATTCCCACAACCAAAAGTCTGCCGGGTTCAAATCTGGAGACCGAGGAGGTCATGTGACCCTGAAACGTCTGCTAATGATTTTGCCTTCTCCGAATGTCTGGATTAGGAAATCTTTGACCGAATTAGCAGTGTGACCAGTTGCTCCATCTTGCATAAACGTGTCGGTAGATAGCGCATCTTTTTCACGCAAAGCTGGCACGACATTATCGAAGAGAAGTGTTAAATAACGCTGCGCATTCACCGTATCCATTTACTGGGCACTCCGTTTCAAAGAAGAAGGGTCCTATGATGAACGAACCTGTGAATCCACACCACACTGTTACTTTTTGGGAATGGAATGGTTTCTGCGTGTATTTACGTGGATTAGGCGTTGCCCAGATGCGACAGTTATGAGCATTAACGTCGCCATGAAGCGAAAAATTAGCTTCATCAGTCCACAAGATGTCAAAGACCCAGGTGGCATTCTGTTCGAATTTGAAGAACGCCCACCTCGCAAATGCTTCCCTCTGTACGGTATTCGTTGGTAAAAGTTGATGACACAAATGCATACTGTATGGATACAGATCAAGGATTCCATGACGAATATTGAGTACCGAGGATGGTGGTAAGCAAACTGTCTGGCAGAGTCACGAGCACTGCTCGTTCCTGCAGCTGATTCGGGCGCTAATTCTTCAATTTCGGCTGCAACAACCGGCGAACGTGCCTCATTTAAACATCATTTAAACATGGTCTTCCGGTTCTTACACGATTCTCCAACGTTCCAGTTTTCTCAAACCGATGAACAAGCTTTATGAGGCCTGTCACTGTTAAAGACCCTTTTCCACTCCTGGCATTCTTCTGAATTCGGAACTTACGCAATGCAGCGGTCACTGATTCCTGGTTGAAGTAAAACAATTTCACCAACAAAGCTTTATAATTTCCACTCAGCATCCTTGTTCCAATGCATGGTTTACAGGTATGAACTGGTTGTGTATTTATAGGAGCGCAAGTTCTTATAATAGTCTCATTTGCATATTTCCACCGAAGTCGCTCATACCAGCGCCATCTGTCGGCTGTGTTTGAGTTACTATTTTTTCTGTTTTAAAAAAATCCCATGCCCCAGCGATACAACCCTGCAAACCGTTTTTTTTTTTATTTTGGTTATTTTTCCGGTTTTATGAATTTTTAAAGTTAACACGGACTTTTTGATCACCCGGTATATATTTATGTGTATTTGCAAACAAATATAAAAATTTTATTTTCTAATATATTCAATCTAGTAATGCCTAAGTTTAAATATCATATTACATCTTGACTTCCAAGATAGCAGAACATTTCTTAAAACATGTAGTTTAACTTAATGTTTACCTATATTTTTGTGGTTACCTATATTTTTGTTTATATTCTTTGAAAAATAGAGCAGTATAAACCAAAAGTGAACTTAAAACCATTATGAATATTTTTATGAGTTAGTGTATCTTTAATGATATCGCAGAGAAGAATTGTCAATATTATGTAAGAGGAATAATATGTCAAAAGAGAATTGTTCTCATTGACTTCATTAAAATACAAGCCTTCGAAAATAAATGAACTAAAGAACTAATGCTAAAAAGCATGATTTTATTTATTTACCTCCAATTATTTTGTAAAGGGAATGGTTTATGTTTAAACATTAATGAATTATGTTTGTGCATTTGATAATTCTTTACGCATTATTTTGAGACTTAATTGGTTTGGTTTTCATAAATTCTTTCATTTATAGACTAACACAATAAAATTACATCGTTTCGAATTCTAAACGAGAACTTTTTTATTAACGAAACGAAAAAACGTATCTAAACAAAATAAATGAACTAATACATTTCTAAATTTTTTTTGATGTTATAAATTCTTTAATTTTTAATTGCAAAACACAAATAAAAAATTTTTTTTAAACCAAATGTGAATATTTTCATTGAAATGTTATAAATGTAAAACTAAAATATAATTTAGCTAAAAGTAATTAAAAGTTGTATTCATAATCTAATTTAGATTATCAGTAGGGATGTTATATAATAAATATTCCATACATGAATTTTTATTTGTTCTAGGTTTATAAATTCCTTCATTTACTTAATTTTATTTGTTCTAGGTTTATAAATTCCCTCATTTACTTAATTTTTATTTGTTCTAGGTTTATAAATTCCTTTATTTACTTACTTTTTATTTGTTCTTGGTTCATAAATTCCTTCATTTACTTAATTTTTATTTGTTCTAGGTTTACAAATTCCTTCATTTACTTAATTTTTATTTGTTCTAGGTTTATAAATTCCTTCATTTACTTAATTTTTATTTGTTCTAGGTTTATAAATTATTTCATTTACTTAACTTTCATTTGTTCTAGGTTTATAAATTCCTTCATTTACTTAATTTTTATTTGTTCTAGGTTTACAAATTTCTTCATTTACTTAATTTTTATTTGTTCTAGGTTTACAAATTCCTTTATTTACTTAATTTTTATTTGTTCTAGGTTTATAAATTCCTTCATTTACTTCGGCCTGTCTTTTAACACCAACGAACTATGGGGCAATCCGTTCGTCAACTTTGCTGTCTCTGGAGCCGTGGAATTTCCAGCATGTTTTTTCTCAGCCTTTATTGTCAGAACCGTGGGGACAAAACGACCTCTAGCAGGGTGTATGATACTTGGCGCAGTTATATGTCTCGTTCTATACCTAATTCCTATAGGTACGAGTTAATTCTGACTAGTTTGGGAATAACAATCAAAATTTTATTACTTCACACAACTTATGAGACTGTTGCGTTGCCCACTGTGCATAAGCCCAAAGCTTCTAGTGCTTTCTCAGTGTTCTTCTTCTAAAGCACTACAGCCTCTTACATGTCAAGGCTGTCCCAAGCAGTTTTTTCCAGCCGTTCCTATCTGCTGCAAGACTCCTCCAGTTTCCCTTTTTGACAGTAGTTAAGTCCCTCTCTACTGAGTCAAGCCACCTAATTGGTGATCTTCCTCGTTTCCTCTGCCCCATGGGATTAGACAAAGTGAGCTGTTTTACTGGGTTTATGTCATCGAGTCGGAATAGGTGTCCAAACCATCGCAGTCTATTGATTTTTATGACTTTAACAACATGAGGTTGCTTATATTTTTTATAAATTTCAAAATTTAATAAGGATCTCCTAAAATTGTTCTCTTGAACTGCACCAAATATTTTTCTTAAGATTTTCCGTTCAAAAGTCAGCAATTTATTTTCATGCAATTTGGTTATTGCCCAGCATTCACTTCCATAGAGCAGACTACGTCGAAGTAGAGTTTTATAGATGTTAATTTTCGTTTTTAAATTTATAAATCGAGATTTTAATTGTTTTTTAAGGCCATGATAGTATTTATTTGACATGGCGATCCTGTTGTTTATCTTGTAGGTGATTGCTGTTGAGGTTGCGTGTAGATTTTACCTACTAAGTAACTGACTCCATTTGAGATAAAAACATTTATTCAAGGCGTACGTACTTCGTACTGAAAAGCGCTCTCTGTGGTTACATTTTCCCTCGGCTTTTATACCTGCCGAGAAGCGAGAAGAAAAACATGCAAATTATATCTTTGGCAGGATGCCAGGCGCGCGTGCAAGTGCAGATGTCCTTGAGAGTCGCTTGTGTTGCCATGGAGTAACTTCAGAGTATCCCCCCAGTGACGTAGTCACGATATAAGGGGTTGTATACAAGAATACAAGTATATATACAATGAACATAAAAAAATAGAATGTCACCTGACATTACAGTTGAATTAATTGAATACATGAGTAAAATATTACTTGAGAAAACAGGATGGAATTAAATACAATGCAGTACTATATATAATACTATAGAAAACAAAATATATGGTTTTACATATATGAATGCATGAAATAAAGTAATTGCGTAATTCTAAAAGGTTCACAGTATTCACACATACTCAAATATATTAAGTACATCGATATAGTTTTAAAGTAATTTTCATTTAATTTTGACATCACTTGTTTGAAAGTGTACGCGTTTACTACGAGTAGTAATGCCGTTCAAGTCATTATTAGTGGTGATGGTTGTTCCAAGATATTTGAACTGTGAAACTATTTCAAAGGTGTAACCTCCCACTGTAAATGACTTAAGATTAGGTGTACTCTGGGATGTTTCCATAAATTTTTATTTATCTTCGTTTATTTTTAAGCCTAATTTACTAGCCTCAGCTTCTAATAAATTAAAAGCTTCTATAATATAATTTCTGGATCAAGCAACCAAGGCAATGTCATCAGCAAATTCCAAGGTTTGTAAAGTCTTCTGGTAAATGATTCCTCTAGTTGTGAGACCAGATGCTCTGATGGCCTTTTCTAAGGCTAGATTGAATAAAAGGCATGATAGGTCATCGCCCTGTCGTAATCATCTTTCAGTATAAAACAGGGCTTCGAACCGGAACTGAACCGAAAACCGAAAACCGGAAAAAACCGTTATTTTGGTCGGAACGAAAACCGGTACTGAACCGAAAAAAATATCGGTTTATTCCGGTTCGATATATCTTTCAGTCATTTTGTTACTGTTACCAACTTATCAATATCTTCTAATTTAGCTTCAACTTTATAATTACATATCCGCACTTGTATAAGATTGCAATGGTGGTTTTGGCAGCTCCAGCTACACAAGTTAGTGTTGAAATTTATTCTCCGAGACAACAGAAGTAATCTCAGTGAAACCACGTTAGAAGATATATTAATAATTAGAGGCAATTTTCATATGTTAAATAAATAATATATTTTTTACATAATTATTGCAAGGCCAAGTGCACGATGTGAGAGTCAAACGACGAATGTGGGTAATCATGAACCTAGTTGTCAAATGCGATTTTGATAATGGATAACAATGTCAATGATCGCCGTTCTTATCGTACCTGCTGTTTGTATCAATTCACATAGTGTACCAATTAAAAAAAGAATAAAATCTTCTAAATTTTGATAGAATTACATTTTTTGTTTATGATAGAATTATATTTTTAGTACAAATAAGAATATACATAAAATGAAATTATTCATTTGGAACTGAAACGAAAATAGTTATTTTTGGCGGAGCGAAAACCGGAACTGAACCGATATTAATTTTTTAGTTGAACCGGAACGAAAACCGGAACAAAAAAATTACGGTTCGAAGCCCTGGTATAAAAAGCTTCAGGTGAATCGTTCCCTAATTTCACGCTATACTTTACTCTCTTAAGTGTAGTTTTTTTTAGATTAATTAATTTAGTTGGTGTATTGAATTCCTCCATTGCTTCATAAAGTTTCGGTCAAATAATGCTGTCATATTCAGCTTTAAAATCTATAAAGCGGTAGCATGTATAGATATTAAATTCTTTAACCTTATCCACTTTCTCAATGTTAATCATTGTTAATTTTTCTCTTGTTTCTTTGAATTATCGGGTGTCAACAATTCCATGTAAATCACACACAGTGTAAGTATTAACATGCAAAAGAGCAGGACCTATATAGGTGATCTTCCTCTTATTAGCAAACATATGTAAAAAAGACCATTGCTACCGTCCAGAATTGTGGAAGAACTTACGTTGGGAAACCTCATCACTTTCATCAGTTATCCTGAAAGTACTTAGACTTATATAACCCACACCCACATCCAACTGAAGAAGTTTATGGATGCATAAGCCTAAGTGGGTGGAGAGAACCTTTCGACATTATTCATTTTAATGTTATACACTGAATTATTAACTTTAAAAAACTGTTTTTCTATCACTATCACTATTTTTACCAAGTATTTTCCCTCATTTTAAAATTTTTAAAATTTATTTTGTATATAAGAATAATTTGAATTTAATATATTATAAATTTCCTTTAACTTTTTAGTAAGATTACGATTTTTATCTATTTTTTTTAAATAATCTATCTGTGTTTCGTTTTCGTATTTTTTAATAAACATCGGAACGAGATTACATCTTACTTCCATGTAATGCTGAGGGGTGCCTATTATTCCACATTTACAATTTGGTGAATCTAATTTTCCAATTCTGTACAAGTAGGTTGGGAAACTTCCATGACCGGTTATGAAATAATTTAATATGTTATTTTCGAATTGTAACTTTTGTTCTAGTTTAGACATTGTAGTATAGGTTGCTCTTCCTTTTTCACTATTGTCCCAATAATCTTGACCAATCTTTATTTATGTTTTCTGTCATATATTTTTTAAACATTGATACCGGGAGCTGTATTGGTTTGTAATTTATTGATTTTGTAGCGTTCTTTGCTAAAATATCTGGTAAATAAAATTACCGGTATTCCCCTTATGAGCTTTGATCCAAATTATATTAATTGTTCGGTTATTCATGTTTTTACATTTTTTTTGAATCTCGGTAATTAATTTTGATTTCGGTACTAATTGTTCTAGGCTCTTGATTACTGGAAGACTGTCAGTATATAAATATATATTGTCTTCACTCAATTCTTTTATCTTTCATCCTGAAAGTACTAGTTCATGATGATCCAGTGGAGGGAGACAGTAGTGATATACGTTTTGTGCAACACCAATGCTGAAGCACCCCATTTGCTGTGTCTCTATGCTAGCGTGTGACCTTCCCGGCTAGTTAACTGGAACAGATATGTTCGGTCGTCTCTGGGATGTATAACCAAATATTTCTTCCAAAGATTAACCGGACAACACAAATTTATTTACAAGATTGAAAAAAATTAAAGATAGAACAAAAGCATATTCTTGGAGTCACAGAGCTTGAGTTAAAAAGGTAACTCGAATCAGGTGGACTAGCGGCTCCACATATCACAAACATACGTTGCCTTCTCTCGCTCCAACTAGAGGGATTCCTTCAGGTCGCAGACTCTTCGTGGATCCCTCGACTGAACTACAAGCAGATCCTCTCTCCTTTCTTTGGGGATCGGTTTCTGGAAACTTGATCCCTTCCAAAAAAGGATTCCTCTTTTTTTTCGATTCACTAACGTCCTGCAATAGACTGACACATCCAGAAAATTTATCAGCCTCTTGGCCGGCTAGCTCCTACTTCCCAAAACACGCCGAGTGGAAAGGTCAGGGAGATCGACTTCCAGATGTAGGGAATGGTGTACATCTGCAAGTAACAGTTCATGGGTCCAAACTCCTTTTTTAAATGCCGAACGATGGCCGATTGGTTAGGGTGCTGGCCTTCGGTACCGATGTTCGTGGGTTCGAATCCCACTATGGCATGGATGTTCGTAGCCGTTCGAAATCGGCTTTAAGCTGTAAGACCCGGTCTCATTAGCCCTCGTGTTGCAAAAAGTAGACCGTAGCACTCGAAACCAAACCTTTTTTAAATAATTTTACAATTAATTTAAATTTTTTAAATGTTGTTAATTTAATTTTTTTTTATTCTTTGTAAGTTCTAGAAGAATTGTATCGATGGGCACGACAATGCCTTACACACTTTTGGGTCAATACCTAGTCCGAGTGTTCAATACCTCATACAATTTTCAATAATAGATAAGCAAAATCAGCTGGGAAAACGGACTCTCCTATTGCTTAACCCTTGAAAACTATCGTTACGACTCGGAGACATTTTATAATTAAAAAAAAAGAAATTGTTAAAGGCTATAAATAGCTTTAATGTGCAATAAAACAGTTTATAAATGAAGGCATATGTATTAGAAACATCGGAAATGTATATTAGACGGTTTGGTTTGGTTTGAAGTGTTATGATCTACTTTTTGCACACGAGGGCTAATGAGACCGGGACATACCGGGAGCTTCCGAACGGCTACGAACATCCATGCCACTGTGGGATTCGAACCCACGAATTCCGGTACCGAAGGCCAGCACCCTAACTAAAATGTATATTAGAAGAATAGGAGAGAGTTGAATGGTCCTACGAAACCCATTTTCTAGTCCATACCCTCGTCAATGTAGTCTCGTCCACATTGACGAGGGTATGCGAATACGCCAATTTCCAAAGGAAACCTTATCTCCCCGATTCACAGTTGGACGGAGACAAACCGGTGGCGGGGGTATTATAGTGTAGACAATGTTTTCATGGAGCGCATTAGGACTCATAATCCCCATGGAACACTTTCCTGACGTTTGTGAGCTATTTGAATATCGTTGCAGAGAATTGGACTTCGTTGTAAGAAATTTTTTTGTTTAACCACGTACTTCATGAGTAAAAGTTCTCACACAAAAAAATCCAAGAAAATGTAGTGCATTATAATGAATTATTTCCGAAGAGCTATGCTTATGACCTTTGAAACCGATAGCTAAGTATACATATATTATAAATATGACTAAATTTCTTTTTCAGACAAAACGCAGAAAATACACGTTATACTTATGACTAAGTTACTGAATACATAAACTGATTTCTAAATATGCATGCGTTATACTTATGATAAGATATTTCTTTAAAACATACCACATACAATTAATCGATAATTAGATACACATACGTTATATTTATAACTAAACTACAGCATACATTAAACCAATAGTTAAATTCACATGCGTTATAGTTATTACTAAATTTCTCCTTCAGATATACCGGAGACAATAGACTGATAACTAAGGAAACATGCGTTCTACCAATGACTATGTTACCGCAGACATTAACCGATAACTAAATACACATGCGTTATACTTATGACTAAATTTCTCCTTCAGACGTACCAGAGTACAATAAACTGATGACTAAATACACGTGCGTTATACTACTGACTATATTACTGCAGACATTAAACTGATAGTTAAATACACATGCGTTATACTTATGATTAAATTTCTTTTTCAGATATACCGCAGACAATTGTAGCGGCTGCTATGATTGCCAAGTTTGCCATTACATGTTCCTTCGGCATTTTATACGTGTTTACTATCGAGCAATTTCCAGCTACTATACGAAACATTGGTTTGAGGGGATCGACTGCTTGCGAAGGATTTGGTTCTATCCTAGCACCTTTCATTAGAGAATTTGTAAGTAACAGTTTTTACTGTTCAGGTAATTTTGTCTTTTATGTATATTTTCATTTAAGTTCTAGGTAAAATTTTGGTCTCGGTCGTGTAAACTTATTTTTGAATAACACGTTTACACTACCAGTCATTTAACATCGTAAACTTTACGATAAGTTTATTTTAGTTTATTTTAATGCTAGTTTAAAGCAAAATAATTAGGGTAGGACAAAATTTTCCCTTTTAATAAAATTACCAAATTTAGACTTTTATTGGAGTTACCAAATTTATGGTGTTAATAAATTAAAAATTCAATGAATTGAGCAACTGGTGATAGTTTTATCTCACAAAGTACTCCAGCAGTAATTAAAGGATAATAATCAGGCAATTATTGGATTTCTAATTTATTACCGTTACATTGAATTTTTAATTTATTACGGTGTTAATAAATTAAAAATTCAATGTATTGAACAACTGGTGATACTTTTATCTCACAAAATACTGTCACAGTAACTAAAATAAAATAATATATATATATATATATAAATAAATATATATAAATATATATATATATATATATATATATATAATATATATATATATATATATTTATATATATATAAATATATGTATATGAATATTATATATATTATAATAAATATATATATATATATATATATATATATATACATACATATAAAATACATATATATATAAAAATATATATACACATACATATACATATACAAATATATATATACATATACATATACATATATATACATATACATATATATAAATATACATATATATATAAATATATATATACATATACATATAACATATACATTATATAATATCATACATATAATATATATACATATATAAAAAACATATATACATAATATATACATAAATATATATTATACACATACATATATATATACATACATATATATATACATATATAAAAACATATAAATACATATACATATACATATACATATACATATACATATACAAATATATACATATACATAATACATATCATATATGTATACATATACATATATATTATATACATATATATAAATATATATATTATATATACATATATATATATATATAAAATATTATATGTGCAAAAATATGTATATATGTGTATATATATATATATGTATGTATGCATACACATACACATATGTATACCTAAATATATTTATAAATATATACATAGATATTATATATACATAAATATACTATATATGTATAAATACTAAAATATTATTTATAATACTATATTAGTATTTATAATGCTATAAATGCTAATTATATATTATATAGGTATGTATACATGCACATACACACATGTATATCTATATATATGTATATGCATATATATACATATACATATGTATACATATAACCGCGTATAATGCATAACGTATTTTGTGAAGAATCAATAATCAATATACGCTAAAGAATTTTATTTGCCTGTATTAACGTTTCAGGCTCATGCAACTCACCCAGCCATGCCGCAGCTTCTTTTCGGGATAATGTCACTCGCTGGTGGAGCTCTGGTGGTATTTTTGCCAGACAGCTACGACCACGAAGTGGAAGACGCTGTAGAGAGTGACGTGCTGACGGCACGGTAAGTAAATACAATTTTTCCTAGAAGGATATTGTGATATGATAATACCAAAGGGCTACAGTATTATCAGAAGCTACGAAGTACCCCAAAGAGACCATATTCGTATGTGTTTAGAGTCTATATTGATACAGTAGAACCTTGATTAGCCAAAACTCCTCTTTAACCGAAGTCTGTTTCTTCTTCACTTTTTTTCACTTTCTACTATCATCCAAAATTTTCTCTTTACAAACAGGCATTTTTAAAGTTTTCTCTTTTCCCACATTCTTTTTGTATACAAGTCGTCCTTTCCAAACTACGAGTGTAGATAAATATTTTGGAGTTCCGGTTTTTAGAATTCCTTCTCGCAAGCAAAATTCTCGGTCTGAGTGTACTTTTCCCCACTTACAAACATATCTTTTCTAAACAAAAACACACCCCATATCGAAATTTGGAAGGTCATACTGCCTAGTCTCAGAACAATCGAATGTTTTGCACCAATGACAATACTACATGATTATTGATGAATTATCTATTATCCCAATTAGATTCAATCCCAATTACTTCGGAAAATTGAGGCTTTACTGTATTTACAAAACACTAAATCAGGTGTCAACAGCCTACTGAATCAGATCCCTGAATGGACCATTTGATAATTTCAAGGGGTGATACATAAACAACAAGAACAATGCCGAACGATGGCCGATTGGTTAGGGTGCTGGTCTTCGGATCCGGAGTTCGTGGGTTCGAATCCCACTATGGCATGGATGTTCGTAGCCGTTCGGAATCGGCTTTAAGCAGTAGGTCCCGGTCTCATTAGCCCTCGTGTTGCAAAAAGTAGACCGTAGCGCTCCAAACCAAACCAAACTAAAAAAAACACACCCCATATAGAAATTTGGAAGGTCATACTGCCTAGTCTCAGAACAATCGAATGTTTTGCACCAATGACAATGCTACATGATTATTGATGAATTATCTATTATCCTAATTAGGTTCAATCCCAATTACTTCGGAAAATTGAGGCTTTACTGTATTTACAAAACACTAAATGAGGTGTCAACAGCCTACTGAATCAGATGACTGAATGGACCATTTGATAATTTCAAGGGGTGATACCGAACGATGGCCGATTGGTTAGGGTGCTGGCCTTCGGATCTGGAGTTCGTGGGTTCGAATCCCACTGTGGCATGGATGTTCGTAGCCGTTCGGAATCGGCTTTAAGCAGTAGGTCCCGGTCTCATTAGCCCTCGTGTTGCAAAAAGTAGACCGTAGCGCTCCAAACCAAACCAAACTAAAAAAAACACACCCCATATAGAAATTTGGAAGGTCGTACTGCCTAGTCTCAGAACAATCGAATGTTTTGCACTAATGACAATGCTACATGATTATTGATGAATTATCTATTATCCTAATTAGGTTCAATCCCAATTACTTCGGAAAATTGAGGCTTTACTGTATTTACAAAACACTAAATGAGGTGTCAACAGCCTACTGAATCAGATGACTGAATGGACCATTTGATAATTTCAAGGGGTGATACGATGGCCGATTGGTTAGGGTGCTGGCCTTCGGATCCGGAGTTCGTGGGTTCGAATCCCACTATGGCATGGAAGTTCGTAGCCGTTCGGAATCGGCTTTAAGCAGTAGGTCCCGGTCTCATTAGCCCTCGTGTTGCAAAAAGTAGACCGTAGCTCTCCAAACCAAACCAAACTAAAAAAAACACACCCCATATAGAAATTTGGAAGGTCGTACTGCCTAGTCTCAGAACAATCGAATGTTTTGCACCAATGACAATACTACATGATTATTGATGAATTATCTATTATCCTAATTAGGTTCGGTCCCAATTACTTCGGTTTGGTTTGGTTTGGAACGGTACTGTCTACTGTTTTGCACACGAGGGCTAATGAGACCGGGACCTACTGCTTAAAGCCTACTCCGAGCGGCTACGAACATCCATGCCACAGTGGGATTCGAACCCACCAACTCCGGTACCGACGATAAGCGCCGTTTCGACGATCTCCGCTACCGACGATCAGCGATTTTTAGAATTCCTTCTCGCAAGCACAATTCTCGGTCTGAGTGTACTCTTCCCCACTTACAAACATCATTTTTCTAAACAAAAACACACCCCATATCGAAATTTGGAAGGTCATACTGCCTAGTCTCAGAACAATCGAATGTTTTGCACCAATGACAATACTACATGATTATTGATGAATTATCTATTATCCGGTCCCAATTTTTTCGGTTTGGTTTGGTTTGGAGCGGTACGGTCTACTGTTTTGCACACGAGGGCTAATGAGACCGGGACCTACTGCTTAAAGCCTACGAACATCCTGCCACAGCGGGATTCGAACCCACCAACTCCGCTACCGACGATCAGCGCCCTAACCGATCGGCCAGCGTTCGGCCCCAATTACTTCAGAAAATTGAGGTTCTACTGCTTTTACAAAATACTAAATCAGGTGTCAACAGCCTATGATCCACAGATCACTTAATGAACCATTTGATAATTTCAAGGGGTGATACATAAACGGCAAGGACAAATGTAATGATCCACGTTTTAACAGTAATATTCCATCATATGTAATGAAACATAGCACAAAAAGCTCACAAAATACTCAAATTCGATCAATTGTGTGTAAACCTGTCCTATGTGTCCATCAATAGCAGCACGTATAACATCAAGAAAATAGCTAAACTCGTCTTCTTACTACCTGTCTAGTGCATCTGGCAAGTCGATCTGGATACTTATTTTAACATCAAACATACCATAACCCAAGGCCGTAGGCAGAGGGAGGAATTTGGGGGACTGTTCCCCCCCC
>CM063497.1:56653432-56678432 GCA_032207245.1 Pardosa pseudoannulata
AATTAGATTACTTAAAATAAAATTTTATTTTACACAATATATAACTCAAATACCAATTATATTCTATGATTTCAATTCACATAAATTGGTTACAGTCGTTCGTGTTACAGTTTAATTTCTTAATCAACTATTGATTATATTACATGAAGTAATGTATTATATTGCTCACTATATATCTCAAATATCAATTATATTCTATGATTTGAATTCCCATAAATTGGTTACAGTCGTTAAGTTCTATGTCAACTGTTGATTAGATTATATGAAGTAAAGTTTTATGTTACACATTCTATAACTCAAACACCAATTATATTCTATGATTTGAATTCATATAAATTGGTTACATCCCTTAGTGTTAAAATTTAATTTCTGAATCAACTGTTGATTAGATTATTTAAAATAAAATATATTATTACACATTATATAACTCAAATACCAATTATATTCTATGATTTGAATTCACATAAATTGGTTACAATCCTTATTGTTACAGTTTAATTATTTCATCAACTGTTGATTAGATAGTAAAGTTTTATATTACACATTATATAACTCAAATGAAAACTACATTCTATGATTTCAATTCATATAAATTGGTTACAGTCGTTAGTTTTACAGTTTAATTTCTAAATGATTGATTGAATGGTTGATTAGATTACATGATGTAAAGTTTTATATTACACATTCCATATATCAAACAACAATTATATTCTATGATTTCAATTCACATAAATAGGTTACAGTCATTAGTTTTACACTTTAATTTTTATGTCAACTGTTGATTAGACTATATGAATTAAAGTTTTACATTACTCATTCTATAACTCAAATGACAACTATATTCTATGATTTCAATTCATATAAATTGGTTACAGTCGTTAGTTTTACAGTTTAATTTCTTAATCAACTGTTGATTAGATAACATGAAGTAAAGTTTTATATTGCACATTCTATAACTCAAACAACAATTAAATTCTATGATTTCAATTCACATAAATTGCTTACAGTCGTTAGTTTTACAGTTTAATTTCTAAATCAACTGTTGATTAAATTACATGAAGTATTATATTACACTCTATATATCTCAAATACCAATTATATTCTATGATTTAAATTCTCATAAATTGGTTACAATCCTTATTGTTACAGGTTAATTATTTCATCAACTGTTGATTAGATAGTAAAGTTTTATCTTACACATATTATATAACTCAAATAACAACTATATTTTATGATTTGAATTCACATAAAATAGTTGCAGTCGTTAGTGTTACAGTTTAATTTCTTAATCAACTGTTGATTAGATTACACGAAGTAATGTATTATATTACACACTATATATCTCAAATACCATTTATATTCTATAATTTGAATTCAGATAAAGTGGTTTCAGTCCTTATTGTTATAGTTTAATTTTTTCATCAACTATTGATCAGATAGTAAAGTTTTATATTGCACATTCTATAGCTCAAACACCAATTATATTCTATGATTTCAATTCATATAAATTGGTTACAGTCGTTAGTTTTACAGTTTAATTTCTAAATGAATTGTTGATTAGATTACATGAAGTAAATTTTTAAATTACACATACTATAACTCAAACAGCAATTATATTCTACGATTTTCACATTAAGTTGTTACATCCCTAGTGTTAAAATTTAATTTCTTAATCAACTGTTGATTACATTACTTAAAATAAAATATTATAATACACATTATATAAATCAAATACCAATTATATTCTATGATTTAAATTCACATAAAATAGTTGCAGTCGTTAGTGTTACAGTTTAATTTCTTAATCAACTGTTGATTAGATTACATGAAGTAATGTATTATATTACACACTATATATCTCAAATACCATTTATATTCTATAATTTGAATTCAGATAAATTGGTTGCAGTCCTTATTGTTATAGTTTAATTTTTTCCTCAACTATTGATCAGATAGTAAAGTTTTATATTGCACATTCTATAGCTCAAACACCAATTATATTCTATGATTTGAATTCACATAAATTGGTTACAGTCCTTAGTTTTACAGTTTAATTTCTTAATCAACTGTTGATTAGATTACACGAAGTGAAGTTTTATATTACACATTCTATAACTCAAACAACAATTATATTCTATGATTTCAATTCACATAATTTGGTTACAGTCGTTAGTTTTACTGTTTAATTTCTAAATCAACTATTGATTAGATTACATGAAGTAAAGTTTTATGTTACACATTCTATAACTCAAACACCAATTACAGTCTATGATTTCAATTCACATAAATTGGTTACATTCGTTAGTTTTACAGTTTAATTTCTAAATCAACTGTTGATTAAATTACATGAAGTAAAGTTTTATATTACACATTCTATAACTTAAACATCAATTATATTCTATGATTTGAATTCACATAAATTAGTTACAATTTAATTTCTTAACACATTGCGTACGGATTTATTTCGCAGCGGAATTGTACCAGGAGCGTGCGTTTTGGGCTAAAATTTAGTTATTCAGTTAAATCTCAACAAATGAAAATTATTTAAATTTTTAACCAGCTTTTCGTATTTTATATTGAAATATATAAACAAATATATCAACAGAAATACATAAATAACAACCATAAAATTTTTGTAAACAAAATAAATATTTTTAGTTTATAAGTTTATAGTAGTATCGTAAATTAAAAAATCAAATAGAAATAGTAGTATATAGTTTTAATTTTTTCGAATTATGTTATTTATAAACTTTTTTACATTATAACAGAATGAAAAGAGCAATCATATAACTAATAATGTAAAAAGTAGTTTTTATTTGTCTCAATTTTTCCAGAATCTATGTAGTAGACAAAAACATTCGGATTCGTTTTCTTGTATATACCGTTATTTTTGTACCCACAAACAAACCATGTTGTTACACTAACCCGTAGTAGTACTTGTCCAGCGCTCAAGTATCAATCGTCAGAAAACGTACTAGTACGTGTCCCACATACAATGTGTTAATCAACTGTCAATATACTATTGGTATGTTTCCTTTAGAAAACTTTTTTATTTTTTTACTGTGCCTGAATTTGCTTAGTTATTTTATTATTTTTCAGACCAAAAGAAGAAATCAACGAAACCTGGGAGAACAACAGTGCAGTTATAACAAACCGCAGAGAGTAGAAGACTCTCCTTGCCTCAATTTATTGTTTCTAGATCATTATCTATCAATATTTTATAGCTTTTGAAATATTTTTGACGCAAAACAAAAAAAGAAACATGCCACCTCCAGCAGTGATTGTACCTTAGCTACAGAAAACGACTTGGATGCTCTGTCTCCTTCCTCGATGTTGTCAATATTCCCTACAAAACCATGAATACAGCTATTGTGTAGTTTTTATTTTGGACCGTGAAATTAATAAAAGATATTGTTGATTATATTGATGCGTATTTGTGAAGTTGTTATTTCTGCTTTCAGTTGTTAGTGATAGTACTTTAGCTACAGAAAACTACTCGAATATTTTGCCTCCTTCCTCGATGTTGCCAATCAATATTATCTAAAAAACCACGAGTACGGTTATTGTGTAGTTTTTATTTTGGACTGTGAAATTGATAAAAATAATTGCTGATAATGTTGATAAGTAAAGTTGTTATTTCTGCTTTCAGTTGTTAGTCATAGTACTTTAGCTACAGAAAACTACTCGAATATTTTGCCTCCTTCCTCGATGTTGCCAATCAATATTGTCTAAAAAACCACGAGTACGGTTATTGTGTAGTTTTTATTTTGGACTGTGAAATTGATAAAAATAATTGCTGATAATGTTGATAAGTATTTGTAAAGTTGTTATTTCTGCTTTCAGTTGTTAGTGATAGTACTTTAGCTACAGAAAACTACTCGAATATTTTGCCTCCTTCCTCGATGTTGCCAATCAATATTATCTAAAAAACCACGAATACAATTATTGTGTAGTTTTTATTTTGGACTGTGAATTTAATAAAAGATATTGTTGATTATATTGATGCGTATTTGTGAAGTTGTTATTTCTGCTTTCAGTTGTTAGTGATAGTACTTTAGCTACAGAAAGCTACTCGAATTTTTTGCTTCCTTCCTCGATGTGGCCAATCAATATTGTCTACAAAACCACGAATACAGCTATTGCGTAGTTTTTATTTTGGACTGTGAAATTAATAAAAGATATTGTTCATTATATTGATGGGTATTTGTGAAGTTGTTATTTCTGCCTTCAGTTGTTAGTGATAATACTTTAGCTACAGAAAACTACTCGAATATTTTGCCTCCTTCCTCGATGTTGCCAATCAATATTCTCTAAAAAACCACGAGTACGGTTCTTGTGTAGTTTTTGTTTTGGACTGTGAAATTAATAAAAATAATTGCTGATTATGTTGATACGTATTTGTGAAGTTGTTATTTCTGCTTTTGGTAGTTACACTGATGAAAAAAAAAGTAACTGCTATTAAAATATGAATTGTTTTTTATTAAATCCCATGAAAGTTGTTTAATTGTTTGTTCCAGGCTTTTATTGTCGTATAGTCTCATGATAACAGTCTTTAAATTTTTCAGACGAGTGACATTTTTAGACTTATATGATCTTCTGGTTGAAAGCTTTCTACAAAAGTATATATAAAATAGATGTTAGCTATACCTATATAATGTATCTTTTTATTTTCGTTGTTTTAGTTTAGTTGTTATTTCTGCTTTTGGTAGTTACACTGATGAAAACAAGGAAAAAAGTAACAGCTATTAAAGTATGAATTATATTTTATTAAATCCCATGAAAGTTGGTTGACTGGTAGTTCTAGGCTTTTGTTGTCGTACAATCCCATGACAACAGTCTTTAAATTTTTCAGACTCGTGACGCTGTTAGATTTATATGATCTTCTGGTTTAAAACTTCCTCCAAAAGCATATGTAAGATAGATGTTAGCTACACCTACATAATGTACCTTCTTATTTTGGACTGTGAAATTAATAAAAATAATTGTTGATTGTGATAATACGTAATTGTGAAGTTGTCATTTCTGCTTTTAGTAGTTACACTGATGAAAAAAATGAAAAAATAAATGCTATTAAAATATGAATTATTTTTTATTAAATCCCATGAAAGTTGGTTGACTGCCAGTTCTAGGCTTTTGTTGTCGTATAGTCTCATGACAACAGTCTTTAAATTTTTCATGTGCTTGACAGTATTAGAGTTATATGATCTTCTGGAGGAAAACTTTCTAGAGAAGTATATGTTAGATAGATGTTAGATACACCTATATAATGTACCTTCTTATTTTGGACTGAGAAATTAATAAAAATACTTGTAGATTATGTTGATACGTATTTGTGAAGTAGTTATTTCTGCTTTCAGTAGTTACACTGATGAAAACAAGGAAAAAAAGTAACTGCTATTAAAATATGAATTATTTTTTATTAAATCCCATTAAAGTTGGTTGATTGGTCGTTCCAGGCTTTTGTTGTCATATAGTCCTATGACAAAAGTCTTTAAATAATTCAGAAGCGTAACACTGTTAGAGTTGTATGATCTTCTGGTGGAAAACTTTCTCCAAAAGCATATGTAAGATAGATGTTAGCTACACCTATATAATGCATCTTTTTATGTTGTACTGTGAAATTAATAAAAATACTTGTAGATTATGTTGATACGTATTTGTGAAGTAGTTATTTCTGCTTTCAGTAGTTACACTGATGAAAGAAATGAAAAAAGTAACTGCTTTTAACATATAAATTATTTCTAATTAAATTCCATGAAAGTTGTTTGATTGGTTTTTCCAGGCTTTTGTTGTCGTATAGTCTCATGACAACAGTTTTTAAATTTTTCAGACGCGTGGCACTGTTAGAGTTATATGATCTTCTGGTGGAAAACTTTCTCCAAAAGTATATATAAAATAGATGTTAGCTACACCTATATAATGCATCTTTTTATGTTGTACTGTGAAATTAATAAAAATACTTGTTGATACGTATTTGTGAAGTTGTTATTTCTGCTTTCAGTAGTTACACTGATGAAAGAAATGAAAAAAGTAACTGCTTTTAACATATAAATTATTTCTAATTAAATTCCATGAAAGTTGTTTGATTGGTTTTTCCAGGCTTTTGTTGTCGTATAGTCTCATGACAACAGTTTTTAAATTTTTCAGACGCGTGGCACTGTTAGAGTTATATGATCTTCTGGTGGAAAACTTTCTCCAAAAGTATATATAAAATAGATGTTAGCTACACCTATATAATGTACCTTTTTATTTTGGTATGTGAAATTAATAAAAATAATTGTTGATTATAGTGCCGCATAAAGAAGCTTGGCCAACGAGCTCAGTGGCCAAATGGTCAAAGCGCGAGTGGGTTCGATGCTTGCCATGGCAGTTGATCCGAAGTACGGATTTTTAATTTAAAAAATGTTATTTATTGTTTATTGTTATTTATTGTTTCCTTATGTTCTCGAACATTCTAGATCTTTCTTTAATATGTAAATTAGTTATTTCTCGAATATTCTGTTAGGGTATAAAAGCTGATACCCACTAGCTGTAGGGAACTTCTCCATCTTGCCAAGTTGAGAGTTGCTACTTAGCTTCAATAAAATCTTCTGTTAAGTTAAACGGTGTGTTCATTCGAATCTTCATGACAACAGTGATACGTAATTGGGAAGTTGTTATTTCTGCTTATAGTAGTTACACTCAGGTAAAAAGTAAAAAAGTAACTGCCATTAAAATATGAATTATTTTTTATTAAATCCCATGAAAGTTGGTTGATTGGTAGTTCCAGGATTTTGTTGTCTTATAGTCCCATGACAACAGTCTTTACATTTTCAGACGAGTGACACTGTGTCATATGATCTTCTGGAGGAAAACTTTTTCCAAAAGTATATGTAAGACAGATGTTAGCTACACCTATATAATGTACCTTTTTATTATTTCGGACTGTGAAATTAATACAAATAATCGTTGATTATGTTGGTGCTTATTGTGAAGTAGTTATTTCTGCTTTCAGTAGTTACACAGATGAAAAAAGGAGAAAAGTAACTGTTTTTAAATATGAATTATTTTTTATTAAATCCCATGAAAGTTGGTTGGTTTGTAGTTCCAGGCTTTTCTTGTCGTATAGTCCCATGACAACAGTCTTTAAATTTTTAAGTCGTGTGGCACTGTTAGAGTTGCATGATCTTCTGCGGCAAACTTTCTCTAAAAGTATATGTAAGATAGATGTTAGTTACATTATATATAATACATTTTTATTTTGGACTATGAAAGTAATAAAAATAATTACTGATTGTGTTCCTGCTTATTGTGAAGTTGTTATTTCTACTTTATATAGTTACACTGATGAAAAAAATGAAAAAAGTAAATGCCATTAAAATATGAATTATTTTTTATAAAATCCCATGAAAGTTGGTTGACTGGTAGTTCTAAGCTTTTGTTGTCGTATAGTCTCATGACAACAGTCTTTTAAATTTTTCAGACGCGTGACACTGTTAGAGTTAGGCGATCTTCTGGTAGAAAACTTTCTTTAAAAGTATATGTAAAATAGATGTTAGCTAAAGCTATATAATGTTCCCTTTTATTTTGGACTGTGAAATTAATAAAAATAATTCTTTATTATATTGATACGTATTTGTGAAATTGTTATTTCTGTATTTAGTAGTTACACTGATGAGAAAAAGATAAAAGTAACTGCTATTAATATATGAACTATTTTTTATTAAACCCCATGAAAGTTGGTTGATTGCTAATCCCAGGCTTTTGTTGTCGTATAGTCTCATAAAACAGTCTTTAAAATTTTCAGACGCGTAACACTGTTATAGTTATATGATCTATGGCCGAAAACTTTCTCCAAAAGTAAGATAAATGTTAGATAGACCTATATAATGTACCTATAAAGGTTTGAACTCACGTCAACTTGTAAGCATTAAAAAATCAATAGATTCAGTTTACGTTTCCTTTTCTAGATGAAAAATGAGACTTTTAGTGAGAAAGCAAAAAAAAAAACATTTTACCAATATTTCAACCAATTTATTTTAGAATAGGTTAAATTAAGATACAGTCTTTAATCGGTTAAAAATTTTAGCCTATCTCACGAGAAATTAGTTTGTTAAATAGACTCGTAGATTTTTATGAAAAGAATTTGTTGTAAATACCGGTGATAAATTTTTCATTGCAACAAAAAATAATCGATGATTAAATTTTAAATTATCACATATATGCCTAATCTGTTATTTAATCCAAATATAAAAGAAAATTTTTTAAGTAATATCTAAGTTCAGTGATAAAAGGTATGAAAATAATGCAGACGATATACAATAATTTAAAATAAGAAATGATTAAGTGAGATGGTTGATGGAATGACATCATAATGCTACCAAATAAAATGTTATTTTTACCTATTTATTATGTGATAAACTTAATCGCCTTCTCTTAACTGGGGAACATAGGGCTTGATATAATGGCATTAAACTCTCGAAAAGGGAGGAAGGGGTGATTTCCGAACGTTTTAAAGACTCGCTTTGAATTTTGCTAACCCTAACTCATCAAGAATCCAAAATGGATGCCCCTTTCCATTCCAGGTCCAACCGCTTCATAAATTCGAGGACAGACGAATAGATAACTTAGGCTATTATTATAAAGGGGATATGGACGTTCCTTAATCCTATACCATTTATTTGGGCGAGGCTTCACTCTATGAATTAGATAAGGTAGATGTTATTTGCATTATTCGAGCACTATACCCTCTAGTGACTGTAATATATTAGCATTTTTTTTTTGCACAAATGTTTAAGTTTGGCCCTTATTTATTGGTGACATCCGCACTAACACAGCCATCCATAGAATGTCACAAAACAGCCAACAGAATGTTAGCCAAGGAAATAACCTTGTGATATAAATATGCTGTTCATATAACATGTCATATAAATATATTGTTCTAAATCCCATCTTCAAGGACTGTTATAGTGACAACTGTAACTCTAGAGAGCACAAAGTTAAAAAACATCATTTTCAGTGAATTTCATTTACAGTTTTTATACTTTCCTTAAAATCAACGATAGTAAATACAAAGGTTGGGTTGTTTTATAGGTTGTTCAATAGTGTTTCATTTACATTGCATGAAGTTAAATAAACATCATTTTCAGTAAATATCATTTTAACTCTTTATACTTTCCTAAAAATCTACGAAAAATAATGAAATAATTGTGTTGTTTTACAGGTTGTTTAATAGTGTTTCATTTATACTGCACAAAGTAAATAAACATCATTTTCAGTAATTTTCATTTAAAGTTTTTATACTTTCCTTGAAAGCTACGGCATTATATGCAAAGGTTGTGTTGTTTTTACATGTAGATTCTTTAAAAGTGTTTCATTTACACTGCACGAAGTTAAATAAACATCATTTTCAGTAAATTTCATTTAAAATTTTTATACTCTCCTTAAAAGCAACGATATTAAATACAAAGATTGTGTTGTCTTAAAAATTGTTTAATAGTGTTTCATTTACAGTGCATTAAGATAAAAAAAACATCATTTTCAGCAAATTTCATTTAAAGTTTTTATAGTTTCCTTAAAAGCAACGATATTAAATACAAAGATTGTGTTGTTTTATAAGTTGTTTAACAGCGTTTCATTTACATTGCACGAAGTTAAAAAACATCATTTTTAGTAAATTTCATTTAAAATTTTTATACTCTCCTTAAAAGCAACGATATTAAATACAAAGATTGTGTTGTCTTAAAAATTGTTTAATAGTGTTTCATTTACAGTGCAGAAAGTTAAAAAACATCAATTTTCCGTAAATTTCATTTAAATTTTTATACTTTCCTTAGAAATCTAAGATATTAAATGGAAAGATTCTGTTTTTTATATGTTTTTTTAATTGTGTTTCATTTACAGTGCACGAAGTTAAAAAACATCATTTTCAGTAATGTTCATTTAAAGTTTTTTATACTTTCCTTAAAAAGCTACGGATATTAAATGCAAAGATTGTGTTGGTTTATAGGTTGCTTAATAGTGTTTTATTTATAGTGCATGAAGTTTAAAAAAATCATTTTCAGTAAATTTTATTTAAACTTTATGCTTTAATTAAAAACTACGATATTAAATTCAAAGATTGTGTTGGTTTATAGGTTGGTTTAAGTAGGTTTTTGGTTGATTTTAAAGTGTCTTTAAAAGCTATTATAATTAATGCAAAGATTGTGTTGTTTTATTGGTTGTTTAATGCTGTTTCATTTACAGCGCACGAAGTTATAAAACATCATTTTCAGCAAATTTCATTTAAAGTTTTTATACTTTCCTAAAAATCTACGAAAAATAATGAAATAATTGTGTTGTTTTACAGGTTGTTTAATAGTGTTTCATTTACACTGCACGAAGTTAAATAAACATCATTTTCAGTAAATTTCATTTAAAATTTTTATACTCTCCTTAAAAGCAACGATATTAAATACAAAGATTGTGTTGTTTTAAAAGTTGTTTAATAGTGTTTCATTTACAGTTTACGAAGTTAAAAAACATCATTTTCAGTGAATTTCATTTACAGTTTTTATACTTTCCTTAAAAGCTACGATATTAAATACAAAGACTGTGTTATTTAATAGTGTTTCATTTGCAGTGCACCAAGTTGAAAAAAACATCTTTTTCAGTAAATTTCATTTCAGTTTTTATACTTTCCTTAAAAACTACGATATTAAATGCAAAGGTTGTGTTGTTTTTTTAATAGTGTTTCATTTACAGTGCACCAAGTTGAAAAAAACATCTTTTTCAGTAAATTTCATTTCAGTTTTTACACTTTCCTTGAAAACTACGATATTAAATGCAAAGATTGTGTTTTATAGGTTGGACTGTTTCATTTGCAGTGCACCAAGTTAAAAAACATCATTTTCAGTGAATTTCATTTCAGTTTTTACACTTTCCTTGAAAACTACGATATTAAATGCAAAGATTGTGTTTTATTATTGTGTTTCTTTTATAGTGCACAAAGTTAAAAAACATCATTTTCAGTAAATTTCATTTAAAGTTTTTATACATTCCTTAAAAGCTACGATATTAAATGCAAAGGTTGTGTTGTTTCAAAGATTGGTTAATTGTCCTTCATTTGCAGTGCAAAAAGTTGAAAAAAAACATCTTTTTCAGTAAATTTCATTTCAGTTTTTACACTTTCCTTAAAAGATAAGATATTAAATGCAAAGATTGTGTTTTATTATTGTGTTTCTTTTATAGTGCACAAAGTTAAAAAACATCATTTTCAGTAAATTTCATTTAAAGTTTTTATACATTCCTTAAAAGCTACGATATTAAATGCAAAGATTGTGTTGTTTTATAGGTTGTTTAATAGTGTTTTCTTTATAGTGCATGAAGTTTAAAAAAAATCATTTTCAGTAAATTTTATTTAAACTTTTTATACTTTCCTTAACCCTCTAAGTGGTTCGCACGTACAATTCCGCCAAACCGATGATGTCTTCAAAGCGGTTGTCACTTACAATTTTCGACCTCCAAAAACGTTCCGAAAATGGATGTAATGTACATTTCTGCCAGTGTTTTCCCCCTATGGAGTTTTGAGGTAGGAGGGTCAGGTCGATTGTTTAGGAACTGCTCACCTACTCTCTGAGGCACAAAGACGCTGATAGCTTTTCATGGCTTTGTAAATCTCTATTTCGAAGTATTTCGTTTGCAGTAACAGATGTATCTCTAATTGTACCACTTAAATACTTTCGATGACTTTCGTAAAAAAGATAGAAATAATTCTCTTAAAGAATATATTTATTTGTACTTTTAGAACCCATTATTTCTTATGGGATGATCTTCGAGACTTGAGGAGCTTTATGTGTATTAAAAATTAACAATCTATAATGTCTATTTATATATCTATTTATAACCAGAAGTAAACGGACAGTAACGAGACTGGGTTTCCCGTATTATAATCTAGTCGACAAAGGGTGAAGTAAAAAGTCATAGAACACTTTGGTCACTGACACAATGAAGCTTTAGCGTATTTTTGGAGACATTTTTTCCTCGGTGTGTACCACTCGGAGGGTTAAAATGTACGATATTAAATTCAAAGATTATGTTGGTTTGTAGGTTGGTTTAGGTAGGTTTTTGGTTGGTTTTATAATTTCCTTAAAAGCTATGATATTAAATGCAAAGATTGTGTTTTATAGGTTCTTTAACATCATTTTCAGTAAATTTCATTTAAAGTTTTTATATTTTCCTTAAAAGCTACGATATTAAATGCAAAGGTTGTGTTTTATTATATGTGTTTCTTTTATAGTGCACAAAGTTAAAAAACATCATTTTCAGTAAATTTCATTTAAAGTTTTTATACATTCCTTAAAAGCTACGATATTAAATGCAAAGGTTGTGTTGTTTTATATGTACGTTGTTTAATAGTGTTTCATTTACAGTGCACAAATAACATCATTTTCAGCAAATTTCATTTGAAATTTTTATACTTTCTTTACCAGCTGCGATATTAAATGCAAAGATTGTGTTGTTTTATAGGTTGTTTAACAGCGTTTTATTTACAGTGCACCAAGTTAAAAAATATCATTTTCAGCAAATTTCATTTAAAGTTTTTATAGTTTCCTTAAAATCAACGATATTAAATGCAAAGATTGTGTTGTTTTATAGGTTGTTTAACAGCGTTTTATTTACAGTGCACTAAGTTAAAAAATATCATTTTCAGCAAATTTCATTTAAAGTTTTTATAGTTTCCTTAAAATCAACGATAGTAAATACAAAGGTTGGGTTGTTTTATAAGTTGTTTAACAGCGTTTCATTTACATTGCACGAAGTTAAAAAACATCATTTTTAGTAAATTAAAGTTTGTATACTTTCATTAAAAGCTACGATTTCAAATTCAAAGATTGTGTTGTTTTATAGTTTCAAATTCAAATATTTCAGTAGAGTTTGTTTTAAAATAATCAGAAATATAGGTCCAGAGATTTTAAAAATGTAAAAATTAAAATATCGAATTTTTGAAAGTTTAAAAATGATGTATCCCCTTAACTGAAGAAAACTCGAGAAAAATTGACAAATTAATATTATTAAATCTGTATTTAGTTCGTTATCATAATTAATACTTACTTAATCATTAAGTATTTATAGTATGTTATAAATGCATAAATAGCGAAATTTTATATATTTAGTAGAAAATTTATAAAGGTAATGATCATTAAAAAATTTTTCATGTTCACAGAGCCTATATGAAAAGTATACAACAGTATAAATAATTGCTTCTGTTTTTTTATTCAAGTGTTTTCCTTTATACTCTAGATTTTCTTCATTTTTATAAATACTTAAAAAATTCCTTGAAGCAAATGAAATATCGAAGTTATTGTAAACAAACGATTTTAACTGACACAATCATGATAAAAATGCTATCATGATTGTGTCAGTTAAAATTATTTGTACATTTCTAATTAATACAAGGTCTTGAAATTTTGTCTCAATAAACAAGATGTATTACAAAATATTTCAAGCAAAAAATTGCAATGTCGATATTTCCGTCAAAGTAAAAAATAATAGTAAATTCTTCTTAAAATATGTGATTTGTACCAGTAATTTTTGTGAACATATATGTGTTTATTATATGTATCACTATTATTTGTATCAGTATAGTATATACGTGATATGAATTAGCAAAATTTATCCCAGTCAAAAGAGTATAGTACCCTTTGTCTTTGTCTATATTCTGATATAAATGGGGAATTTTTTTATCTTAAGCGAGGTGTTTATAGTTCGAAAGCACAATAACTTCCCCCCTCTCACTTCAGCTGCACACATTAGAACAATAACTTGAGCTGATTTACAGCTTTGCCGATTAAAAATAAAGTTGAATCTTTCATAGATGTGTTAGAAAACTCTTATCTTTGAAATGATTTGACATTTTTGAGTTCTTTTAAGATTCATTTACGATTTACCTCAAATAAGTTTTTGTACGAACTGTCTTTGGCAGCTGTATCAATTTAATCTATAATGTTATTAAAAGGACTCTTTTGGCCGTACTGACACAGATAACTGCAATTTACCTTGCTTGCCATACGATAAGCAATCTTTTAACTCGTGGACATTTTCTTATCAATTGATTTCATTTTTATTTTTGTATTTTATATATCAACGTTTTCTGTTTATTGTTCCGAAAGGTTTAACATTATTCTATACCTTCAGCTACATAATTTTAAAGCTGCACGGATTTCAGACTAGGTAAGTTTTGTCCTTTTTAAGGTAAATTTAAGGTTTATTAACCGTAAGTAAATTAGAAAATCCTTCTAAATATTGATAAAACAGTCGTTGTTTCATTTTGCCTTTCTTTTATTCATGTTTATTTCTAAGATCTTATCACTTGTTTCAAAAGTTGTTGTTATCATAACCTGTTTTCGACATGACAGAAAATAAAAATCTTTAATTTATAAAACTTCAGTATTTTTAATCATACGAAATGGATTAACTAAAATGCTGCATTAATATAAATTGCATGTTTATCCTTTTATATTACAGTGTAAATTTTTCTGTTATCTTCATTCTTACCTAACATTTTATCACTTTTTTTAACAATTATTCTTGTCTTAACCCGTTTTCGACTTAATAGGAAATGCAATCTTTAGCCTATAAAACTTCAGTATTTTTAACTACACAAAATGCCCTACTAAAATGTTGCATTAATATAAACTACATGTTTATTCTCTTATATTACAGCGCAAATTCTGTTATCTCCATTACTACCTAAGATTTTATCACTTTTTTCAAGAATTGTTCTCATCTTAACCAGTATTCGACTTAGTACAAAATAAAAATCTTTAGCCTATAAAACTTCAGTATTTTTAACTACACGAAATGCCCTACTAAAATGATACATTAATATAAACTGCATGTTTATTCTCCTATATTACAGTGCAAATTTTTCTGTTATCTTCATTATTACCTAAGATTGTATCACTTTTTTCAACAATTGCTTATGTATTAACCCGTTTTTGAATTATTAGAAAATAAAAATCTTTAGCTTATAAAACTTTAATACTTTTAAATACGTGAAATGGTTCAAATAAAATGTTGCATTAATATAAACTGCATGTTTATTCCCTTATATTATAGTGCAAACTTTTCTGTTATCTTCTTTCTTACCTTAGATTTTATCACTTTTTTTAACAGTTGTTATTGCCTTAAGCCATTTTCGACTTAATAGAAAATAAAAATCTTTAGCTTATAAAACTTCAATATTTTTAACTACACAAAATACCCAACTAAAATGATACATTAATATAAACTGCATATTTCTCTTATATTACAGTGTAAATTTTTCTGTTATATTCATTCTTACCTAAGATTGTATAACTTTTTTCAACACTTGTTCTTATCTTAACCAGTATTCGACTTAAAATAATTTAAAAATCTTTAGCTTATAAAACTTCAATATTTTTAACTACATGAAATAGTTTGAATAAAATGCTACATTAATATAAACTACATGTTTATTCTCTTATATTACAATGCATATCTGTTATCTTCATTCTTACCTAAGACTGTATCACTTTCTTGAACAATTGCTTATGTCTTAATCTGTTCTTGACTTAACAGAAAATAAAAATCTTTAGCTTATAAAACTTCAATATTTTTAACTACACAAAATGCCCAACTAAAATGATGCATCAATATAAACTGCATGTTTACTCTCTTATATTACAGTGCAAATTTCCTTGTTATATTCATTCTTAGATAAGATTTTATCACTTTTTTCAACAATTGTTCTTGTTTTAAGTCGTTTTCGAGTCAATAGAAAATAGAAATCTTTAGCTTATAAAACTTCAATATTTTTAACTACATGAAATAGTTGAAATAAAATGTTGCATTAATGTAAACTGCATGTTTATTCTCATATATTACAGTGCAAATATTTCTGTTATATTCATTCTTACCTTAAATTTTATCACTTTTTTCAACAATTTTTTTTTTGTCTTGACCTGTTTTCGACTTAACAGAAAATAAAAATCTTTATAGCTTATAAAACTTCAGTATTTTTAAGTACACGAAATGCCCACCTAAAATGATTTATTAATATAAACTGCATGTTTACTCTCTTATATTACAGTGCAAATTTCTCTCTTATCTTCAAACTTACCTAAGATTTCATCACTTTTTTCTATAATTGTTCTTGCCTTAACCCGTTTTTAAATAATAGAAAATAAAAATCTTTAGCTTATAAAATTTCAATATTTTTAACTACACTAAATTCCCAACTAAAATGATGCATTAATATAAACTGCATGTTTATTCTGTCATATTACAGTGCATATTTCTCTGTTATCTTCATTCTTACCTAATATTGTATAACTTTTTACAACAATTGGTTATGTCTTAACCCGTTTTTGACTTAACAGAAAATAAACTTTACCTTATAAAACTTCAGTATTTTTAACTACACGAAATGACCAACTAAAAAAATGCATAAATATAAACTGTATGTTTACTCTCTTATATTACAGTGCAAATTTCTCTGTTATCTTCATTCTTATCTAAGATTTTATCACTTTTTTCAACCATTGTTCTTGTCTTATGTCATTTTCGAGTTAATAAAGAATAAAAATCTTTAGCTTATAAAACTTCAGTATTTTTATCTACACGAAATGGCTTAACTAAAATGATGCATTAATATAAACTGCATGTTTATTCTCTTATATTACAGTGCATATTTCTCTGTTATCTTCATTCTTACCTTAGAGCCGAACGATGGCCAATTGGTTAGGGTGCTGGCCTTAAGTACCTGAGTTAGCGAGTTCGAATCCCAATATGGCATGGATGTTCGTAGCCGTTCGAAGTTAGCTGTAGGTCCCGGTCTCATTAGCCCTCGTGTTGCAAAAAGTAGACCGTAGCACTCCAAAACAAACGAAATCATTCTTACCTTAGATTTTACCGCTTTTTTCAACAATTGTTGTTGTCTTAAGCCGTTTTCGACTTAATAGAAAATAAAAATATTTAGGACATGAATCTTTAGTATTTTTAACTACACTAAAGGGCTTAATTAAAATGCTACATTAATATAAACTACATGTTTATTCTCTTATATTACAGTGCAAATTCTGTTATCTTCATTCTTACCTAAAATTTTATCACTTTTTTCAAGAATTGTTCTCATCTTAATCAGTATTCGACTTAATATAAAATAAAAATCTTTATCACATAAAACTTCAATGTTTTTAACTACATGAAATGCCCTACTAAAATGCTACATTATTATAAACTGCATGTTTATCCTCTTATATTACAGTGCAAATTTTTCTGTTATCTTCATTCTTGCCTAAGATTTTATCACTTTTTTTCAATAATTGTTCTTGCCTTAAACCGTTTTTAATTGATGGAAAATAAAAATCTTTAGCTTATTAAACTTTAGTATTTTTAACTACACTAAATTCCCAATTAAAATGATGCCATTAATATAAACTGCAAGTTTACTCTTTTATATTATATTCAAATTTTTCTGTTATCTTCATTCTTACCTTACATTTTATCCCTTTTTTAAACAATTATTCTTGTTTTAACCCGTTTTTGACTTAATAGAAAATAAAAATCTTTAGCTTATAAAACTTAAATATTTTTAACTACACGAAATGCCCAAATAAAATGTTACATTAATATAAACTGAATGTTTACTCTCTTATATTACAGTCTAAATTTCCTTGTTATCTTCTTTCTTAGATAAGATTTTATGAATTTTTTCAACAATTGTTCTTGTTTTAAGTCGTTTTCGAGTTAATAGAAAATAGAAATCTTTAGCTTATAAAACTTCAATATTTTTAACTACATGAAACAGTTGAAATAAAATGTTGCAGTAATTTAAACTGCATGTTTATTCTGATATATTACAGTGCAAATATTTCTGTTATCTTCATTCTTACCTTAAATTTTATCACTTTTTTCAACAATTTTTCTTGTCTTGACCTGTTTTCGACTTAACAGAAAAATCTTTATAGCTTATAAAACTTCAGTATTTTTAAGACACGAAATGCCCAACTAAAATGATGTATTAATATAAACTGCATGTTTACTCTCTTATATTACAGTGCATATTTCTCTGTTATCTTCATTCTTACCTAAGACTGTATCACTTTCTTCAACATTTGCTTATGGGTTAACCCGTTTTTGACTTAACAGAAAATAAAAATCTTTAGCTTATAGAAGTTCAATATTTTTAACTACACGAAATGACCAACTAAAATTAATATAAACTGCATATTTACTCTCTTATATTACAGTGCAAATTTCTCTCTTATCTTCATTCTTACCTAAGATTTTATCACTTTTTTCAATACTTGTTCTCATCTTAACCAGTATTCGACTTAATAGAAAATAAGAATCTTTAGCTTATAAGACTTCAATATTTTTAACTACATGAAATAGTTCAAAAAAAAAATGTTGCATTAATATAAACTGCTTGCTTATTCTGTTATATTACATCCCAAATTTTTCTGTTATCTTCATTCTTACCTAATATTGTATCACTTTTTTAAACAATTGGTTATGTCTTAACCCGTTTTTGACTTAACAGAAAATAAACTTTACCTTATAAAACTTCAATATTTTTAACTACACGAAATGACCAACTAAATTTAATATAAACTGCATATTTACTCTCTTATATTACAGTGCAAATTTCTCTCTTATCTTCATTCTTACCTAAGATTTTATCACTTTTTTCAACAATTGTTCTTGTTTTAAGTCATGTTCGAGTTAATAGAAAATAGAAATCTTTAGCTTATAAGACTTCAATATTTTTAACTACACAAAATACCCAACTAAAATGTAGCATTAATATAAACTGCATGTTTACTCTCTTATATTACAGTGCAAATTTCTCTCTTATCTTCATTCTTACCTAAGATTTTTTAACTTTTTTAACAATTATTCTTGTCTTAACACATTGTATGCGGGACACGTACTAGTACATTTTCTGACGACTGATACCTGAGCGCGAGTCACGTACTAGTAACGAGTTAGTGTAACAACATGGTTTGTTTGTGGTTACAAAAATAACGGTATATACAGGAAAGCGAAGCCGAATGTTCTTGTCTTTCATTTTTTATAATGCAAAAATGTTTATATATAACATAATTCGAAAAAATGAAAACTATATACTACTATTTCTATTTGATTTTTCATATTTACAATACTATTATAAATTTATCGACTAAAAAATATATTTTTTGTTTACAAAAAGTTTATGATTGTTTTTTATATATTTCTATTTATATATTTGTTTAAATATTGCAATATAAGGTACGAAGAGTTGTTTAAAATGAAATAATTTTCGATCTATTGTGATTTAACTGAATAATTAAATTTACGCTCAAAACGCCCGCTCCCGGTACAATTGAGCTGAGAAATGTACCCGCACACAATGTGTTAAGCTGTTTTCGACTTAATAGAAAACAAAAATCTTTATCTTATAAAACTTCAATATTTTTAACTACACGAAATGGTTCAACTAAAATTATGCATTAATATAAATTTCATGTTTATTCTCTAGTATTACAGTTCTAATTTCTCTTTTCTTCATTCTTTAGCTAAATAAATAGAATCATATATGAACTTACTATAAAGAGTAGTGTAATACTTAATGCACAGTTGCATTTAATATATTTTTCTACTGCATTTATAGCCATAAAATATACTTTACTAATAAAAATATGTATTTAATTTAAAGGGAAATTAGTCTTTATTCCATTTTGTTGAGCACAAAATATTATAAAATTTATTGAAATTTTAAAGAATGAAATCATAACAAACGGCTGCATTTTTTACATATTTCGTTAAAAAAATTCAATATTAGTTTGTAAAAGAAATAAGTTATATTCATTAAGTTCAGTATAAAATATTATAAAATAAATTGAATTACAATATATTAAAATTACAAAAATACGGGTTTTTCTTAAAAATTTTGTAAAAAAAAATAATATTGTCTATAAAAGAAATAAATTATATTCATAGATTGAACTGATGTCATACAAATATTCATATAAAATTTTACGTCTTTTAGAAGGAATGTTTTTTCTACAGTTGTATCGAATTAATGAAAAAATACATAATTTGTAGAAAAAATCTAATTTTATAATTTTCTGTACATCACAGTACTGTAGTTGTTTACAATGTGCTATCCTCTTTAACCTGGAGTTAAGTTTACTCATATAAAATCTATACATTTTCGGAATCGGCAAAACCCTGCTGGTTTTTAATCTAGTTTTTAACACTTTGGAGTCTGATTAATTTTTCACCTACTTGTGCTATATCTGAGATCCTATTTTATGCAAACAATATTGTATGCAAGAAATGATAATTTTATGAATGTAGGGTACGTACTTTATACACTGAGAGCAGGGACATATGTCCCTTTACATATTTTAGGTGGGATATTTGAAAAACAGTAATCTTGACAACATTATTACATGGGTGGGGCATATATGTCCCGATATATTCGAAATAGTTAAGGAGTCATACGACTGTTAAATCGAAAAAGTATTCGATTTTTAATTCGAACAATATGTGAATGGGAATTTAATTCTGAACATTTTAAAACAATCCGGGTAAAAAAATCATAATTTTGAGAGGAGTTATGAATATAATCGTGTTAACAGTTTACCGTAAACAAATTTAAACTTACAAAATTTTAACCTTTTTTCAAATTGTGCTGCTTTTATGTAACGTGAATGTTATCTCAAAAAGTTTTTAATATTTTTTCATGACATTTTTACAGGTTTTATACAATATAATTTTCATACAATTGAATCCAAATTTGACTAATAAATAGAGACAATATTCGATTTTTAATTCGAAAAATATATGTGAATTGGAATTTAGTTCTGAACATTTTAAAACAATCAGCGTAAAAAAAATCCTAATACTGAGAGGAATAATGAATAAACATGTGTCAACTGTTTACTGTAAACAAATTAAAGCTTACAAAACATTAACCCCTTCCAGTACTATTTAATAATGAAAAACTGTGCGTGAAGTAACCATTTATTTTTTATTTAAAAAATTTGTTTTATTTTACAATATTTACATATTTTTAATTAAAATCCACTTTTTACATAGTGTTAAGTATCAGAAACGGTAAAATTAAGATAATAGTCTTCAAGTTAGTGGTACTTTTCAAAACAAAGTGCAAAGGAATTCTGAATTGTTTACATCGCCAGGGAATCTCACTTCTAATTTGATTCGTGTAACACACACGGCATTTCTTAGTAGGTTTTCTTTTATTCTGACTCATCAATTTGACAGTGACTTGTACCAAGAAACTTTAAATAAACAATATGTAATAGTGACCTGGGATCTCCACAAGTAACAAAAGTGTTGCTAAATTCAGTAAACTAGAAATTTTAAACTAAATTATCATATTTATCAGTAACTTTAGTCGCATGACGAGTGTAGCTCGTCATTGTGCGGTATGGAATGAAAAACCAATGACGAGCTAGACTTAGTTCTGAACATTTGAAAACAATCCTCGTAAAAAAATCCTAATACTGAGAGGAGTAATGAATAAACACGTGTCAACTGTTTACTGTAAACAAATTAAAGCTTACAAAACTTTAACTTGGCTTTTCTCAAATTGTGTTGTTTTCATGTAACGCGCATGTATCTCAAATATTTTTTAATATTTTTTCAGGAAGTTTTTAAAAAATGTATACTATATAATTTTCATCCAAATGAATCTAACTACGACTGTTAAATCGAAAAAATATTCTATTTTTAAATCGAAAAATATATGTAAATGGGAATTTATTTCTGAACATTTTAAAACAATCCGCGTAAAAAAAATCTTAATATTGAGAGGAGTTATGAATATAATCGTGTTTACTGTAAACAAATTTAAACTTACGAAACTCTAATTTAATTTTTCTCAAATTGTGCTGTTTTCTTGTAATGCACTTGTTTCCTCAAAAAGTTTTTAATATTTTTTCATGAACTTTTTATAGGTTGTATAGAATATAATTTTCATCCAATTGAATCTAAATACGATTGTTAAATCGAAAAATATATGTGAATGGGAATTTAGTTCGGAACATTTTAAAACAATCCAGGTAAAAAAATAATCCTAATATTGAGATAATATGAATATAAACGTGTTAAATGTTTACTGTAAACAAATTTTAACTTGACTTTTCTCAAATAGTGCTGCTTCCATGTAACAAGCATGTTTTGTCAAAAAAATTTTTAATATTTTTTCATATCATTTTTACAAGTTGTATAGAATAGAATATAATTTTCATCCAATTGAAACTAACTACGACTGTTAAATCGAAAAAGTATTCTGTTATTAATTCGAAAAATATATGTGAATTTGGATTCAATTCTTAACATTTTAAAGCATTCCGCGTAAAACAATTCCTATTATTCAGGGGAGTTATGAATATAAACGTGTTAACTGTTTACTGTAAACAAATTCAAACTTACAAAACTTTAACTTGACTTTTCTCAAATTGTGCTGTTTTCATGTAACACGCACGTTATATCAAGTTTTTAATCATGAAATTTTTACAGATTGTGTAAAATATAATTTTCATCAAATTGAAACTAAATAGTCTGTTAAATAGAAAGAATATTCTCTTTTTAATTCGAACAATGTATGTGAATGGTAATTCTGTTCTGAACATTTTAAAACAATCCGCGTAAAAAAATCATAATATTGAGTGGAGTTATTAATATAAACACGTTAACTGTAAACAACTTTAAACTTACAAATCTCTAACTTGATTTTTCTCAAATTGTGCTATTTTCAAGTAACGCTCGTGTTATCTCAAAAAGTTTTTAATATTTTTTAATGAAATTTTTACAGGTTATATAGAATATAATTTTCCTCCAACTGAATCTAAATACGACTCTTACTTCAAAAAATATTCGATTTTTAATTCGAAAAATATATGTGAGTGGGAATTCAGTTCTGAACATTTTAAAACAATCCGCGTAAAAAAATCCTAATATTGAGAGGAGTTGTGAATATAAATGTGTTAACTGTTGACTGTAGACAAATATAAACTTATAAACCTCTATCTTGACTTTTCTCAAATTGTGCTGTTTTCCGGTAACGCGCGTGTTATCTCAAAAAGTTTTTAATATTTTTTCATGAATTTTTTACAGGTTGTATACAATATAATTTTCAGTCGATTGAATCTAAATTTTCTTGTATATTTCTCCATATTTTTTTAATAATGAATTTTTAGGGAAAAATAATTCACTTTTCTCAAATATATTTTTTAAATATATATGTATATTAAATATATACAAATTTAGATTCTAAATTATTTAGAGATATTGTAGTATGCTTTAAAACAATAAGCTTGTCTTAAACTTAATTATAGTTTTAGTAATCATGCGTGTTAGCCTTGGTATCATTTTTGTTGACAACTCTCTTATTTAAAACTAGTATGACCTCTATTTAAAACTAGTATATAGCCCGTCATATCGAATCAGTAAAATTTTCAATTTTCCAGATTTGTAAAGTACCCTATGAGGCAGGCTAAAAAATGGTTTGCTTTTCGGCTGAGAATTATCTGGTACAAGCTCAATAATTTAATTATCTTCATACTCTTCTAAAGTATCCCCATACTGTGAAAGCAGTTTAGAATCACGTTGAATTAATTTAGAAAGATAGCTCAAAGTTTTCTTAGCTACGTTGAATAATGCCCTACCATAAGATACATTCCATCACATTTCTTCCTCGGAGAACGACTTTTTTATGTAAACGCACTGCTCAATATGGGTTACTTCCATCTCGCACGACACTCACCAACTGACTGATTTCACAGCCCTCGCTGCACTACTATCATCTACCACAGAGCCATCTGTTGTTCTGCAAGCATACTATGCTTGCAGAACTTCCACACGAAACATATATGTTTGTGATCCCTCTACAAATCTACAAGAAAAAAAATAGTATCCATGACTTATGCCCCAACCCTCATATAACTCAATTGAGTATTTTTACTCTTGAAATGCATGAATATTAACTTAAAGTGATAATATAATTTTTCTGACTATACTTATTCTCCTTCAACCTATATACATTCCTATGTTCAATACATATATGTACATAAAATCGGATTGTTCGAATTTTTACAGAGTTTGTTTTGTTCCTTAAGGAGTGTGACTGAGTATTCTTCCTCTCCAAAATAAATTCCATCCGCAATGGCTGAAAATTGGCTTCAAGATCTTCCACCAGCTTATGCGAATCTTAGCTGTAAGTTTAAAGACATTTTTATAGTATTTTATCTAAATTTTGTTTTTCATAATTCCAGCAGTAACCAATAGTCCTCAACTCTGTCATATAACATCACGCTTGCAACTTAGATATAACATCGTTAAGCTATATCATGAACTCACTCACCGCATCAAAGATTGGCATAATTTCTTTAAAAATCACGGTTTTTTACTGATATCTTTAATACCTATATTATTCTACAAAAATTAATATAAAAGAGTACTATGCTTTTCTTTAAATTTAACTTTATTAAGATACAAAATTGTTTTTTCGTTTCTATTAACCCTATTTTCCCTCGCACATCCAAACAAGAATATATGTACACATAAATATATTTAAATATGTATATATGTGTGTGTGTGTATGTGTGTGTGTGTGTGTGTGTGTGTGTGTGTGTGTGTGTGTGTGTGTGTGTGTGTGTGTGTGTGTACTATGCGCATTCCATAAATGAAATAAAATAAATACTTTTTATTTTAAAAACAATCGCACTGTTATTATTAGCAAAGGAATAGACTGGCACAAAATGTAGTTTAAAATAGGAAAATTGAAATTAAAAAGAAAACTAATAGGTACAGTACTAAACTAAACAAAATCTTGACCTAGGATCAATTGGACTTACCTAAAATTTTCATAGAAATCACATATACACACACACACACACATATATATATATATATATATATATATATATATATATATATATATATATATATATACATACACACACACACATACCCATACATGTTTATATATATATAACATGTATGT
>CM063497.1:56683432-56705932 GCA_032207245.1 Pardosa pseudoannulata
GCCTTTGTATGGATATAATTATCAATTATCGTTAATTAATTTTATATATATATAGTTATACACAAACAGATTTTACTTAACAAATGAGAGTTAGCATCTTTAATTTCTGTTGCGGTTAAGCCCAAAATAATGATAGTAGCTGAAATGTCTCTACAAGTATCCCCAGGGAGTCTTCTTTCCAGGGTTAAGATTTGATCAAAAGAAAACCACTACACGACTGTCCATGCTATGAGAGAGCCACCTCCATACTTGATAGTTGTAGGGAGACAATCACTATCATACACTTATATAGGTGTCCTCCAAACGTGCATCTTTTTTTTCTGTGGGAGAATGAAAGATGATTCTTCGAACCTTATAACTCTCTTCCACTTATCAATCCTCTAGATTTTTTGGTTGTAGTACTATTGTTGTTGTGTTTGGCTTATTTCTCTTGGCCAGAGGCTAGATCAAGTCCAAGAAATCGGGAATACTCATACAGTCTCAAACAAAGAGAATGATACAGCTTGGATATTCGGAGAATCACGACTCATGACTAAAGGAAAGTAAGGACAGCGCCTGAATCAAAAATGATATCATAAATATAAAAAGATAGCAAATGATATACAGAAATGATGGCATAGTAGGAGCACCCGAAGGCAGACGACTGACTTAGCTCTGGTGCCTGCAGATACTTAGATACGCATAAAGGAAGGGGCTTCACACCATGGATGACCCTACCAGGAGATTACTCTATAGGTGTACATCCCTTATTTCGCTCAGCAGCACCTCCTTGGCAGGATGAGGAGAACTGCAGGACTAGACGGGGAGCACTACTGTAGACAACGTTTGGTATTAACATCTGTGACAAGTTCCTTGAGAATCCTTCTCTGCCTAAAATGTTCTATTAATGGAGGTGTCTCATAATTGTAATTATTGACATTTGAGAATTCAAATGCTCTTTGAGGTATTCGGTCAATTTGGCTGCAGTTGTTTTCTAGTTAGACTTTATAATTCTCTTTGATAGTCGTCAAACTTCTCCTTCCCTCCATTATTTTGCTTTGCCGATCATTTCTTGCCACACTATGTGTGCTCTATCACGACTTTATACACCTTAACTCTATAAACATCTAAAAGCTGAGATGTTTAACTCACATAACTCCAGCTAGTCAGACTCCTAAAATTAAGCCTCTTTGAAAATCTACAAGGTCAGCCATCTTATGATTTTGACAAAAATGCAAGACTTTTACAGTTTTATGAAAGATACCTCACACAAACATAATACGTACATTTTATATTAAAAAACTAGTAGCTACAATTCTATTTTAATGCTTACCACGCACATTTTTAAATTCTACTTTTATTCACAGGTGTTTCCATTATTTTGATTACCATCTGTATAATGGTGCTAGAGGGTTATATTTTTACTGAATTTGAACACCATCAGTCTCGAGTTATCTTTCAACAGGACAGAGCTGGGTTCCTTAGTTACAACAGAATTGAACTAAGCATTTTCTGACCATTAAGACCCTGACCTCAGTGATAGATAAGGAGGCACACTAGAGCCTCCGACATCCCTTCACATTACACCCCTTGACCTTTTCCTTTGGGGATATGTTAAGGACCGAGTGTTTGCAACTGCATTTTCGAATATTGATGCCCAAAAACGGCGAATCACTAGGGTTATTGGAGGAATACCGTCGGAAAAAACTGAAAAATACTTGAAACGAGTGAAATTGAATATTGACTTGATATGACCAAAAATAAAACTCGTGTGGAAGTTATAAAAATTGTAGGAGCAACTAAAATTTTGTTATGTAAAACTGTTCTAAATTATCTTTCCAAGAAAACATCAATATGTACATACCTCCTTTTGGTCTTTGAGTGAATTTTTTTTCAATATTTCAAGACCTTCCTCTATTGTAAGCAGTCTTTTAATAAACGTCGATTAAAAATTATAAGTGTATACACTTTGATTGATCCTTATTTTAAATTAATGGTATAATAAACCTACGTCAATTGGTTACATTGCATAATAAAGCTTTCTTTAATGCTTAAGTTCTGCTTTCTTTTTTATAACTGTAACTTCAACAGTCTAATTTACAGATGATGATGAATCTGGAGCTGTACCTTCAGCACCGACCATTCATTCCAGTCCCAGCGTCACAGGTAATTCCAATTCATTCCAGATTGACAAATATAACTGTTTGGGCTTTTATAACTGTTTTAAAACATTTTCAAGAAACCCAATACTACTATTATAAAAACCATTATAACTGTTTGGGGACATATCTATTTCAGTGACTTTAATAATGCCATTGGAGAGAGAAGAGTGTTCAAATTTTATTTCTGAACTTCAAAAAGATATTACCAAACATTAGGCCCTTCTTTAACGTAGCTAGTTAGAATTAATCTTAAATTAAACGCATTAAAATTCTATTTTCGTTATTCTACAAATATACTTATAAAATTTCAATGAAATTGGGTCTAAGAATCAGTCTTACCATTCCCTGTTAATATTACTTGAAAATTAGATGCATGGCGTGATATGATTATTATTCTACGATTTACAGTTGATTAACAATTATAGATTACACAATACAGTACTTATCAAACTTTATCGATTCTTAGTGAACTGGCTGAATCCAGGTTTTCTATACGTAAAAGTCCAACAATAACATTATGTGAAACTGTATTGTGTATCGGTCATAGGTTTTTATTTGACAAATGATAGCAAACTCAATAATTTTACATGGCCGAGACCAAACTACCAAACTGATAAATAAGCCATAGGCGGTTATAGTTCACTATAGATTAAACTGCTTAGCTACGTGTATCCATAACTGATTATGTTGAGAATAAGGGGATGATGTCTCACCAAAGTCGTTTAACTGCTAACCGCGATTAATCTCTGTTTAAAAGAAGAATTGTGCCCTCATATAAGGCGATTTCACGCAGTAGGGCAAATTCTCAAATTATGACAATTCTGGCTTTAGTTTCAAATGAAAGAGCAGTTTGTTGTTTGTCTATTGGCTGTTGTACTCATAGAAATGAATAGTAAGGGCATTAAAGCCGTTTATGAAGTTGCATGAAATCATTCTATTGGTTGGAGCAATGGGTTAACCCTCCGAGTGGAACACACCGATTAAAAAAAGTCTCCAAAAATACTCTAAAGATTTATTGAGTCAATGGCCAAAGCGTTCTATGATTTTTTACTTCACCCTTTGTCGACTAGAATGGAATACGGGAAACCCACCCTCGTTATTGTCCCTTTACTTCCGGTTATAAATAGATATATAAATAGATATTATAGATTGTTAATTTTTAATACACATAAAGCTCGTCGTGTCTCGAAGATCATCTCATAAGAAATAATGGATTCTAAAAGTACAAATAAAAATATTCTTTTAGAGAATTATTTATATTTTTTTACGAAAATTATCCAAGATATTTAAGTGGTGCAAATAGAGATACATGTTACCGCAAACGAAATACTTCGAAATAGAGATTTACAAAGCCATGGATTAAACTGTTTAGCTACGTTTATCCATAACTGATTATGGTGAGACTAGATATTAGATCTTCCTTCCCCATACTCAATTGATATTAACCATAAATTAAACTCATGTCATTGCATAGTCATTAATCCTTTATTGTAGTTAATCGTGGATTATTTATCTTGTAAAACAATGGCTATCGAATTTTATCAGTTTTCATACGCCCTACTAGAATCTCTCAGGAAGTCGTATCTGATCTTCAACTTGTAGTTTTCTTATCATAGCCTTGTAAATTAATTTTTTAGGTACTGCAGCTTCTCCATTTATTTAACAAATTGTAGCAGCCTAAATAATTGTGTATGTCTTAGGCCAAACTGATAAATAAGCCATAGACGGTTATAGTTCACCGTGGATTAAACGGTTTAGCTACGTTTATCCATAACTGATTATGGTGAGACTAGGTGCCAGTCTTACCAAAGTCGTTTAACGGATAACAGCGATTAATCTCTGTTTAAAATGAGAATTGTGTCCCACCATTGGATGATGCCATGGGTTAATCGCGGTTGGTCCTTAAACGACTTTGGTGAGACCGGCCGTATGTATGAGACCTTCTTTTCCCATACTCATTTGAAACTAACCGTAAATTAAACTTGTTGCATTTAATTATTAATAATCTCTTACTGTAGTTAATCAAGGATTATTTATCATATAAAAAATGGCTATCGAACTTTATCAGTTTTTGTACACCCCACTAGAACTTCGGAGGAGGTCGCAACTGATATTCAGCTTGTAGTTTTCTTATCATAGCCTTATAAGTTTTTGTTTTTTTTAAGTATTGCAGCTTTTCCATTTATTTAAGAAATGGTAGCAGCCTAAATAATTGTGTATGTCTTAGACCAAACTGATAAATAAGCCATATGTGGTTATAGTTCACTGTAGATTAAACTGCCATGTTTATCCATAATTGATTATGGTGAGACCGGTCTCACCAAAGTCGTTTAATGGCTAACCACGATTAACCCATGGAGCCAACCAATGGTGGGACGAAATCCTTCGTTAAAATACAGATTAATCGTGATTGGCCGTTAAACGACTGTGGTTAGACCAGCCCTAGATATGAGACTTCCTACCTCATACTCTGTTGAAACTAACCATAAATTAAACTTATAGCACTGCATAATTACTAATCTCTTATTGTAGTTAATCGAGGATAATTTATCACATAAAAAAATAGCTATGAAATTTTATCGGTTTTCGTAGGCCTTACTAGAACCTTTAAGGAGGTCTTTTCTGACCCACAGCTTGTAGTTTGCTTATCACTGGCTTACATGTGACTTTTGTTTAAAAACTGGTGTTATCCATCTCTTTAATAAATGATAGCAACCTATATAATTTTGTGGTGGCTTAAACCAAACTGATAAATAATAAGCCGCAGTTGGTTGTAGTTCACTGTAGATTAAACTGTTTAACTACGTTTATCCATAACCACTATGGTTAGACTAGGTAAGAAACTTTCCTTCCCCATAATCGACTGAAACTAATCGTAAATTAAACTCACGGCATTGCATAGTTACTAATCCGTTATTGTAGTTAATCAAGGATTATTTATAGAATAATACAATGGCTATCGAATTTTATCGGTTTTCATGCAACCTACTAGAACCTCGCAGGAGGTCGCATCTGATCTTCAGCTTGCAGTTTTCTTATTACTGCCTTATAAGTTTTATTTTTTTTTTAGTACTGCAGCTTAATTAAACGTAACTTAAATTCAGAGCATTACACAATTACTTCTCCCTTATTGTAGTTAATCAAGGGTTATTTATCGCATAAAACAATCGCTATCGAGCTTTATCTGTTTTCATACACCCTACTAAAACCTAATGAGGTCACATGTGACCCACAGTTTGTAATTTGCTTTTTACTGACTTACATGTGATTTTCTTTAAAAACTGGGATTAATCGTTTGTAACATATCTGTATTGGTATTTTAACAGGCATCCAACAACAATCAAAGCTGCCTACTGCACCTCCTGTGGAACTGGAGCTGGGGCCACCCCCTTTACCACCATTGATCTACAAGTAATGACTTTATGTATCTCTACACCAACAATTCTGTATCACGTTATAGGGATATAACATTAGAGTGCCCTTAGCGTAAACTGTTGGGTGTAGAGCTTGCAAATCTGCCCTGGGGGGAAAAGTCTAATCCATACTCAAAGGCGAATAAGAATTTTTTAAAAATTAAAAATAAATAAATAAATAAATAGAAAATAAGCTGATTTACTTTAGAAGTTAGTAGCAGGGGAAACGCTGAGACGTAATAGAATCTTCTGAGAGATGTTCTATTAAGGTGATTTACGCAGTAGGACAAATTCTCAAATCATGACAATTCTGGCTTTAGTTTCAAACGGAAGGGCAGTTTATTGTTTGTCTATTGACTGTTGTAAACATGAAAATGAAAGGGAAGGGCATTATAGTAGTTCGTGACGTTGCGACAAATTGCTCTTTTATGTGGTGGGTATAACAATGAGAGTACAACGCTATTGTAATAAAGGAGTAAGGAGAATACAAACCAATAGTAATGTAATAATGATAATAGAAATTAAATAGCAATTAACAATTAATAATAGTTAACATAGGTAGCAGGTAGGGTGCATATGTATTTCCAAAAAATACTAGTGCCTGGGAATAATTCTAGTAAACTGTGGATTTGGATAAGTTAGTTATCGAAAATATTATAGCTATACCATGTAGGTGGCTTAATACATAATGTGCTAAAACAAGTATACATAAACAGAACTCTTGAATAGACATTTGACAATTAACATAAAACTTATGAATCTTTGCAATATACAAAACTGGTATAAACATAATTAATAACACTATAAATTTGTACATAAGGAATATAGATTACAAATATTATATCAATACCCAATAGGTGGCTAGTTACATAACATGTGAAATCAAATACACAAAAGCAAAACACTTGATTAGGGAATTGACAATTAATTTAAAAAAAACTAATAAATCTTGACTGAAATCAAAAGTGTTACACATTAATAAATACACAATAAATAAGTAGAGAGAATATTCAAATAGTTGTGTGTGTGTGCGCGTGTTCTGTTTTGTGTGTGTGTTGCTCTGTGTGTGCGTGAGAGAGAGAGATGTTTTATAGGGAAAAAATTCTATATATGTAAAAAAGAGACACTCCAAGATCTATATTTAACGACTTAGTAGGTCAACTATGAAAAACTTGTATGAGTGCATATTAAATCTCAGATTAGTGCCCACCGTCACTTACGTCATTAGAAGCAGACCTGTGGTAATCGTATAATGTGTGAAAAAGCTGTGTGGTGTCTTTTCATAACAAAAAGGTTAATATTACCGCATATATATATATATATATATATATATATATATGTAATGAGACTGACTTCTCGATGGGGGTTGCAGTCATGGCCATAAAAATGATAGTTTCAGCTAAAGACCTTTATTAAGACAACTTTGAAGGACGGGTTCCCAATTCATCATAGGGACAAACTGAAGGGTCAGCTAGCAGAAATATGCACGAATTCAACTATTCCAGCTATCATAGCGACCATTTATTCATCCCACTCTTAACAGCTAATTTAACCCAAACGTGAGTAAAAGAAAAGCAATTAGCGTTTTTAGCGAGGAACAGAAAATCTTTAGTTAGGAATGTTAGTTACTGCTGTAAAAATCATTCAAGCTGTGCAATCTGTTAGCGTGTATTTCCTTTTTATTTAAATTTCCTAAAATTGTCCGCTAGGGCCATGTTATAATTGAACCAGGCCCCTTCTCTGAGGCGTAACCTGTAGCAGTGGTCAATTTAGGTTAGGGGTTAAAAAGAGGAAGGGAAAATGACGCGGGAATTTTTATTGATTCAAGTTTTGAAAACATGAGAATTTTCCTTACATATTATATAATATATATATAATATATTATATATATATATATATAATATATATATAATATAAATATAAAAAAAATATATAATATGTAACGAGACTGACTTCTCGATGGGGGTTGCAGTCATGGCCATAAAAATGATACCGTTTCAGCTAAGACCTTTATTAAGACAACTTTGAAGGATTTCCCACTTCATCATAGGGACAACTGAATCAATAGCATGTAGTTCTATTTACAAGACCATTAACACCTGGGTCAACATCTGTGGGAAAATATCTCTAGAAAAATCTGTCTCCGTTAGCGTGTATCTCCTTTTTATTTGGAAATTTCCTAAATTGTCCGCTAGGGCCATGTAGGTTTATAATTGGCCAGGCCCCTTCTCTGAGGGCGTAACCTGTAGCCCCAGTGGTCAATTTAGGTTAGGAGTTAAAAAGGGGAATGGAAAATGACGCGGGAATTTTTACCCTTGATTCAAGTTTTGAAAACCCCTGAGAATTTTCCTTAGACTGACTTCTCGATGGGGGGTTGCAGTCATGGCCATAAAAATGATACCGTTTCAGCTAAAGACCTTTATTAAGACAACTTTGAAGGACGGGTTCCCACTTCATCATAGGGACAAACTGAAGGGTCAGCTAGCATAAAGTTCTATTTACAAGACCATTAACACCTGGGTCAACATCTGTGGGAAAATATCTCTAGAAAAATCTGTCTCCGTTAGCGTGTATCTCCTTTTTATTTGGAAATTTCCTAAATTGTCCGCTAGGGCCATGTAGGTTTATAATTGGCCAGGCCCCTTCTCTGAGGGCGTAACCTGTAGCCCCAGTGGTCAATTTAGGTTAGGGGTTAAAAAGGGGAATGGAAAATGACGCGGGAATTTTTACCCTTGATTCAAGTTTTGAAAACCCCTGAGAATTTTCCTTACAATATCCTCCCCGGGCAAAAAGAAAGGGGTGAACGAAGTGAGAACCTTTCCATTAACATAAAATTTTACAAAAATTTTAAGTAACAAAATAAGTAACTGATGATTTCATACATAATTATACACAAAATAAAAATACATAGTATACGTTTTGTAGCAATAAATACAGGTTACAAAGACATAATACATGTGATAATAAATTAAAAAAAATTGACAAGTTATTTACATTAATACGCTGAAAAATTATTGAAACTGCAATATGTATTACTCTAGTTTAATTTAATGATTAAATGACAAACGATTGATAATACTTATATTAGTTAATAGTTTTAATAATATTTAGCACTAAACCCCTGAGAATTTCCTACATATTTTACATATTATATATTATATTATATATATATATATATATATATATAATATTATATATATAAATATATATAAACAATTACATGGGGAATTAGGAGTGGAAACAAAATTTGTTTATTATCCATGAAAAAAGATGTATTGCGAAAAAGAGAGAGCGAGACATTCAAAATCCTATAATTTTCAAACTCTTCCTGTAGTTCGCCAATATTTATTGACTACTCGTCTTACTTTTTTTTTTTATCGGTATCATTGCCAACGCATTCCTATAAGGAAATTATAATCGAATTCATGATTTAGTATAATCGAATTCATGAATCAATGCACTAGATTTGACCTGAATTTATAATGTTCTCAGATACTCAGACTTTAGTATTTTCTGATATGAATATTTTCAATTCAAGTACTGCTATATGATTACAACCTAGTATCGATTATGCACATTCGATTCGATGTAATATTTTTCATCATATTTTGCTAGCTGTGACTTTAATTGATTTCGTGTGTCAAACACTTCGTCGTCCCTATTTACAATAATGCCAGTATAGGAATATTACATTAATTGCTTCACTCGGAGGTACATTGATGATCGCCTAATATCTGTATATTCTATTAAAAATACCTCATTGCGACGACCGATCATTGTGGTTATCAAATGGATGTCCAGTAGCCCTATGTTGTGTTACCGAATAAGACGACTTATAAATAATATTGTTACTGCATGGATATTTTATGTTATAGCTTATTTATTTATTTTAGTGGCCCATCTCTTGTGTTTGAAGATGTTTACGACGCCTGCTTGAAATATGTAAAAAGAAATTGCTGCTATGGTTCCCGGTTCATCAACCGCATGAGGCTAACAGAGATCACGAACAGGGGAGTGTATCATGTAAGTCACAAACAAACGAACACTTCTACACCCCTACACACATGTGTGTGAGTATATGCACACACACACAATATATATATATATATATATATATATATATATATATATATATATATATATGCTGCTTTAAGGTACTTACACAACAAGAAGCTTGGCGGTTTGAAGTCGCCAAATTAATAGGGAAACAAAGATATTCAACAATGTTGCTGGAAAAGGTTAGAACGGCCAGAAAATTATTTTAAGATAGACATATTTAAGTGGGTTATAATTTATAATGGCCTGAAAATTATTTTAAGATGAACATAATTAAGTGGGTTAATTTTTAGAATGGCCAGAAATTTTTTTTAAGATAGACATAATTAAGTGGGTTATAATTTATAATGGCCTGAAAATTATTTTAAGATAGACATTATTACGTGGGTTAATTTTTAGAATGGTCAGAAAATTATTTTAAGATAGACATAATTAAGTGGATTATAATTTATAATGGCCTGAAAATTATTATAAGATTAACATAATTACGTGGGTTAATTTTTAGAATGGTCAGAAAATTATGTTAAGATAGACATAATTAAGTGGGTTATAATTTATAATGGCCATTTTTAGAATGGGCAAAAAAATATTTTAAGATAGACATAATTAAGTGGGTTAATTTTTAAAAATGCCCAGAAGACTATTTTAAGATAAATAATTACATGATAATTTATAATGGCCTGAAAATTATTTTAAGATAGACATAATTACGTGGGTTGTTTTTTAGTATGGTCAGAAAATTACTTCTATTTTTTTTTATTTTCACCTATTTCTTATATCAAAAATCCGAAAAGGGTTTAGATCCACAATTTGATCCGATAGAAAATATTTTTTATTAAATATCCAGAATTGCGCTCTTTCTGAGATCATTATAATGCCGTTTGAAACCCTACGCTGCCAACGTATCTGTGGAGCAGTGGTCAGAGCAACAGGCTTCGGTACGAGAAATCCCAGAATTAAATCACCCTAGAACAGACGATGTGATAATTTTAATTTAATCTAATTACGTTTGTGATGACTGAAAGCGTGGTGGTTTCAAGTATATTTTAGATATTTATTTTCCTTACTTTTGCATCAAAACGGTCCAATTTATAATTTATTTTAACACGTTTTACAATTTTTGGATTTACAACGTTAAAACAGAACAATGTCTGTCGGGTCGTCTAGTCTATATATATATATATATATATATATATATATATATATATATATATATATATATATATATGAATTTGTGTCTGTCTGTATGTACTCAATAGACTCAAAAACTATGCATCCAATCGCTGTGAAAATTTGGGAAATGTTTAGGTATATCCCTGGGAAGGTTTTTGTAAATTTTTAACGTTCGAAATCCATTCCTTCCCCCTTTTTCGAGCATTTCATGTCATTATTCCAAGCATTATTTTCCCCGGTTAAAAGCAAACGATTAAATTTTTAATTTATCGCATCATAACTAAGTGAAAGAAGCAATATTTCTAGCAATGTGACGTCATCCCAAGTAATTGTTTTAAACGCAGTTTTCCTCGGTTAAAAGCAGGAGATTAAAATTTTTAATTTATTACATAATACATAGGTGAAAATGATATTTTTCTATCATTATGACGTCATTCCTTTAAATATTTCATTTATTCATTTCTTATTTTATATTATTTAAACATCGTCTGCGTAGTATCCATTCGATTTGACCTGGAAATTGAGATATAAAGTGATTCACTTTCATTTCTATGTGACGCAAATTATAGCATTTTTATATGAGAACTAATTTTAAATTTAATTCTTGGTTAATTTTTAAGTTACAATGAAATGTTTATCAACAATATTCTAACAACAAAAAGTACAAATTTCAGTGACTCTCATGGCAAATAAAAACCTATCATTTTATATAGTTATCTTTATATCCATATGGTTGTCAATATGAATGTGTGTTTCTGTTTCATACAAAACCATGTGGTTTGTCATAAATTTCCTTAATTTTAGACAACATTTATTTATACCACCAAAATTGCACTGTTGCTGTCAAAACCTCTGCTTCCTATTCTATCACGTAATATGGCAAGATCTGTTAACTTTGCTAATCAACGTACAGTAGTAATACAGTAATGTAATTTAGGGTTAAACTTATATTTTACCATAAAAAAAGTTTGAGCAAATTTAATATAAGACAAATTCGATTATAAAAACTGAATAATGTTATAATACGCCTATGATAGAAATATATAAATATGCCAATGACTCGAACTGAACTGTGACGAATTTAGAGAGTTATTCACGAAAAATAAATCTTTGTTTAAAAGTAATATATTAAGTTCACCATAGCGAAGCACGGGCAAACTTGTTAGTTTTACATAAAAGTAATTATCATGCAATGAGAAATTGGAACTTTAAATTTTAAAAGTAATAGATTTATTATTCGTTTAGTCTTAGTTGTCATAAATCTACACAATACAAATAAGTATATTATTCCTCATGTAAAAAGTAGACCATAGTTCTCCAAACTAAACCAAATAAATATATGAAATACTGCGAAACATTTTAAGTTTGGTGCTGCCATCTGTAGTATAAAAAGTGAAACTCTGTGGGCTGAGCTCCCTCAAGCAAGTAAATGACTTATTGCATCGAGCTTTCCTTTCAATCCCGGTATCGTAGGGAAGGCTCTAAATCTAAATATTAAAACCATTTAACATATATAAACAAATCTAAAAGATTTTTGGAACTGAGGAAAGGAAAAACTATGAGGTGATTATGAATACTTCATAATTCAAGCTTTCTTACTTCAGCTATTTTTTACTACTCAAAAAATATTCATCTTAGACAAATATTTTTTAACGTTAAAGCCCCGGGAAGGAGTAATTTTGACCAAAAAACTATTTTGTGTCCAATCTTTTGAGAAAGCTACTCATGAAATTGAAATATATTTCTTTTCCTAATTTTATACCCATAAAAATCTATGACAAAATAATCTGTACATATGTGAAAAAAATGATTCATAAATAGCCTCCTAAATCTGGAAACAAAATTGTAAATATTTTTTCTAACTGTAAAATGCCGATATGTAAGAAATGTTCAAAATATATATGAAAATGTTGCTGAACTGTATAAGAAACCTGGAATGGTAAAAACTAAATTACTCATTAAAGTTGTCTATATAACTCATATAACTTCAGTATGTATAAAAAATTTGAAAGATTATTTAAAGTTTTGGGACCTGGATACCTGAGTCTGCAATTTCGTTAAATTCGAACCAATAGTTTGGACGCCTATAGCTGTGACATACATATTGACGGACGTGCTGACAAACGTTTTTAGTTTATAGATTCATATAAGTAATAGGCATAAAAAATTCACTAATTATTAATTATTTACTTTATTCACTACTTTTTTGCTATTGCATAAATATTTTAGTATCTTATAGTTGTGAAATACATACTGACATATGTACTGACAAACGTTTTTAGTTTATAGATTGATATAATTAATAGTCATAAAAAATTCATGACTTATTCATTATTTACTTTATTCACTACTTTTTTACTATTGCATAAATATTTTGGTCTCCTATAGCTGTGACATACATACTGATGGACATACTGACAAACGTTTTTAGTTTATAGATTGATATAATTAATAGGCATAAAAAATTCACGAATTATTAATTATTTACTTTATTAACTAATTTTTTGCTATTGCATAAATATTTTGGTCTCCTATAGCTGTGACATACATACTGATGGACATACTGACAAACATTTTTAGTTTATAGATGGATATAATTAATAGGCATAAAAAAATCATGAATTATTATTTACTTTGTTCACTACTTTTTTGCTATTGCATAAATATTTTGGTCTCCTATACCTGTGATATACATACTGACGGTCGCACTGACAAAGGATTTTAGTTTTATAGATTTATGTAATTGATACTCATAAAAATTCACAGATTCTTAATTATTAACTTTATTCACTAATTTTTTGCTATAATAAATAAATTTGATCTCCTATAGCTGTGACATACATTCTGACGTACATACTGACAAATGTTTTTAGTTTATAAATTGATATAATTAATAGGCATAAAAAATTCACGAATTATTAATTATTCATTTTATTCACTAATTTTTCGCTATTGCATAAATATTTTGGTCTCCTATAGCTGTGATATACATATACTGAAGTAAGTAGTGAAAAGTTTTTTAGTATTATAGATTTATGTTATTGATACGCATTCTTAATTATTTACTTTATTCACTAATTTTTGGCTATTGTACAAATATTTTGTTTGGTCTCCTATAGCTGTGACATACATACTGATGGACACACTGACAAATGTTTTTAGTATTATAGATTTATATAATTAATACGTATCAAAATTCACGAATTTTTAATAATTTACTTTATTCATTAAATTTTGGCTATCTCACATATATTTTTATCTCTTTCTACAGTTTTTTCAACTCGTTATACTTTTTATAAACTGTTTTCTATTGTTTCAGTATAAGCTGGAGAGTTTTGGTGAAAAAAGGGAGTCTAAATACGTCACTGTTCCATATAGAGGTAACTAGTTTTAAGCTAATTTTACAATTGAAAAAATATGTGTAAGTTGTCTGGAGATTTTTAACTTTTTCAAAATTGTCAAAATCAACCATAAATTCACTCTTTATTACATATTTGTAAGGTTATTCAATACATATATAGTATGTTGAGTGTTTTGCATATATAGGTAACTAGTTTAAAACTATTTTACAATTCAAAAAATATATGTAAGGTGTCCTGGAGATTTTTAACTGCTTCAAAATTGTCAAAATCACCCATAATTTCACTCTTTAATAACGTATTTGTAGAATTATTCAATATATATGTATGTGAGTGTGTTGCATATAGAGGTAATTAGTTTTAAGCTAGTTTTATAGTTGAAAAATTATGTGTAAGGGGACTGGGGATTTATAACTACTTCAAAAGTTTTAAAATCAACCATAATTTTATTGTTTTATAACGTATTTGTGAGGTTATTCAATACATATATATGTATGTAGGTATGTTGCATATAGAGGTAACTAGTTTGAAGCTATTTTTACAATTGAGAAAATGTGTGTAAGGTGTCTGGAGATTTTTAACTGCTTCAAAATTGTCAGAATCAACCATAATTTCACTTTTATATCGTATTTGTAAGGTTATTCAATAGATATATATGTATATATATATATATATAAATATATATATATATATATATATATATATATATATATATATATATATATGTGTGGTGTGTGTGTGTGTGTGTGTGTGTGTGTGAGTGTATTGCATATAGAGGTAACTCTCTTCTTCTTCAGTGGCATGACAGCCCAGGATGGGTCCTGGCCTTCTCAATAAGCTTTTTCCTAGACATCCTTCTGGGGGCCAAATTCTTCCAGTTTTTTACTTTAAGTACCTGAAGGTCTCTTTCCAGGCAGTCTGTCCATCTCAGTTTGGGTCTTCCTCGTCTTCGTGTTCCTGTAGGTTTTGCATCGAAGACTCTTTTTGTTGTTCGGTCATTGTCCATTCTGATTAGATGGCCTGCCCACTGTATTCTTTGCAATTTAATTAAATTTATTATATCAGGTTCATTACATAAATTACATAGTTCTAAATTATATAGTATACCCGTGGGAGCTTTCGGATATCAAAGAATAAGTCTCCTGTAGGCCATGCATGTTGTAAGAGGCGACTAAATTGGGTGCCCTCGTCAGGAGGTATGACCTGATGTTAGGCGCTGGGATAACAACTCCACCCTGTAAAAAAACAATTGTTACGAATTCTCAAAATATAGAGTTAACTTGTTTGAAGTTATTTTTACAATTGAAAAAATATGTATAGAGTGTCTGGGGATTTTTAACTGCTTCAAAATTGTCAAAATCAACCATAATTTCACTCTTTAATAACGTATTTGTAGAATTATTCAATATATATATATATATATATATATATATATATATATATATATATGAGTGTATTGCATATAGAGGTAACTCTCTTCTTCAGTGGCATGAAAGCCTAATATGGGCCCTGGCCTTCTCAATAAGCTTTTTCCAAGACTAAAATGTGTACCCTCGTCAGGAGGTATAACCGGATGTTAGGCGTGGGGCTAACAGCCCCACCCTGTAAAAAAACAATTGTTACGAAATCTCAAAATATAGAGGTAACTAGTTTGAAGCTATTTTTACAATTGAAAAAAATATGTTTAACATGTCTGAAAATTTTCAACTGCTTCAAAATTGTCAAAATTAACCATAATTTCACTCTTTTATAACTTATTTATAAGGTTATTCAATACATATACATGTATGTGAGTGTGTTGCACATAGAAGTAACTACCTTCTTCAGTGGAATGACTGCCCAAGATGGGCCCTGACCTTCTCAATAAGCTTTTTCTAAGATATCCTTCTGGAGACCAAATTCTTCCAGTTTTTTTACTTTAAGAACCTGAAAGATATCTTTCCAGCCAGTCTGTCCATCTCAGTTGAGTCTTCCTCGTTTTCGTGTTCCAGTAGGTTTTTCATCGAAGACACTTTTTGCTGTTTGTTCATTGTCCATTCTGAGTGAGGGAATGCCCACTTTATTCTTTGCAATTTTGATTAAATGTATTATGTCAGGTTCATTGCATAAATTATATAGTATGCCCGTGGGGCTTTCGGGTATCAAAGTATAAGAACTCTGTAGCACATGCATGTCGTAAGAGTTGACTAAAATGGGTACCCTCGTCAGAGGGTACCCATTATGTTAGGAGTGGGGATGACAACCCCACCCTGAAAAAAAAACTGTTACGAAATTTCAAAATATAGAGGTAACTAGTTTGAAGCTATGTAAATGTTAGTAGTGGGGTTAACAACCCCACCCTGTAAAAAAAACAACTGTTACGAAATTTCAAAATATAGAGGTAACTAGTTTGAAGCTATTTTTTACAATTGAAAAAGTATATGTAAGGTGTCTGGGGATTTTAACTGCTTCAAAATTGTCACAATCAACCATTCTTTGCTGAATTGTATAAGAAAACCTGGAATGGTAAAAAACTAAATTACTCATTAAAGTTGTCTATATAACGCATATAACTTCAGTATGTATAAAAAATTTTTAAATATTATTTAAAGCTTCGGGACCTGGATACATGAGTGTGCAATTTATTAAATTCGGACCAGTAGTTTGGACGACTATAGCTGTGACATACATATTGACGGACGTGCTGACAAACGTTTTTAGTTTATAGATTCATATAAGTAATAGGCATAAAAAATTCACTAATTATTAATTATTTACTTTATTCACTACTTTTTTGCTATTGCATAAATATTTTAGTATCTTATAGTTGTGAAATACATACTGACATATGTACTGACAAACGTTTTTAGTTTATAGATTGATATAATTAATAGTCATAAAAAATTCATGACTTATTCATTATTTACTTTATTCACTACTTTTTTACTATTGCATAACTATTTTGGTTCTATAGCTGTGACATACATACTGATGGACATACTGACAAACGTTTTTAGTTTATAGATTGATACAATTAATAGTCATAAAAAATTCATGAATTATTCATTATTTACTTTATTCACTACTTTTTTACTATTGCATAAATATTTTGGTCTCCTATAGCTACGACATATATACTGACGATTTACTGACAAACGTTTTTAGTTTATAGATTAATATAATTAATAGGTATAAAAAATTCACGAATTATTAATTATTTGCTTTATTAACTAATTTTTTGCTATTGCATAAATATTTTGGTCTCCTATAGCTGTGACATACATACTGATGGACATACTGACAAACGTTTTTAGTTTATAGATTAATATAATTAATAGGTATAAAAAATTCACGAATTATTAATTATTTACTTTATTCACTAAATTTTTGCTATAGCATAAATTTGATCTCCTATAGCTATGACATATATACTGATGAATGTACAGACAAATGTTTTTAGTTTATAGATTGATATAATTAATAAGCATAAAAAATTCACGAATTATTAATTATTTTATTCACTAATTTTTTGCTATTGCATAAATATTTTGGTCTCCTATAGCTGTGACATACATACTGATGGACATACTGACAAACGTTTTTAGTTTATAGATTGATATAATTAATAGGCATAAAAAATTACGAATTATTAATTATTTTATTCACTAATTTTTTGCTATAGCATAAATATTTTGGTCTCCTATAGCTGTGACATACATACTGATGGACATACTGACAAACGTTTTTAGTTTATAGATTGATATAATTAATAGGCATAAAAAATTCACGAATTATTAATTATTTACTTTATTAACTAATTTTTTGCTATTGCATAAATATTTTGGTCTCCTATAGCTGTGACATACATACTGACGGACGCACTGACAAAGGATTTTAGTTTTATAGATTTATGTAATTGATACTCATAAAAATTCACAGATTCTTAATTATTAACTTTATTCACTAATTTTTTGCTATAATAAATAAATTTGATCTCCTATAGCTGTGACATACATACTGACGGACGTACTCACAAATGTTTTTAGCTTATAGATTGATATAATTAATAGGCATGAAAAATTCACAAATTATTATTTACTTTGTTCACTAATTTTTCGCTATTGCATAAATATTTTGGTCTCCTATAGCTGTGATATACATATACTGAAGTAAGTAGTGAAAAGTTTTTTAGTATTATAGATTTATGTTATTGATACGCATTCTTAATTATTTACTTTATTCACTAATTTTTGGCTATTGTACAAATATTTTGTTTGGTCTCCTATAGCTGTGACATACATACTGATGGACACACTGACAAATGTTTTTAGTATTATAGATTTATATAATTAATACGTATCAAAATTCACGAATTTTTAATAATTTACTTTATTCATTAAATTTTGGCTATCTCACATATATTTTTATCTCTTTCTACAGTTTTTTCAACTCGTTATACTTTTTATAAACTGTTTTCTATTGTTTCAGTATAAGCTGGAGAGTTTTGGTGAAAAAAGGGAGTCTAAATACGTCACTGTTCCATATAGAGGTAATTAGTTTTAAGCTAGTTTTATAGTTGAAAAAATATGTGTAAGTTGTCTGGAGATTTTTAACTTTTTCAAAATTGTCAAAATCAACCATAAATTCACTCTTTTATAAAGTATTTGTAAGGTTATTCAATATATACATATACGTTGTGTTTGTTTGTTTGTTTGTTTGTTTGTTTGTTTGTTTGTTTTTTTGTTTGTTGTTTGTTTGTTTGTTTGTTTGTTTGTTTGTTTGTTTGGTTGGTTGGTTGGTTGGTTGGTTGGTTGGTTGGTTGGTTGGGTCGGTTGGTTGGGTTGTGTTGGGTGGTTGGTTGGGTTGGGTGTGGTTGGGTTGGTTGGTTGGGTTGGTTGGTTGGTTGGTTGGTTGGTTGGTTGGGTGGTTGGTTGGTTGGTTGGTTGGTTGTTGGTTGGTTGTTGGTTTGTTGGTTGTTTTTGGTTTGGTTGTTTGGTTGGTTTGGTTTGTGGTTGTTTGGTTGGTTTGGTTTGGGTTGTTTGTTGGTTTGGTTTGGTTTGGTTTGGTTTGTTGGTTTGGTTTGGTTGGTTTGTTTGGTTTGGTGGTTTGTTTTGGTTTGTTGGTTTGGTTTGTTGGTTTGTTTTGGTTTGTTGGTTTGGTTTGTTGGTTTGGTTGGTTGGTTTGGTTTGGTTTGGTTTGTTGGTTTGGTTTGTTGGTGGTTTGGTTTGTTGGTTGTTTGTGGTTTTGTTTTTGTTGGTTTGTTGGTTGTTTGTGGTTTGTTTTGTTGGTTTGTTGGTTGTTTGTGGTTTGTTTTGTTGGTTTGTTGGTTGTTTGTGGTTTGTTTTGTTGGTTTGTTTTGTTGGTTTGTTTTGTTGGTGTGTTTTTGTTGGTTTGTTTTGTTGGTTTGTTTGTTGGTTTGTTTGTTGGTTTTGTTTTGTTGGTTTGTTTGTTGGTTTGTTTTGTTGGTTTGTTTCGTTGGTTTGTTTTGTTGGTTTGTTTGTTTGTTTGTTTGTTTGTTTTGCATATAGAGGTAACTATTGTTCAGCTATTTTTACAATTGAAAAAAAAATGTGTAAGGTGGAGATTTTTAACTGCTTAAAATTTGTCAAAATCAACCATAATTTCACTCTTTTATAAAGTATTTGTAAAGTTATTCAAAACATATATATGTATGTTAGTGTGTTGCATATGGAGGTAACTAGTTTTAAGCTATTTTTAGAATTTAAAAAATATACGTAAGATGTTTGGAGATTTTTAACCGCTTTAAAATTGTCAAAGTCAACCATATTTCACTCTTTAATAACGTATTTGTAAGGTTATTCAATAGATATATATATGTATGTGGGAGCGTTGCATATAGAGGTTGACTAGTTTGAAGCTACTTTTACAATTCAAAAAATATGTGAAAGTTGTCTGGGGATTTTTAACTGCTTCAAAATTGTCAGAATCAGCCGTAATTTCACTCTTTTATAACTTATTTGTAAAGTTATTCAATACATATATATGTGAGTGTGTTGCATATAGAGGTAACTACCTTCTTCAGTGGAATGACTGCCCAAGATGGGCCCTGACCTTCTCAATAAGCTTTTTCTAAGATATCCTTCTGGAGACCAAATTCTTCCAGTTTTTTTACTTTAAGAACCTGAAGATATCTTTCCAAGCAGTCTGTATACCTCAGGTTGAGTCTTCCTCATTTTCGTGTTCCAGTAGGTTTTTCATCGAAGACACTTTTTGCTGTTTGTTCATTGTCCATTCTGAGTGAGGGAATGCCCACTTTATTCTTTGCAATTTTGATTAAATGTATTATGTCAGGTTCATTGCATAAATTATATAGTATGCCCGTGGGGTCTTTCTGGTATCAAAGTATAAGAACTCTGTAGCCCATGCATGTCGTAAGAGTTGACTAAAATGGGTACCCTCGTCAGAGGGTACCCATTATGTTAGGAGTGTGGATGACAACCCCACCCTGAAAAAAAACTGTTACGAAATTTCAAAATATAGAGGTAACTAGTTTGAAGCTATGTAATGTTAGTAGTGGGGTTAACAACCCCACCCTGTAAAAAAAACAACTGTTACGAAATTTCAAAATATAGAGGTAACTAGTTTGAAGCTATTTTTACAATTGAAAAAGTATATGTAAGGTGTCTGGGGATTTTTAACTGCTTCAAAATTGTCACAATCAACCATAATTTTACTCTTATATAATTTATTTGTAAATTATTCAATACATATATATATATATATATATATATATATATATATATATATATATATATATATATATATATATATATATGAGTGTATTGCATATAGAGGTAACTCTCTTCTTCAGTGGCATGAAAACCTAAGATGGGCCCTGGCCTTCTCAATAAGCTTTTTCCAAGATTAAAATGGGTACCCTCGTCAGGAGGTATAATCGGATGTTAGGCGTGGGCTAACAACCCCACCCTGTAAAAAAAAAAAGCAATTGTTAAGAAATCTCAAAACATAGAGGTAACTAGTTTCAAGCTATTTTTACATTTGAAAAAATATGTGTAAGGTGTCTGGAGATTTTTATCTGCTTCAAAATTATCAGAATCAACCATAATTTTACTCTTTTATAACGTATTTGCAAGGTTATTCAATACATATATATGTGAGTGTGTTGTATATAGAGGTAACTATCTTCTTCAGTGGTATGACTGCCCAGGATGGGCCCTGACCTTCTCAATAAGCTTTTTCCAAGACATCTTTCTGGAGGCCAAATTTTTCCAGTTTTTTACTTTAAGTACCTGTAGGTCTCTTTCCGGGCAGTCTGTTCATCTCAGGTTGGGTCTTAAAGCCGAACGATGGCCGATTGGTTAGGGTGCTGGCCTTTGGTACCAGAGTTCGTGGGTTCGAATCCCACAGTGGCATGGATGTTCGTAGCCGTTCGGAATCGGCTTTAAGCTGTAGGTCCCGGTCTCATTAGCCCTCGTGTTGCAAAAAGTAGACCGTAGCACTCCAAACCAAACCAGGTTGGGTCTTCCTCGTTTTCGTGTTCCTGTAGGTTTGGCATCAAAGACCCTTTTTATTGTTCGGACATTGTTCATTCTGATTAGATGGCCTGCCCACTTTATTCTTTGCAATTTGATGAAATTTATTATTTCCGGTTCAATACATAAATTATATAGTTATAAATTATATAGTATACCCGTGGGGGCTTTCGGGTATCAAAGAATAAGTATGTCGTATGAGGTGACTAAAATGGGTACCCTTGTCAGGAGGTATAACCGGATGTTAGACGTGGACTAACAACCCCACCCTGTAAAAAAACAATTGTTGCGAAATCTCAAAATATAGAGGTAACTAATTTTAAGCTAATTAACAGTTGGAAAAATATGTGTAAGGTGTCTGAAGATTTTCAACTGCTTCGAAATTGTCAAAACCAACCATAATTTTACTCCTTTAACACGTATTTGTAAGGTTATTCAATACATATATGTGTGTGAGTGTGTACGTGTGCGTGCATTTATATATGGATAGAGAGAGATTCGTCTTCTTCCTAAGCACTACAACGGGTTACCGGCCAAGGTAGTCTCAATTAGCTTGCATTATCTTCATCAATTCGACACTATATTTTTCTATCCGTCAACTTTTAAGTCCTTTAACCACTCTTCCACTCCATGTATTCACCTCGTTCTTGGTAGATAGATGGAGTTTCTTGTCATTTATCCGTCTCGTTTTTGGTCTCTTTCCCTCAGGAGTTTGTAAAGTTATTTTTTTAACAAGAGAGAGATTAACGGAGTGTTACTTATGCCAGGTGGATCATATGATGGACCTGAGAACGGTCGACCTCCTGATCCTTGGGACATCCCTGCCAGCGCCCCGCACCTCTTTAAGGACTGTAAAGACGAGAAG
>CM063497.1:56713432-56735932 GCA_032207245.1 Pardosa pseudoannulata
GCCCCCTTAACTGACAGTTACACCTCTGTACGAGCTTGACCATTACGCTTGTGCCATTCAGTGATCAATACCTTCTCCGCAGGGGTCCCTAAACTCGAAGTCAACAATCGAAGTCCTAAATTCTTCATGGAAATTTCTCCCGCAGCATGCAAGTGCTGACCATCGTAGGAAAGTACCTCGGTACAATTATTCACTTATTATTATTGATTATTCACTATTATTCACTATTATGTAGTGATGCATAACCACATTTGTGAAGATTTCGTTTTCTCCGCAGATGTTCGAGCTGCTCTGGATCTGGTAAAGTTAAGTGTTCTAGGTGTGATGGTTATGGAAAAGTCAAGAAATATAGAGTTCTCGTATTGACATGGTAAGTCAATAGTTCTAGAGATATTTCCTTTATTGGCATCTCTTAACACATTGTGTACGAGTACATTTCGCAGCGGTCTTGTACCAGGAGAGGGCACTTTGAGCGTAAATTTAATTATTCAGTTAAATCTCAATAGATCGAAAATTATTTAATTTTTTTACCCACTTTTCGTATTTTATGTTGAAATATATAAACAAATATATAAATAGACAAATAAAGAAATATATTTATAAATACAAATATATATATATATAATATATAAATATACATATATATCATTTTCGCAAGTATAAATAAAAGGTAATTTTAAATCTAAATTGACTTTTTTAATCAGCCTTCTCGTTGTGTGTCACACTCCAGACTGAATGGGAACTCGTCTGTAAGTAGCATTTGGCTCCAATCATGTTTCGTCCAATCTCGATGTTCACCAGCCCATCATTTTCGGGCAGTACGTTGGCGGGAGGTCAACTTAATGCAGACCATTGTCCTACGGACATAGAAACCTTCATGATTAAGCCTATTACGTACTGTTTGGCACGGACACCATTCGTCCCGTTGCCAAGAACAACTGGCTTTGCAGCTGAGGAGCATTGTCTGTTCTGTTTCAACGAGATATTAACAGAATATACCAGTCATCAATTGCTGTAGTAGCGCGTGACTGACCTTGCCCTGGTGAACGTCTAATACTCCATGTTTCTTGGGATCGATTCCACAACCTTGCAACGAAGCTTCTGGAGGCTCCGACAACGTCCGCGACACTAAGATATGTTTGCCCGGATTCATGTCTAGCTATAATAGTCCATGCCATGGATTAAGATGAATCACGTTGTTAACCCATTAACGCCCAAATTATTTTATTTTGAAGCACTGACATATAATTCATAAATTGGGTGTATTTTACCATCAACATGAATATTATTATCGAATTTTATCAATACGTACCTTAGTTTTTTTTTTAAATGCTGATCTAAAAATAGATCACTGGGCGTTCGGAGGATATAATTTAGCAAATACACAACAATCATTAGTACTTCATAAACGTGGTAAAATCGAACCAAATAGATAAAAACTAATGCATTTTCTTTTAAAAAACGTTTATTTATGCAGAATTTCACAATATTACAGAGTGTACTTAGTAAAGTGTAATTATTTTAAAATAATAAAATTTCAATGTTTCTACAGTTTAGTGTGGAATTTGAAGAAACACTTCTTGCATAAAGTTTCATCGCACTTCACACAATATGTTATGGGACTTCCTTGGCACCCTACAAGTCGACAGCGTCTTTTGCCCTTTCTTTGTCCCATATTGTGATAACTTTTATAAAAGCGAACATCATGACTGAGATTAGCTTTTGAGGATGAAGGAAAACTGTAAGGTTGACCTTTCAAAACTTTTTTTTCCGATTCCCAATTTTAGATATTTTACAGCAACAGCTCTTCGAAAATCTTACATGGGCATAGAATCACCTTTATGAATATTTCTGTGCAGAATACTTGCATTAACTACAGCCATATCAATTATTCGAGTGAATAGACACCAGTACCATATTTTACCTCTTATTCTCTCCAAAAGGAGTTTTATCTTGATTTGTCATTCTTACGTTCATCTGCTTTTAAAATATCTTGGAAATGAATATATGACTTTATTTTTAGGTAAGCATTTTTATTAAAAGAGTCCTGTACAAGACCTATCACTAAATCTTCTACATCACTCCAATAATATCTTTCACTTGAAAGAGTAATATAGCCAAAATATATCAAAAACCCTATAAATATCTTTATATCTTCTTTAGTGATAATTAAATCATGGTCGTTTTTGACATTTTTAGCATAGAAAATAGTCTCATCCACAATTACGTTATATACTTCATCAGAAAAAAGTTTTTCAAAGCAATGATGCAAGATGCATTTGCAAGATCATTTTCCATTGCCAAAATATTATTCTTATACTTTTCCCCTAATTCCGACCATTTGGTATAATTCGGGTTTTTTTTCCAAACAATTTTTGGGTTTTCTGTTTGGGTTTTAATATTTTAGGCTTCCTCTCAAACGTTGAAGGTAAATCTATTTAATCACACTCATATTTTGATATTACTTCTATTTTACCAACAATATCATTTACAAATGGAGCATATAACTTATCATCTATTTTCTCTTCATCTGTCAGTTCATCTACATCAGTGGATATGGCAATAATATCCTCTTTAATTTGTTCAGAAAACAGATAATCAACTGCATCCTGAAAGCTATTAAATACTTTTCAACTCATATTTTCATCTAAAGGTGAAAAAACGTTATATTACCAGGGTCAGGAAAAAAAAACGCCCGAACGCCCAGTGATCTATTTCTAGATCAGCAGTATTTTGACACTAATTTTTACTATTTATATTTGTTTTAAGATAACATCGGTTTATATTCTGATAGCTACATCTATGAAGATATTAAATCGCCAAAAAAAAATTTAATTTTCGCTTATTACTTAACTGTTTTCAGTGTTTATGCTAAGAAACGTAGAAAAACGGCGGAACGAAAGGGCGATACAAACTTTCTCTTATCGCTTTAGATCAATGATATAAACAAAACAAGAAAACCACTTGTTGGTAAACAGGTGCATGCCTTGTCTTGCCCCCTGTGCAGTATAGAATGTGTGGGGTGGGTTTAAGGTCATCTAAAAGCGAGTTTACCAAGCTATGTTTAGCGGTCTAAAAATAGATCACTGGGCGCTAATGGGTTAAGACATTTTCAAGTCACCTTTTTTTCAAAAAGAAATAAATAAATAACAATTGAGTTTTACAGTTAAGGCAATGAAACAGACGTTTCTGCAACATCCCGATTTCTGCCCTTATATTCTTTTTCTGACTTTTCACATCATGAACTTTGGTTTGCGTATGACGTTTTCTTCTGTTTCCTGTTAGGCTTTAAATTATGGATGATTTATTTTATGTTACATATAGATGTAAGTATTTGCAAATTTTCATCAAAACCATGTGCTCCCCTAAATGTTTTATGTTATATATATATATATATATATATATATATATATATATATATATATATATATATATATATATATATATATATATATATATATATATATATATATATATATATATATATATATATATATATATATATATATATCAGTGGCGTGCCGTCCATATGTGCAGGGTGTGCACTGCACACCCTAGGAAAATTATGAGAGACAATAATTTTCTGCACCTTGTCTACCTATCTTTATATGGTATATAATAAATATTATTTATAATATATTCAAATATGTTGATTTGCTTGCTTGTATTCTCGCAGTGCGTGCGGTACTAGGTGCTGTACTACATAGAGCGTTCAAAAGCAAACATAAGAAATTTTTTTGTGTATGCACTGCGCACTAAATTGAAAATCCCGCTTTATATGTATGGGCTACTGGAAAAGCACAGCATATTATAGCACTGAGGCAAGTGCAGCTATTTTTCCTGCACTTGGCATTCAGAATCATCCGAAGGTACGGTTTATTAAGCGTTGTATTAGAGCGGGGACTTACGTGCTGAAGCGCTTTTGGTTTTTTAACTGATTAACTGGCTATACGATTTTGCAGACGGTTAATGTTTAAATTTATATATTGTAAGATTTTGTTTTCATGGAAATATAAAAGAAGTATTTCATCAATATAAAGGGAAATGTTTAGTGTGGTCAAATAATTTCGGTGATGTATTATATTTATAGAAATTATTCACTGAAAAACAATTTTGTTTTGTTAGACAAAAAAGAATCGAATTCTAATAGAATAGTCCAAATTTTATCATCCATTGTGTTTTACAGACAGTATATAAGTTATATCTGTAACACCATATCCCTGGTTTTTTTTTTAAACTGTGAAGATGTTTTTTGCAGAATATATGATTCCCAAATGTTAAAAACAATTGATAAATATAATTTAATCCACTGACCGAACGAGAAATTGTTCGTTCTATTGCGCCAGCGTGCAGCGAAATGCTCTGCACGTGGACTAGACTTTCGGTTTGTTTCCACCAATGAGCATCCGGATGAGACACCCCAGCGGCGGGCGCCGTGTGTGGTGCTTTGTTTGCTGAAACTATGTGTTTCGGGGAAATATAAGCTTTTCGTTATTTTATTAGTAATACGGATAGACGTATGGATTTTGTGTACAAATGAATAATAAACGTTAAAGAAGTGTTTAATGTACATTTTTTATATGATTTATTATATATTGTTGTTGTTGCTCTCTGCACACCTGCTTGAACACCTACCGCATATTGATATATATAAATATATATATATATATATATATATATATATATATATGTTATATATATATATATATATATATATATATATATATATATAATATATATATATATATATATATATATATATATATATATATATATATATATATATATATATATATATATATACATGCCCAAAGAAGAGTTCCTGTACGTTCCATAGTTTAAGAGAAAAATACAAAAAACAAAGTATGACGTTACTGCCGGGGCAAGAAAAAACAATTTATTGGACATATCAACATCAGATATGCACAATTTAAAGCAGATGTTCAAAGTGTCCTCCGTGGATGTTGAGGTAAGCTTGAGCACGACGTGGAATGGTTGTCATCACACGTTGCAGCATCATTGGGTCCATCAAGTACAAGCAGCCTGCAGACGAGCAACTAAGTACAGTGGGGTTGTCACTACGTCTCGATACACCAGATCCTTGAGATATAGAAATATAAATATATCTAAGTTTTAAACATTATTGTTATTTGCAAATATGTTGTTATATGTAATAAAGAGATTTTTTTTTCTTTAAATATGTATTTTGTTTTTCGTATTTTCCTCGTAAATTATGGATCGTACACGAACGCTTCTTTGGGCATTCATTCAACTCCTCTTCTTAGCCCACTCTCCTGTTTCATCATGATCTTGGGTGCTAACCAATTTTCAAAGCGTGCTTTTGCTGCGTGGCGTGCTTGCGTGTGTTTTGAAATAGCAGGGGATTTCCAACAAATTGATACATAAACAAAAACAACATGATTTTACATTGAATATTTTTCTATTATCACGGAAACACATAAACATTCATATAATAGACTGATTACTTAATCACAAATTAAAATACTGAGTGTGATTTTCATAATTTTGATTTAGTGTTTGTAAAATTTTATTTTGTTCGTATTTAAATTAGAGGATCGTAATTGAACGCTTCTTTGGGCAGTTTTTATGTAATCACAACGAGGAATCTAGCTGTGCAGAGTTTATGTGGTCGTTTTGGAACACCCTGTATATATAATAGAAAATAAAATATTTTCTTATAACTATGTTTATTATCCTTCAAATAAAGATTACCGCTAGATAGAGGATAAATTTATAATTCTCGAGGTATTCTCTACTAGTAGGTTTCATTGTATGTTAAATAGTTTTTAGTAGTTTTCATAAATATTGTCGTTTTTATTTCTAGGAAAAACCATCCTCATCATTTTGTAACTCGTACTGATAATTTACCCAGAGAACTAATTATGAAAGCTGAAGGAACAACATTATTTTCGGAATCGGCCTTTGCTGTAAGTATATCTAACACTAACTTGTCTTAACCCTCTAAGCGGTTTGCACGTACAATTCCGCCAAACCGATGATGTCTCCAAACGTATAGTTTTCGACCTCAAAAATTCATCCGAAAATAGATGTAATGTACATTTCTGTCAGTGCTTTTCCCCATGGAGTTTTGCGGTAGAAGGGTCAGGTCGATTGTTTAGGAACTGCACCCCTCTTTGACTGACATTTATAGAGGGATGCACCCCTGAGTCACAAAGACGATGATAGATTTTCATGGCTTTGTAAATATCTATTTCGAAGTCTTCTGTAACAGATGTAGCTTTAAATGCACCCCTTAAATATCTTGGAAGACTTTCGTAAAAAAATATAAATAGGTGTCTTAAAGAATATTTTTATTTGTACTTTTAGAATCCATTATTTCTTATGGGATAATCTTCCAGACTTGTCGAGCTTTATGTGTATTAAAAATTAACAATCTATAATATCTATTTACATATCTATTTATAACCGGAAGTAAAGGGACAATGACGAGTGGGGGTTTCCCATATTCCATTGTAGTAGACAAAGGATGAAGGAAAAAATCACAAAACGCTTTGGCCACTGACACAGTAAACATTTAGCGTATTTTAGAGACTTTTTTTCCTCGATGTGTTCCAATCGGAGGGTTAATTGAAACGACTGTGATTCTACTTAAATTCAAACATCACAGATGGATTTTCATTTGAAGAAATTGATAGAATTCACCTGCTAGTATGGATAGATGCATTGTCTTACTGAAATGTTTCATTTTTGTCCATTGATAAATTCAGCACGTGGTAAAGAATGTTGATATGCTTCTGAGTTCAATTTACTTAAAATGAGTGCATGTCCCCCACTCCATAGTAATCAGAGTATACCTAGGTCAGTTAGTCTCCACCTGATTGAAGCTTAGAAATTTCTTTACATTTCTTAAATCATGGCAATAGTACTTTCATCTTGTTCATCCAAATTCCATTTTATATTTGTTTGAAAAAAATTATTTCTATACATTGGTTGGCCTAAATTAACTTCTTATCTGGTATTAGAGCATTTCAAAGCCTGAACCTCCTTCACAACAGCCGTCTACCATTTCCGCTCTAATGTCAAACCTTTCAAGTTCTGGGTTCTCAATACTTTAAGGTCTTTTTCAACTTCTTCAATCCATTTCTATTTTGATCTACCTCTTCTTCTGCTTTTAAAAAATCTAACTTTTGTTATTTCTTTAATCATATTCTTCACATTTCTTCTTTGGACACATCCAAGCCATCGGCTTCATTGTGCCTGTATGTATCTCACTGTCTTTTTCTTTATTAGGTTCTTAATTTCTCTAATCTTTAGGTTCTCAATTTCTCTTTGAAATGCTCTAGTATTAGAGCATTTCAAAGACTGAACCTCCTTCATAACAGCCGCCCACCATTTCCGCTGTAATGTCAAACCTTACAAGTTCTGTGTTCTCGATTCTTTAAGGTCTTTTTCAACTTCTTCAATCCATTTCTTTCTTGATCTACCTCTTCTTCTGCTTTTAAAAAATCTAACTTTTGTTATTTCTTTAATCATATTCTTCTCATTTCTCTTTGGTCATATCCAAGCCATCGGCTTCTTTGTGCCTGTATGTATCTCACTGTTTTTTTTCTTTATTGGGTTCTTAATTTCTCTGTTTGTCCTTCTGTTGTTGTAGTTGTTGTTGACTTATGCCACTTGGTCAAACCAAGCACGATCGATCTGGAGACTACTCGTATTAAGGCAAAGTGGTGAGCCTTTCGTTTTTTAAACGAGTACCATAAGGGTGCAAGTACGACTTATACTCAAGTGGGTCCTCGTAATTTTGAAGCAGGGACCAAGCAGAATTTGAAGAAGGGGCAGATAGGCTTTGCCTGCCACCCCAGAGGTATCTATTGGCAACTTGGAGGACATTGGACCATGAACCTATTTTACTTGCCATAGTCCCCTTTAACGACCACAGCTTGACGTTAAATAGTACTAAATACAAAATTTAATCATTTTACGACTAGTTGTTTTTAAGTCACGCCCATCAATGTTAATGTATGTTATATGAAACTCTTCCTTTACATAAAGTGAGGATAAGAGAGGAATAAAATCTTGATGTTATAGTAGTCCTAAATACAAAATTTCAACATTTTACGACTAATTGTTTTTGAGTTACACCCTACAACGTCAATGTATGTTATATGGAATTTTTCCATTACATGAAGTGGTGATTGGAATTAAGTAAAGAAATGAATGAAAGCCTGATGTTATAATAGTCCTATATATAAAATTTCAACATTTGGTTTTTGAGTTACACCCAAAAGCTTTAATATATGTTATATGGAACTCTTCTGTTATATAAAGTGAAGATTGTAATTAAGTAAAGTGAGGGATAAAAGCTTGACTTTACAATAGTCCTATATGCAAAATTTCAATTTTACGACTAATTTTTTTTTATTTACACTAAACAATGTTAATGTATGTTATATTGAATTTATCCATTACGTGAAGCGAATTATAAAAGATTGACGTTATAATAGTCCTAAACACAAAATTTCAACATTTTACGACTATTGTTTTTGAGTTACGCTCATCAACGTTAATGTATGATATATGGAATTTTTCCGTTGTATGAAGTGAAGATTGGAATTAAGTAAAGAGAGAGATAAAATCTTGACTTTATAATAGTCCTAAATACAAAATTTCAACATTTTACGGCTAATTGTTTTTGAGTTACGCCCAACAACGTAAATGTATGTTATATGGAATTTTTCCGTTACATAAAGTGAAGATTAGATGAAGGTTAAAATTAAGTAAAGAGAGAAATAAAATCTTGACGTTAAAATTGTCCTAAATATAAATTTTCAACATTTTATGACTAATTATTTTTAAGTCACACCCAACAACGTTAATTTATGTTACATGAAACTCTTCCGTTACATAAAGTGAAGATTGTAATTAAGTAAAGAGAGGGATAAAAGCTTGACGCTATAATAGTCCTATATGAAATATTTTGCAATTTTAAGACTAACTTTTTTTTATTTACACCAAACAACGTTAATGTATGTTATATGGAATTTTTCTGTTACATGAAGTGAAGGATAAAATATTGACCATATAATAACCCTAAATACAAAATTTCAACATTTTACGACTAATTGTTTTTGAGTTACACCCTACAACGTCAATGTATGTTATATGGAATTTTTCCATTACATGAAGTGGAGATTGGAATTAAGTAAAGAGAGGGATGAAAGCTTGATGTTATAATAGTCCTATATATAAAATTTCAACATTTTGTTTTTTAGTTACACCCAAAAGCGTTAATATATGTTATATGGAAATCTTCTGTTATGTAAAGTGAAGATTGTAATTAAGTAAAGTGAGGGATAAAAGATTGACGTTAAAATAGTCCTATATGCAAAATTTCAAATTTTACGACTAATTTTTTTATTCACACTAAACAACGTTAATGTATGTTATATTGAATTTATCCATTACGTGAAGCGAAGGATAAAAGATTGACGTTATAATAGTCCTAAATACAAAATTTCAATATTTTGCGACTAATTGTTTTTCAGATACACCCAACAACATAAATGTATGTTATATGGAATTTTTCCGTTACATAAAGGGAAGGTTAGATGAAGGTTAGAATTAAGTAAAGAGAGGAATAAAATCTTGAAGTTATAATTGTCCTAAATGTAAATTTTCAACATTTTATGACTAATTATTTTTAAGTCACACCCAACAACGATAATTTGTTACATGAAACTCTTCCGTTACATAAAGTGAAGATTGTAATTAAGTAAAGAGAGGGATAAAATCTTGACTTTATAATAGTCCTAAATACAAAAGTTCAACATTTTACGGCTAATTGTTTATCAGTTGCACCCAACAGCGTAAATGTATGTCATATGGAATTTTTCCGTTACATAAAGTAAAGGTTAGATGAAGGTTAAAATTAAGTAAAGAGAGGAATAAAATCTTGACGTTATAATTGTCCTAAATATAAATTTTCAACATTTTATGACTAATTATTATAAAGTCACACCCAACAACGTTAATTTATGTTACATGAAACTCTTCCGTTACATCAAGTGAAGATTGTAATTAAGTAAAGAGAGGGATAAAAGCTTGACGCTATAATAGTCCTATATGAAATATTTTGCCATTTTAAGACTGTTTTTTTATTTACACCAAACAACGTTAATGTATGTTATATGGAATTTTTTCGTCATATGAAGTCAAGATTGGAGTTAAGTAAAGTTTGGTCTGGTTCAGAGTGTTACGATCTACTTTTTTACAACCCGGGGACTAATGAGATCGGGACCTACAGCTTAAAGCCGATTCCGAGCTGCTCGAACATCCATGCCACAGTGGGATTCGAACCCACGAACTCCTGTACCGGAGGCCAGCACCCTAATCAATTAACCATCGTTCGGCTAGAATTAAGTAAATAGAGTGATAAAATCTTGATGTTATAATAGACCAAAATGCCATATTTCAACATTTTATGGCTGATTGTTTTTGAGTTACACCCAACAACGGTAATGTCTGTTGAATGATTTTTTTCAGTTATATGAATTGAAGATTGGATTTAAATTTGATTAAAGAGAGGGATAAAATCTTGAAGTTATAATAGTCTTAAATACAAACTTTCAACATTTTACGACTAATTGTTTTTAAGTTACATCCAACAACGTTAATGTATGTTATATGGAATTATTCCGTTATTTAAAAGTGAAGATTGTAATTAAGAGAGGGATAAAATCATGACATTATAATAGACGGAAATGCAAAATTTCAACATTTTATGGCTGATTGTTTTTGCGTTACACCCAGCAACGTTATTGTATGTTATATGAAGTGAATATTGGAATTAATTAAAGAGAGGAATAAAATTTTGATGTTATAATAGTCCTAAATATAAAATTTCAACATCTTGTGGCTAATTTTTTTGAGTTACACCCAGAAACGTAAATGTATGTTATATGCAATTTTTACGTTATATGAAGTGAATATTGGATTTAAATAAAGAGAGGGATACAATCTTGACGTTATAATAGTCTTAAATACAAATTTTCAACATTTTGCGGCTGACTGTTTTTGAGTTACACACCCAACAACGTTAATGTATGTTGTATAGAATTTCTCCATTTATAAAGTGAAGATTGCAACTAAGTAAATAGAGGGATAAAAGCTTGAAGTTATAATAGTCCTAAATACAAACTTTCAACATTTTACGACTAATTGTTTTTAAATTACACCCAACAACGTTAATGTATGTTATATGGAATTATTCCGTTATTTAAAAGTGAAGATTGTAATTAAGAGAGGGATAAAAGCTTGATGTTACAATAGTCCTAAATACAAAATTTCAACATTTTACGGCTAGTTGTTTTTCAGTTACACCCAATAACGTCAATGAATGTTATATGCAATTTTTACGTTATATGAAGTGAAGATTGGAATTAAAGAGAGGAATAAAATTTTGAAGTTATAATAGTCCTAAATATAAAATTTCAACATCTTGAGGCTAATTGTTTTTGAGTTACACTCAACAGCGTTAATTTATGTTATATGGAATTTTCCGTTATAAAAAGTGAAGATTGCAATTAAGTAAATAAAAGGATAAAAGCTTGGCGTTATAATAGTCATAAATACAAAATTTCAACATTTTACGGCTAGTTGTTTTTCAGTTACACCCAATAACGTCAATGAATGTTATATGCAATTTTTACGTTATATGAAGTGAAGATTGGAATTAAAGAGAGGAATAAAATCTTGACGTTATAATAATCTTAAATATAAAATTTCAACATCTTGCGGCTAATTGTTTTTTATTTACACTCAACAGCGTTAATGTATGTTATATGGAATTTTCCGTTATATAAAGTGAAGATTGCAATTAGGTAAAGAGAAGGATAAAAGCTTGACGTTATAATAGTCCTAAATACAAACTTTCACCATTTTACGACCAATTATATTTTTTAAGTTACACCCATCAACGTTAATGTATGTCAAATAAATTATTCCGTTATTTAAAAGTGAAGATTGTAATTAAGAGAGGGATAAAATCATAATGTTATAATAATCGGAAATGCAAAATTTCAACATTTTATGGCTGATTGTTTTTGCGTTACACCCAGCAACGTTAATGTATGTTATATGCGATTTTTACGTTATATGAAGTGAAGATTGGAATTAGGAATAAAATCATGACGTTAAATTAGACGGAAATGCAAAATTTCAACATTTTATGGTTGGTTCTTTTTGCGTTACACCCAGCAACGTTAATGTATGTTATATGAACTTTTTACGTTATATGAAGTGAAGATTGCAATTAAGTAAAGAGAAGGATAAAAGCTTGGCGTTATAATAGTCATAAATACAAAATTTCGACTTTCTATGGTTTATCGTTTTTGAGTAATGTACCACAGCATTAATAAAACTTATGTTGAAATTTTTAATAAGATAGAAAGCAGATTTTAATCAAAAGGAGATAGGCACAGCCGAATGTTGTAATAATTATACCCCACAGCGTCAATGTACGTTATATTGAAATTTTCTTTACATAAAGTGCAGAGGGGGTGAAAACTATTGTTTAGTATGCAAAATTTTAAAAACTAAACTAAATACAAAATTTTGATTTTCTATGACTAATCATTTTTGAGTTATGCCTCCCAGCAATAATAACCGATATATTGAAATTTTTCATTATATAAAGAGTAGATTGGAATCAAAAGGGAAGGTGTACAACTAAACGTTGAAATAGTTACACACCACAGCGTTAATATACGTTATATTGAAATTTTCGTTATAAAAAATTGAAGAATACAGCGGAAATGAGGACAAACACTTAACGTTTTAACGGTCAAAACGTTAAGTGATACAAATAAATAAATACAAAAATACAAAATTATAAAATACAAAAAATACAAAATTTCGACTTATTATGGTTAATAGATTTTGAGTTGTGTCACAAAGCATGAATAGTCGTTATATAAATTTTTTCATTATGTAGAGTTCAGATCAAAACGGATATTTAAAGTTTCAAACTTAAAGTTTCTTGTCAAAAAAACTTTACAAAATATATTAAGACATGATCATAGTGAGTATTTCTGTTGAAATTTGAACACTGAAATTTATAGTGATGTCGAGACATTTTCTTTGCTTTTTACAAGAAAGTAAAAACTATGCTACAAACATATCCTTGAAATTTGCGTTTAATATACAAATTATACTCCATTCTCGTATATGAAATTTTTTCCATGTTGCTACCACGGCCTTTTTAAAAAACTGGCCGTGTGGAAGCACATACACTCTCTATCTCGTTTCCGAGAAGCTGCAAAGCTGTGAAACTGGGTCGCAGGTGCGTGTGAAATTGCCTAGCAGTCATCGCATTCCTCCTGCGGTTTTTAACACAATCACGCGGAAGTTATTTTTAGGAGAGGAAAGAAAAAAAAAACAGCTGCGAGAATTGAGAAAAATTAATAATTCTGGGCTGTGAGTTGAAAACGTAAACATAACACCAAGGATAGCGAAACTTTATTTAATTAATGCACCAGTAAAATTACAGCTTATATTCTGTCTATCGTGTCACTAGTTATGGTTCTTTTAACCTATATAGTTCTTTTAACCCCACAGTCATTTCTGTCGATAGTCCAAATGAAGGCCTAATGGTTAGGGTGCTAATTTTTGGTGTATGTGTGTATGTATATATGCATATGTTTGTATATGTGGGTGTATATATATAAAGTATATGTATGTATATATGTGTGTGTGTATGTATATGTGTATATGTATATATATATATATGTATATGTGTGTATGTATATGTGTATGTATATGTGTATGTATATATGTATGTGTATATATGTGTGTATGTATATATGTATGTGTATATATGTGTGTATGTATATATGTATGTGTATATATGTGTGTATGTATATATGTATGTGTATATATGTGTGTATGTATATATGTATGTGTATATGTGTGTATGTATATATATGTGTGTATGTGTGTATGTATATATGTATGTGTATATATGTGTGTATGTATATATGTATGTGTATATATGTGTGTATGTATATATGTATGTGTGTATATATGTGTGTATGTATATATGTATGTGTATATATGTGTGTATGTATATATGTTTATGTGTATATATATGTGTATATGTTTATGTGTATATATGTGTATTATGTTTATGTGTATATATATGTGTATATGTTTATGTGTATATATGTGTATATGTTTATGTGTATATATGTGTATATGTTTATGTGTATATATATGTGTGTATGTATATATGCATGTGTGTATATGTGTGTATGTATATATGCATGTGTGTATATGTGTGTATGTATATATGCATATGTGTATGTGTGTATGTATATATATATGTGTATGTATATATGCATATGTGTATATGTGTGTATGTATATATATGTGTATATGTGTGTATGTATATATATATATGTGTATATGTGTGTATGTATATATGCATATGTGTATGTGTGTGTATGTATATATGTATATGTGTATGTGTGTATGTATATATGTACATGTGTACATGTGTATGTGTGTATGTATATATGTACATGTGTATGTGTGTATGTATATATGTATGTGTGTATGTATATATGTATGTGTGTATGTATATGTGTATATGTATGTGTGTATGTGTATATGTATGTGTGTATATGTGTATGTATATGTGTATGTATATATATATACGTGTATATGTATGTGTGTATGTGTATATGTATATGTGTATATGTATGTGTGTATGTGTATGTGTATATGTGTATATGTATATGTGTGTATATATATATGTGTATATATATATGTGTGTGTGTATATATATATATATATATATATATATATATATATATATATATATATATATATATATATATATATATATATATATATATAATTCTTCTGTTCCTTGTATTTGTGATAGAACTCCTCCTAAACGGCTGGACTGATTTTTATGAAATTTCGTGTATGTAATTAAGTTGATTCGAGAATGGTTTAGATGCACAATTTCATCCGATAGAACATTTTTTTTATTAAAAATCCAGAATTTCGCGCTTAATGAGATTATTATAATGCCGCGAATCCCTACGGGGCAAACGTATCTGTGGCGCAGTGGTCAGTGCCGAAAAGTCCCAGGATCCAATGACCGTAAAGGCGATGTGGGGGTTTTAATTTAATATAATTACGTTTGTGATGACTGTACGCGTAGTGGTTTCGAGATTTTTAAAATAATTTTTTTCTTACTTTTCCATCAAAAAGGTCTAATTTATAATTTATTTAGAACCCTTTTACAATTTTTGGATTTACAGCGAAACATGACAACGTCTGTCGTGTTGTCTAGTGTGTGTGTGAGAGAGAGTGAGAGAGACAGAGAGGGGGGGGAGTAAACTAGATAGGGAAACTAATGTAGACATTTTGTATAAAACCCCAAATACGGTTAGAAGAAATTTTCAGGGGTTTTCAAATCTTAGGTCAAGGGCAACAATTCCCGCGTTTCTTTGCTTTTCCTTTTTCAACCCCTAACCAAAATTGACCACTGGGCTAGAGTTCATGCCCTCAGAGAATGGGTCTAACCATTTATAACTCTTTGTTCTCTTTCGGTTTGCTATAGAATGCTACGGCCTACTTTTTTTGCTACACGAGGACTAAGAAACCGGAACATACTGCTCAAAGCTGATTTCAAATGGCAACGATTAACCATTCCAGCAGTGGGATTGGGAACCATGAACTCCGGTACATAGAGCTTGTGATATTTTTCTGAGATGACCATTTGGTATGAAGCGCTACAACCTACTTTTTTGCTACAGGAATATTAAGGTAAACGGGACGTACTGCTTAGTGCTGATTTCAAACGGCAACGATTAACCATTCCAGCAGTAGGATTTGAAACTATGAACTCCGGTACATAGAGCCTCTGATATTTTTCTGAGATGGAAATTTGGTATGAAGCGCTACGACCTACTTTTTTGCTACATGAGGACTAAGGAAACCGGAACTTACTGTTTAACGCTGATTTCAAACGGCAACGATTAACCATTCCAGCAGTGAGATTTGGAGCCATGAACTCCAGTTCATAGAGCCTGTGATATTTTTCTGAGATGACCATTTGGTATAAAGTGCTACAACCTACTTTTTTGCCACACGAGATTTAAGGAAACCGGGACTTACTGCTTAAAGCTGATTTCAAACGGCAACGATTAATCATTCCAGTAGTGGGATTTGGAACCATGAACTCCAATACATAGAGAATGTGATATTTTTCTGAGATGACCATTTGGTATAAAGCGCTACGACCTACTTTTTTGCAACAAGAGAACTAAGGTAAACGGGACATACTTCTTAAAGCTGATTTCAAAAGGCAACAATTAACAATTCCAACAGTAGGATTTGGAACCATGAACTCCGGTACATAAAGCCTCTGATATTTTTCTGAGATGGAAATTTGGTATGAAGCGCTACGACCTACTTTTTTGCTACATGAGGACTAAGGAAACCGGAACTTACTTCTTGAAGTTGATTTCAAATGACAAAGATTAGCCATGCCCGCAGTGAGATTCGAACTCGTGAACTCTGGTATCTAGAGCAGCCATTCGGCCATTGTTCGGCTTCTCAGATGACGGAAACCAAATTCATAGTTTTCAGTAGCTTCGTGCCGCTATTATCCTATATTATTTTATAACCTGACAACACTGTCACAATTTCTAATATAACATATTTTTTGTTTCAGCTTCAGCCCATTCAGAATGCACCCGATTCAACGGCGAATGCTGCATCTGTATACATGCTGAATAGTCATCGGCGTTCTTTCCCATCTGAAATGATCATTCGACAGGTAAAGAATAGAATCATTTGCATTCTCATTACCATTGCTCTAAAAAAATTAAATTGTGTACGTTAATTTTTACAAGATGTATAATTTTTAATATATCATCCTGCCTCAAAGTAATATTAAGACCATTTTAATCTTCGGCTTGTGTGCATATACCTGTTCTAACTTATGTATACCCGATAGCTTATGAAACGAAGAATGATTGTTCATGCTGCAATATCATTGATGTTATTTCTCAACTAAGATGATCATTAGCACAGACTAGAAAAAACTTTTTTTAATTTACACTAGATTACTGCTACTTTGAGAAGCAGAGACTAATTTACATACACAGGATGTATTATTTTTAGCATGAAATCCTACTTCTAAATAATTCCAAATCCGTTTTTTGGCAGAATGATGGCAGATTAGTTAGAGTGATGCCTTCGGTACCGGAGTTCATGGGTTCGAATCCCACAGTGGCATGGATGTTCGTAGCCGTTCGGAATCGGCTTTAAGCTGTAGGTCACGGTTTCATTAGCCCTCGTGTTGCAAAAAAGTAAACCGTAGCACTCCAAACCAAATCCGTTTTGAGAAAATGTGTATACACACTTATATATACAGCCGTGCAGTTTTTAACATATAATCCTACCATTCAATAAAGTAATTTTAAAACGGTTTTGAGCATATATGTTACATATCGATGTTCCAACAAATATCGAATAAATCCAAAAGTCAGAAAAAAAACTTTAAAATTGATTATTCAACTATAAATAAAAGGGAAAAATTGAAGTAAAGTCACGCGGATGAAAATGAAGCCTTGCTTTTGTGGCGTAAGCAAATGCGTCTTGCAAATGAGTTTCTAACTACTAGATGGCGTTACCGGTTTTCTTGCTGATTATCTCCCTTGCACTACAGACTGTGTTGTACCATGGCTTCCCCAACAATGCCACTCAAAATTTATCTGACTTTAGTCTCGTTTTTTCAATTTGTTATTTTCAAAGTCTTCATTCACCTCATCCATTTGTTTCTTCCATGTTTTATTTATCCTCGACATTGCTCCTTGTAGATCTTTGTGCCTCGACTGTGGTCCATTCTCTCAACAGGTCCCGGATATTGCATTCATTTTGATTTTATGCATTGAATTATATCTTTTTTAAGCAGCTCTTCCATGTCATAATTGCAATGTCTCCTCTAAACATCACCCTCTTTGATAGGTCCAAAAGTGGCTCTCAGGTCCTTTCTTTCCCACATTATTAACATCTTATCCTACTTTTTTGCTAATGTCCAGGTCTTTGATCCATAAACGATTGTTAACTTATTAGTTTTATATACTACGAGTTTCGTTTTACGTATTACCTCTTTAGGTCTTATTAGTTTTAATTGGTTTGTATTCCTTCAGGATCTTCAGGATGGTAGTTCAACTGGATTGCATGGGCCGAGCCCTCTAATCCAGAGATTTCTAACAGTAGGCATAAAATAACAACGAGCAAAAAATAAAACAACTAAAAAGAGAAAAGAGGGGATAGGGAGGTGGATTCGTGAGTTCAAGACACAAAACTAGAGAGTAGAAAGTTTAGGGATAGAAATAAAACACATATTTTTGCGGCCAGGGACAAAAACCATGAAGAAAACATTTTTATTGATATAGAAATCAGAAATTGAAATCACGAGTTATAGCTGGACAGACACCCTACTGGATGCACCAAGCCATCACGATCTGAGAAGACTTGATAGTGATGATATCAGAGTTACTTTCAGTTGAGAAAAATGCATAAAATGCTCCTCCCTCTCAGAGAGAGTGGAAAGCCGAGTCGGAACGATATAGAAATATCGGGAGAGGTACGAATTATGATGTATGGCCATTTTTAAGATATTTTATAACTTTTTTCTTACATTTTGTAGGTTTTTAATATTTTTTTTTAAGACAACACAAAAACATCAAGGAACTTTGCCAAGAATGGCCAAAGGCCTTCTTCTATTGCTAGCATCAGTGGGGTCGTAATTGACAAGATTATTGATTAAATCATTGCTTAAGTTTTTATGAAATTTAACAGAAAGATTGTAGATAAAATTTGGAATAGGAAGAATTTTTAATTCTTCGTGAATTTTAGTATTTCTAAAGTACCAGGGAGCGTTAATTATTTCCTTAAGAATTAAATTTTGAATAGTGGTTAGAATTTTAATATTAGAATCTGCTGCATACGACCACACTGGAGCTGCATAGGTAAAAATTGGACGTAGAAAGGAAGTGTAAATGAGCAGCTTAATTTTAGTATCCATTTTGCTATGACGAGAAATTAAAGGGTAAAGAGCTCGCTTAGCATTTCTATATTTAGTTTTAACGGAAGTAATAGCACTAGACATTTAAAAGATATTCTCTATAAAATAATAGTGGTCAAATCTGTAAATGATACCCTGAAATGTTCTCCTTGGTGAAGAAGACTCTCTTCATTGTCTAACTGAACATCAAGAATGAAGAATGTGACAAGCGGCATTGTGGTTACATCTACGATATTCGAGATGGTAAAGGACCATTAACGTGTCCTGCATTGATTTAAATTATTGAGAAACTTTAAGATACAGGTTCTTAAGCGTGAAACGGTCTCTCCTCATGAACATATACTCAAGACCCAAAACATTATGACGACCTCTACATTTTGCAATGAACTCGCTTGGATGACGAAGAAGGCACCTGATCAAGTGTAACTAGTATTTAACTGCTGCTAGAGAGTCTGAAGAATCATTCTTTCCCTGTGTGCCATGGGAAAGGCTGCAGACCTAAGCGATTTTGATAGAGACCTGATTGTAATGGCTCGAAGGCTCAGAACAAGTATTTCCGAAACTGCAAGACTCGTGGGTTGTTCGCGATCTACAGTTGTTATTACTTATGCAAAGTGGATGAATGACGGTGAAACCAGCAGTAGACGACATGGTGTTGGACGTCCACATGCTATCAAAGAAAAAGGTCGTTGTCTCGCATGGTGAAGCAAAACCGGAACCAGACAGTGGCTCAGCTGACAACCCAATACAATGCAGGGCCAAGTAGAATAGTATCGGAGCACACTGTTCAGCGGACACTGTTGGATATGGGGCTACGCAGCAAACGTCCCACTCGTGTGCCTTTGCTGACCAAGCGTCATCGCCAACTGCGCCTACGCTGGGCCCGGAACATCGCGACTGGTCCATGGATCAGTGGGAGAGAGTTGCCTGGTCAGATGAATCACGGTTTGTCATTCATCACGCTGATGTCCGAGTCAGGAGACGCTCTCTTTCAGGCGAGCAGTTGCTGTCTCAATGTACAGTAGGTCATACACAGGCCGGTGTTGGAAGTATTATGCTTTGAGGGACGTTCTCTTGGGCGTCTCTTTGACCCGTGGTTGTGGTAGAGCAGACCATGAATGCTACAGGGTATCTGAACATCATTACGGACCAGTTGTCCCCTTACATGGCCTCTGTTTCCAGCTGGAAAGGGAACAATGGAAATGGAATGTTCTAACAGGACGACGCCCCGTGTCACAAGGCTAAAATTGCGTTGCAGTGGCACAAGGCTAAAATTGTGTTAGAGTGGTTCCAGGAACATGATGCTGAATTCCAGTTAATGCTCTGGCTGCCTAACTCACCGGATCTCAATCTGATAGAACACATTTGGGATGTCATGGGACGGTAGCTCAGAGTTCAAAGACCACCAATTCGCAATATCTTTGATTTGCGTAACCGTTGCTTAAACATCTGGTACAATCTGTCTCCGGCCATCTACCAAGGACTTGTGGCATCCATGCCAAGGCGGGTTGAAGCTGTGTTGTGCACCAAAGGTGGGCCAACTCGTTATTGAGAGGTGGTCATGATGTTTTGGCTTTTGAGTGTATGTCTCTTATACCAACAGAGATGTTGGTAAATACTCTAAACGGTATTAAGTCACGTGTTACACTTGTATTGATAAATGAACACTTAAAAAGTAACTGTTAAGCTGTCAACTTGTAAATTATCTGTTAGTAAAAAAATATTTATTATGTCACCTTTTCGTCGCCAGAAGTTGCTTAATCAAGCATTCTGATGCTTTTATCGCAACAAACTTGTCTTCCTTTCCATCAGATTGATGCAAACCATCCCTTTATGTTTATTCATTGCTGTATTATAACTATTTACTGACTTCTGAATCGTCTCTTGTATACATAATAACCAATTTAACTGCGAATGCTGTCTCTATATCTATGTTGAAAAGCCTTTGGCATTCTTCCGGAAATTAATCATTTAGCAAGTAACAGAAAATAATCTGTTTAATTACTGTTAAATTGTTTTTACTCTCAAGCTCTTAATTTGTATTATGAAACGTGATTAGCATATTTATGCTTTTATCACAGATATATACCATCAGTGATATCTCGTTATTACATTTCCTGTACTCAAACAAAATAATAATAATTGATAATAAATAATATAAATTAATAAAATATAAAAAATTACATGCACACTATTGAAAATATTTGCCAAACTAGTTTACTTATGAAATATTATTGGTTTTAAAATAAACTAAAAGCATTTAAAAATGTAGGTTTTCTAAATAAATATTTTCCTAAATTTTTCTGCTTTTGTTTTTAGTTTTTATTATAAAACATGAGTAGCATGTTTGTGCTATTATCGAGAGATATATCATCTGTGATATTTCTTTATTAAATTTATTGAACACAAAATATAATTAAGAATAAATAATATTAATTTTAAAATATTACAATAAATGCCCAGTGTTGACAATATCTGTCAAATTAGTTTATTTTCAAATATTATAGTGTTAAAATAAACTAAAAGCGTTTAAAAATGTAGGTTTTACTAAATAAATATTTTCCTAAATTTTTCTGCTCTTGTTTTTAGTTTTTATTATAAAATGTGAGTAACATGTTTGTGTTATTGTCGAGAGATATATCATCTGTGATATCTCTTTATTAAATTTATTGAACACAAAATATAATTAAGAATAAATAATATTAATTTTAAAATATTACAATAAATGCCCAGTGTTGACAATATCTGTCAAATTAGTTTATTTATCAAATATTATAGTGTTAAAATAAACTAAAAGCGTTTAAAAATGTAGGTTTACTAAATAAATATTTTCCTAAATTTTTCTGCTCTTGTTTTTAGTTTTTATTATAAAACGGGATTAACATGTTTTTGTTTCTATCGAGAGGCATTCATCTGTGATATATCTTTATTAAATTTATTGTACATAAAATATATATTAATAATAATATTAATTTAAAAAATATTAAAATAAATGCCCACTATTGGCAATATTTGTCAAACTAGTTTACTTATGAAATATTATAAATTATAAAATAAACTAACATCATTTAAACAGGTAGGTTTTTCAAAATAAATATTTTCCTAAATTTTTCTGCTCTTGTTTATACTTGTATTATAAAATATGAATAACATGTTTGTGATGTTATCGAGAAATATATCATCTGTGATACCTCTTTATTAAATATATTGAACACAAAATATAATATTTAATAATAAATAATATTAATTTAAAAACATTAAATATATGCCCACTGTTGACAATATCTTTCAAACTAGTTTATTTATCAAATATTATAAGTTTAAAATAACTAACAACATTAAAAAATGTAAGTTTACTAAATAAATATTTTCCTAAATTTTTCTGCTTTCTGTTTCAGTTTGTATTATAA
>CM063497.1:56740932-56743432 GCA_032207245.1 Pardosa pseudoannulata
ATGAAAACAATCTACCCGCAACTAAACTCGCAATTTCATGAAAAACTAAAAGATATTTTTTTTTACTTTTTTACTTAATGAGAACACTTTTACCCAACAGTACCCCCAAATAAACTCGCAATTTACAAAAAACTAAAAGGTGTTTTTTTTTACTTAATGAAAACACTAACTCAACAGTACCATAACTAAACTCAGTTTCACAAAAAACTAAAAGTTTTTTTTTTACTTAATGAGAAGGCTCTTACTTAACAGTACCTCAACTAAACTCGCAATTAAAAAAAAAAAAAAAAAAAAAAAAAAAAAAAAAAAAAAAAAAAATTACTTAAAACACTAATTCAACAGTACCCCAACTAAACTCACAGTTTCACAAAATCTGAAAGGTTTTTTTTTTACTTAATGAGAAAGCTCTTACCCCAAAGTACTCCAACTCAACTAGCAATTTCACAAAAAAACTAAAGGATATTTTTTTTTACTTAAAACACTAATTCAACAGTACCCCAACTAAACTCACAGTTTCACAAAAAACAAAAAAGTTTTTTTTTTACTCTTTCCCAAAATAACCCCAACTAAACTCGCAATTAAAAAAAAACTAAAAGGTAATTTTTTTAATTAATGAAAACTATTTAACTCAACAGTACCCGAAATAACCTCACAATTTCGCTAAAAACTAAAAAAAATTACCTAATGAGAACGCTGTTATGCAACAGTACCCCAACTAAATTCTCAATTTCACAAAAACTGATTTTTTTTCCTTAATAAAAATAATCTAACCCAACAGTACTCAAACTAAATTCGCAATTTCACAAATAACTAAAGAGTATTTTCTTTACTTAGTGAAAACACTTTAACTCAATAGTACCCCTAATAAACTTACAATTTCACAAATAACTAAAAAATATTTTTTATGTAGTTGTTCCGATGCCATTACTTTTGTCATTACTATGTCATTACTTTTTCATCTGCATTTCTCTAATAGTCCTTCAAAAGTATTTGAAATAGAAATGGCGTAGTCAGAAGAATTTAGAGATTTTCTCTGACCATCTGCTTTTTTTGAATAATTTAGCAGTACACATGTCACGTATTAAGGAAAGTGCGTGCAAATATCATCAAATCAACAGGTGCGTTCATCTTTGTGTTTATTTTTTAAATGATAAACCTCCCGCAACTTGAAAACGAGGTTTTTAACTAAGCTATTATAGAAGTTATTTGTAAAATTCGATCACAAAAATTTTTAAAATTTGAATAATGAAATACATAAATGCATTCTTTTGTTAAAGTTTCACAAAATACTAAAAGGTATTCTTTTTACTTAATTAAAACACTCTAACTCAACAGTACCACAAATAAAATCGTAATGTCACAAAGAACTCAAAGGTATTTTTTTTTACTTAATAAAAACACTAACTCAACAGTACTTCTACTAAACTCACAATATCACAAAAAATTCAAATGTATTTTTTTACTTAATAAAACACTCTAAATCAACAGTATCCCAATTAAAATCGTAATATCCCAAAAATCTCAAGGGTATTTTTTTTACTTAATAAAAACACTAACTCAACAGTACTTTTACTAAACTCGCAATATCACAAAAAAACAAAGGTATTTTTTTACTTACTAAAAAAAAACTCTAAATCAACAATACCCCAATCAAAATCGTAATATCACAAAAAACTCAAAGGTATTTTTTTACTTCTTAATATTAAACACTCTAACTCAACAGTACCCCATTTAAAACCGCAATATTACGAACAATTGAAAGGTATTTTTATTACTTAATAAAAACGTTCTAACTCAACAGTTGAAATCGTAATATCACAAAAAAACTCAAAGGTATTTCCTTACTTAGTAAAAACACTCTAAATCAACAGTATCCCAATTAAAATCGTAGTATCACAAAAAACTCAAAGGTATTTTTTTACTTAATAAAAACACTAACTCAAAAGTACTTTTACTAAACTCGCAATATCACAAAAAATTCAAAGGTATTTTTTTACTTAATAAAAAAACTCTAAATCAACAATACCCCAATCAAAATCGTAATATTACAAACAACTGAAAGGTATTTTGTTTACTTAATAAAAACACTCTAACTCAATAGCATCCCAACTAAACTCGCAACCTGTATAAAGTATATCACATTTATTTATGCATAAATATAAACTCATATTTATTATGCATGAATGAAACTAACACAGTTGCTTCAAACTTCATCGACTCACAGAACCCAAAGAACTATAAGGATTTTTTTCTTTTGAGAATCCCCATCCCTCTCTCTAAAAAAAAAAAAAAGCCTTGTGTTAAGGATATTTTAAGGATTTCGTTATAAATACTTCGAAAACACACACTTCAATTGTTGTGAACGCATTTTAGTTTAATTCCCAGTTGTTTATTCCAATTTTTAACTAACTTGCAACTTGGTATGTCTTGTAGATAGTACATTGCAAGAAAATAATGAGAAAGAAAAGGGTCAATTACTGTTTACTTCGGTTTGGAGCTC
>CM063497.1:56750932-56753432 GCA_032207245.1 Pardosa pseudoannulata
ATTTGTATTCTGGTATTTTATTTGCACTAACGCACCTGTACAATGTCCTCAATACTTTGCAATACTTGATTATGTCATTTACTTGAACGTAAATATTAATTCTAACCATGTCTATAAGTTCTTGCTGTTTTATTTGCCCACTAAATGCACCTCTCAATGTCCTCGATACATTGCAATAGTTGTTTATTCATTTAATAACACTTTAATACTAGAACAACATTTAATAGAACATAAATGTTGGTTCTAGCCATATCTGTAGATTCTGCTGTTTTATTTGCCCACTAATGCACCTGTTCAATGTCCTCAATACATTGCAATAGTTGTTTATGTCATTTACTTGAACGTAAATGTTGATTCTAGCCATATCTGTAGGTTCTGCTGTTTTATTTGTCCACCTACGCTACCCTTTCAGTGTCCTCAATGAGTTGCAATAGTTCTTTGTCATTTACTTAAATGCAAATATTGATTCTAACTATGTCTATAAGTTCTGCTGTTTTATTTGTCCACTAAACCACCTTTTCAATATCCTCAATACGTTGCAATAGTTGTTTGTGTCATCTACTTGAACGTAAATATTGATTATAGCCATGTCTGTAGATTCTGCTGTTTTATTTCCCCTCTAACGCCCCCTGTACAATATCCTCAATATGTTGAAATAGCTGTTTGTGTCATTTACTTGAACATAAATATTGATTCTAACCATACGAATAGGTTTTGCTGTTTTTATTTGCTCACTATTACCCGCTGTACAATGTTCTCAATACCCTGCAATAGTTCTTTGTCATTTATTTAAACGCAAATGTTGATTCTAGCCATGTCTATCAGTTCTGCTGTTTTATTTGTTCACTAACGCCACCTTTTCAGTGTCCTCGATACATTGCAATAGTTGTTTAATAGTATGTAAATGCTGGTTCTAGGCATATATGTACATTCTGCTGTTTTATTTCCCCTCTAACGCCCCCTGTACAATATCCTCAATATGTTGAAATAGCTGTTTGTGTCATTTACTTGAACATAAATGTTGATTCTAGCCATATCTGTAGGTTCTGAAGTTTTATTTGTCCACCTACGCTACGCTTTCAATGTCCTCAATAAGTTGCAATAGTTCTTTGTCATTTACTTAAATGCAAATATTGATTCTAACTATGTCTATAAGTTCTGCTGTTTTATTTGTCTACTAACGCCACGTTTTCAGTGTCCTCGATACATTGTAATAGTTGTTTATGTCATTGAATAGAACGTAAATGCTGGTTCTAGCCATATATTTAGATTCTGCTGTTTTAATTTGCTCACTAACGCCACCTTTTCAATGTCCTCGATACATTGCAATAATTGATTATTTCACTTACTTGAACGTAAATGTTGATTCTAGCCATATCAAAATACCCAGAAAACAGTCATTGCTGAGATAGTTTATTATAAATATATCTTCATAAACTAGTTATGCAGTTTTATCATCGCTAGTTTCATTTCAAGAATTTTATACAGGGAAGGTTTCAAAAATTTATTTACTTAAAAACCGCCCTAAGGCGGTACCAATCCACCCTCTTCTGCTGTTAATATCAAAATAACTCGGGTCGAAACCGGAGATTTTGAGCTGGCTCTGCAGTTATAAATAAAAAAAAAGGTCAAACGATTCAAGAGAAGTCCTCTGCATTAAAGCTCAGATGTTCCAGTAAGATAGCTACCTCCCACTGGTCTATATTTAAAAATCCACTCTCGCCTAGGGCATATGTTTGGTTTTATATAAGGATAAAAATTAGTGCAATAAATTATTAAACTTTAAATGCAAACTTTAGCTGCATTTTTCATCCTAATTCTGTGAAATGTATTCAGGGGGAACACATAACGAGCGGAAGCTAACTCGGCCTGTGAACTCGTGTAAATTAGTGCAATAAATTATTAAACTTTAAATGCAAACTTTAGCATGATTTTTCATCCTAATTCTGTGAAATGTATTCAGGGGAAACAGATAACGAGCAGAAGCTAACTCGGCCTGTGAACTCTCGTGTAAATTAGTGTAATAAATTATTAAACTTTAAATGCAAACTTTAGCATGATTTTTCATCCTAATTCAGTGAAATGTATTCAGGGGGGAGAGATAACGAGCGGAAGATAACTCGGCCTGTGATTGCTGAGATAGCTAGTTTATTATAAATATATCAGAATAAACTAGTTATGTATTCAGGGAGGACAGATAAAGATCGGAAGCTAACTCGGCCTGTGAACTCTCGTGTAAATTAGTGCAATAAATTATTAAACTTTAAATGCAAACTTTAGCACGATTTTTCATCTTAATTCTGTGAAACGTATTCAGGGGAACAGATAACAAGCGGAAGCTAACTCGGCCTGTGAACTCTCGTGTAAATTAGTGCAATAAATTATTAAACTTTAAATGCAAACTTTAGCACGATTTTTCATCTTAATTCTGTAGTGAAGTGTATTCATGTGGGACAGATAACGAGCGGAAGCTAACTCGGCCTGTGATTGCTGAGATAGC
>CM063497.1:56758432-56835932 GCA_032207245.1 Pardosa pseudoannulata
AATCATGTTTTCTTTTTGTCCCATTCAATATGAAACACACAGTATTTAAATTACAAATCAGAAACAAAGTTGTTAAAATTGATATATTGTCAGTCTTGTTGTTCAGTCAGACTCGCCAACTGTAACTTAGCAAAATTAGCTCAGACTAGTGACAGTCGTCAAGCGTATCCAAGGGATTAGCTTGCATTATATTAAGTATTAAAACAGATTTAACTTTTTGATGGGTGGATTAGTATATAAATCCAATAGAAGATTTGAATAACAAATTAGACTTATCATCTATAACTTACACAAAATAATTGCATCATGAGTCTGGGTCGTTAAATGTACTCAAAAGTATAGATTTATTTATACTTTTTCCACTTGGGATATATTTCATACGTTCATATGTAGAAAGTACGTAAAATTAATTAGTTTTCTTTGAGAATTCGTTTCTAGTGATAGACTTTTATAGTTTTAACAATATTTAAGTTATAAATCAGAGACATAGTTGGTAAAGTTGGTGTATTGTTAATATAGTTGACAAGTCAGACTCGCCATTATAACTCTGACAAAACATATATATATGACGAATGTCAACTGCAAAATATATTCGAGGGGTTAAATAGCATTATAACTGTCGTTAAAATGGATTTAAGTTTTTAATACACCGAATAGTACATAAATTTAGTAAAAGGTATTGCTAAATTAGCCTTGTCATCCATACCTTAGACAAAACAATTGCATCATGAGTCTGAGCCTTTAAATGTACTCAAAAGTATAGATTTATTTAAACATTTTTTCCACGTGGGATATATTTCATATGTTCATATGTAGAAAGTAAGTAAAATTAATTAGTTTTCTTTGAGAATTCGTTTCTAGTGATAGACTTTTATAGTTTTAACAATATTTAAGTTATAAATCAGAGACATAGCTGGTAAAGTTGGTGTACTGTTAATATAGTTGACAAGCAGTGGCGTGCGGTAGGTGTTCATGCAGGGTGTGCAGAGAGCAACAACAACAATAATAATAAAACCATAAAAATGTACATTAAACACTTCTTTAATGTTTATTATTCGTTTGTACACAAAATCCATATGTCTATCCGTATTATTAATAAAATAACGAAAAGCTTATATTTCCACGAAAAACATATTTTCAGCAAACGTAGCACCACACGGCGGCCGCCCTCTGCGGTGCCTCATCCGGATGCTCATTGGTGCCGAAAAACAGAAAGTCTAGTCCACGTGCAGAGGATTTCACTGCACGCTGGCACAATAGAACGAACTGTTTCTCGTTCTGTCCGCGGATTAAATTATATTTATTAATTGATTTTAACATTTGGAAATCATATATTCTGCGAAAAACATCTTGACAATTTTTAAAAACAAAACCAGGGATAGGGTGTTACAGATATAACTTATATACTGTCTGTAAGACACAATGAATGGTGAAATTTGGACTGTTCTGTTAGAATTCGTTTCTTTTTTGTCTAACAAGACAAAATTGTTTTTCAGCGAATTATTTCTATAAATATTATACGTCACCGAAATTACTTTACCACACTAAAACATTTCCCTTTATATTGATGAAATACTTCTTTTATATTTCCATGAAAACAAAATCTTACAATATATAAATTTAAACATTAACCGTCGGCAAAATCGTACGGCCAGTTAATCAGTTAAAAAACCAAAAGCACTTCAGCACGTAAGTCCCCGCTCTAATACAACGCTTAATAAACCGTACCTTCGGATGATTCTGAATGCCAAGTGCAGGAAAAATAGATGCACTTATCTCAGCGCCATAGTATGCTGTTTTTCTCCAGTAGCCCATACATATAAAGCGTGATTTTCTATTAGTGCGCAGTTCGTACACATAAAAATTTCCTATGTTTGTTTGCTTTTGAACGCTCTACGTGATGCAGCACCTAGTACCGCACGCACTGCGAGAATACAAGCAAGCAAATCAACATAATATTTGAATATATTATAAATAATATTTATTATATACCATATAAAGATAGGTAGACATAGATGCAGAAAATTATTGTCTCTCATAATTTTGTCAGGATGTGCAGTGCACACCCTGCACATATGGACCGCACGAAACTGTTGACAAATCAGACTCGCCATTGTTACTCTGACAAAACATATATATATGACGAATGTCAACTGTAAAATATATTCAAGAGGTTAGATAGCATTATAAATGTCATAAAATGGATTTAAATTTTTAGTGCAAGGAATAGTACATAAATTTAGTATATGATGTTGATAAATTAGCCTTGTCATTCATATCTTAGACAAAACAATTGCATCATGAGTCTGAGTCTTTAATAACCAAAAGTATAAAGTTATTTTTAAAAAAAAATTCCACTTGGGACTTATTTCATCTGTTCATATGTAGATAGTATGTAAAATTAATTTGGTTTTCTTTGAGAATTCGTTTTTAGTAATAGACTTACATAATTTTAACAATATTTAGGTTAAAAATCATAAACATAGTTGGTAAAGTTGGTGTATTGTTAATATAGTTGACAAGTCAGACTCGCCATTGTAACTCTGACAAAACATATATATATGACGAATGTCAACTGCAAAATATATTCGAGGGGTTAAATAGCATTATAACTGTCGTTCAAATGAATTTAAATTTTTAATGCAAGGAATAGTACATAAATTTAGTATAAGATGTTGATAAATTAGCCTTGTCATCCCTATCTTAGGCAAAACAATTGCATCATGAGTCTGAGTCTTTAAATGTACCCAAAAGTATAGATTAATTTAAACATTTTTTCCGCTAGGGACATATTTCATTTGTTCATATGTAGACAGCATGTAAAATTAATTTGGTTTTCTTTGATAGTTCGTTTTCATTGAGAGATTTACATAGTTTTAACAATATTTAGGTTATAAATCAGAAACATATTTAGTAAAGTCGGTGTATTGTTAGTATAGTTGACAAGTCAGACTCGCTATTGCAACTCTGACAAAACATATACATGACGAATGTCAGCTGCAAAATATATTCAAGAGTTTAGATAGCATTATAAAAATGATTTAAATTTGTAATGCAAGGAATAGTACATAAATTTAGTATAAGATGATGATAAATTAGCTTTGTCATCCATATCTTAGACAAAACAATTGCATTATGAGTCTGAGTCTTTAATACCAAAAGTATAGATTTATTTAATAAAAAATTTCCATTTGGGACATATTTCATCTGTTCATATGTAGATAGTATGTAAAATCAATTTGGTTTTCTTTGAGAATCCCTTTCCAGTGATAGACTCACATAGTTTTAACAATACTTAGGTTATAAATCAGAAACATATTTGGTAAAGTTGGTGTATTGTTACTATAGTTGACAAGTCAAACTCGCGAATTGAAACTCTGGCAAGACAAGTGTAAGATGCAAAACATATCCAAGGGGCTAGATGGCATAACAACTGTCATTAAAACGGATTTAATTTTCTGATGCATGGAATAGAACAGGGGTGGACAAGCACCTTAATAGTCCGAGCCATTTTTCAAAAATCGAAATTTTTCGCGAGCCGTAATTAAATATTATTTAAAACGTATGCAAAAAAGGTATTAACAAATTTTTTTACAGAAATTATATTTAATGAATATCATTTGGAAGTTCTTCGTCCTTTAATTTGTCTATGATTTTTTGCATCGGTGCGAATGTAATTTACAATGTGTTACACTGTTTTCATAACATCAGGATATTTTAAATAATTTGTAACGAGATGTTCTCGATGAATTATGCAGTGAATCGATATGAACTGTGGAAATTGAGAATCATCTCTTAACCTTTCGTGGTCCCTGGGAAGATTACTTCCCACTTACATGATCTTACAAAATACACCTGCTTGAAACTCAAAACCCATTATAATATATTAGCTTTGGTATTATAACGATGGGAAGACTAATTCTCACTTCAATTTTGAACTTTCATCTAATGTCCGATATATTGAATAGAATTAGCACATCTGTTTTGAAAGTTTTAAAACGTTTTGTGAGAAATAAATGGCCTATGAAAGGGTTAAAAGGACAATAAGACCGATATTTTTACCCAGCATTGCTGGAGCTCCATCAGTTGTAATATTTTTTTATATATAATAACACAAAAATGAAAAGGGAACTCGGGTACACTTATCAAGAGCCACAATAATCCTTCAATGAACCGCATGTGGCTCGTGAGCCACAGGTTGGCTACCCCTGGAATAGCACATAAATTCAGTAGAAGATTTTGGCAAATTAGACTTGTTATCCCTAACTTAAGCAAAACAAATAAAAGAGTTTCAATAGTTAAATGTACCCAGAGTATAGAATCATTTGAAGATTTTTTTCATATGGAACACATTTTATCTGTTAATATATGGATAGTATGTAAAAATAATTTTGTTTCCTTGAAGAATTCGTCTATTTTAGTAATAGACTTGCATAGTTTTAACCAGGGCTTCGAACCGTAATTTTTTTTGTTCCGGTTTTCGTTCCGGTTCAACTAAAAAATTAATATCGGTTCAGTTCCGGTTTTCGCTCAGCCAAAAATAACGGTTTTCGGTTCAGTTCCGGTTTTCGCTCCGCCAAAAATAACGGTTTTCGGTTCAGTTCCAAATGAATAATTTCATTTTATGTATATTCTTATTTGTACTAAAAATATAATTCTATCATAAACAAAAAATGTAATTCTATCAAAATTTAGAAGATTTTATTCTTTTTTTAATTGGTACACTATGTGAATTGATACAAACAGCAGGTACGATAAGAGCGGCGAGCATTGGCATTGTTATCCATTATCAAAATCGCATTTGACAACTAGGTTCATGATTACCCACATTCGTCGTTTGACTCTCACATCGTGCACTTGGCCTTGCAATAATTATGTAAAAAATATTTATTTAACATATGAAAATTGCCTCTAATTATTAATATATCTTCTAACGTGGTTTCACTGAGATTACTTCTGTTGTCTCGGAGAATAAATTTCAAACCTGAAAACGCTCTTTCAACACTAACTTGTGTAGCTGGAGCTACCAAAACCACCATTGCAATCTTATACAAGTGCGGATATGTAATTATAAAGTTGACGTTAAATTAGAAAATATTGATAAGTTGGTAACAGTAACAAAATTACTGAAAGATATATCGAACCGAAATAAACCGATATTTTTTTCGGTTCAGTTCCGGTTTTCGTTCCGACCAAAATAACGGTTTTTTCCGGTTTTCGGTTTTCGGTTCAGTTCCGGTTCGAAGCCCTGGTTTTAACAATAAGTAACAAATCAGAAATATAGTTGTTAAAGTTTCAATATTGTTAACATAGTTATCGAGTTAGATTCATCAACTGTAACTTTGACAAAACATACATGACGAGTGTCACCCATCAAACATTCTCAAGGGGTTAGCTGTCATTCAGTAGAAGATCTTAATGACAAATTAGATTTCTTTTCCATAACTTAGGAAAAACAAGTGCATGACGAGTCACAGTTGTTAATGTACCCAATGAGTACAGAATTATTTGATCTTTATTTTTTCATATGGAACACATTTGATCTGTTGATTTATGGATAGTACGTAAAAAAGGATAAATACATATCAAAATGGATATTTGAAATTGGCATTCAGTAGAAGATCTTAATGACAAATTAGATTTGTCTTCCATAACTTAGGCAAAACAAGTGCATGACGAGTCTCAGTTGTTAAATGTACCCAATGAGTACACAGAATTGTTTGATGTTTATTTTTTCATATGGAACACATTTGATCTGTTGATTTATGGATAGTACGTAAAAATGGATAAATACATATCAAAATGGATATTCATATGGAACACATTTGATCTGTTGATTTATGGATAGTACGTAAAAATGGATAAATACATATCAAAATGGATATTTGAAATTGGCATTCAGTAGAAGATCTTAATGACAAATTAGATTTGTCTTCCATAACTTAGGCAAAACAAGTGCATGACGAGTCACAGTTATTGAATGTACCCAATAAATACAGAATTATTTGATGTTTATTTTTTCATATGGAACACATTTGATCTGTTGATTTGTGGATAGTACGTAAAAATAGATAAATACATATCAAAATGGATATTTGAAATTGGCATTCAGTAGAAGATCTTAATGACAAATTAGATTTGTCTTCCATAACTTAGGCAAAACAAGTATATGACGAGTCTCAGTTGTGAAATGTACCCAATGAGTACAGAATTATTGGATGTTTATTTTTCATATGGAACACATTTGATCTGTTTATTTATAGACAGTACGTAAAAATGGATAAATACATATCAAAATGGATATTTGAAATTAGCAATCAGTAGAAGATCTTAATGAGAAATTAGATTTGTCTTCAAGAACTTAGGTAAAACAAGTGCATGACGAGTTTCAGTTGTTAAATGTATCCAATGAGTAAAGAATTATTTGATGTTTATTTTTTCATATGGAACACATTTGATCTGTTGATTTATGGATAGTACGTAAAAATTGATAAATACATATCAAAATGGATATTTCAAATTGGCATTCAGTAGAAGATCTTAATGACAAAATAGTCTTCCATAACTTAGGCAAAACAAGTACATGACGAGTCTCAGTTGTGAAATGTACCCAATGATACAGAATTATTTTATGTTTATTTTTTCATATGGAACACATTTGATCTGTTTATTTATGGATAGTACGTAAAAATGGATAAATACATATCAAAATGGATATTCGAAATTGGCATTCAGTAGAAGATCTTAATTGACAAATTAGATTTGTCTTCCATAACTTAGGCAAAACAAGTGCATGACGAGTCTCAGTTGTTAAATGCACCCGATAAGTACAGAATTATTTGATGTTTGTTTTTTTATATGGAACACATTTGATCTGTTTATTTATGGACAGTACTTAAAAAATGGATAAATACATATCAAAATGGATATTTCAAATTGGCATTCAGTAGAAGATCTTAATGACAAAATAGATTTGTCTTCCATAACTTAGGCAAAACATACATGACGAGTCTTTGTTGTGAAATGTACCCAATGAGTACAGAATTATTGGATGTTTATTTTTCATATGGAACACATTTGATCTGTTGATTTATGGATAGTACGTAAAAATGGATAAATACATATCAAAATGGATATTTGAAATTGGCATTCAGTAGAAGATCTTAATGACAAATTAGATTTGTCTTCCATAACTTAGGCAAAACAAGTGCATGACGAGTCACAGTTGTTAAATGTACCCAATGAGTACAGAATTATTTGATGTTTATTTTTTCATATGGAACACATTTGATCTGTTGATTTATGGATAGTACGTAAAAATGGATAAATACATATCAAAATGGATATTTGAAATTGGCATTCAGTAGAAGATCTTAATGACAAATTAGATTTGTCTTCCATAACTTAGGCAAAACAAGTGCATGACGAGTCACAGTTCATAAATGTACCCAATGAATACAGAATTATTGGATGTTTATTTTTCATATGGAACACATTTGATCTGTTGATTTATGGATAGTACGTAAAAATAGATAAATACATATCAAAATGGATATTTGAAATTGGCATTCAGTAGAAGATCTTAATTACAAATTAGATTTGTCTTCCATAACTTAGGCAAAACAAGTATATGACGAGTCACAGTTATTAAATGTACCCAATGAATACAGAATTATTGGATGTTTATTTTTCATATGGAACACATTTGATCTGTTGATTTATGGATAGTATGTAAAAATAGATAAATGCATATTAAAATGAATATTTGAAATTGGCATTCAGTAAAAGATTTTAATGACAATTATATTTGTCCTCCATAACTTAGACAAAACAAGTGCATGACGAGTCTCATTTGTTAAATGTACCCAATGAGTACAGAATTATTTGATGTTTATTTTTTCATATGGAACACATTTGGTCTGTTGATTTATGGATAGTACGTAAAAATTGATAAATAGATGTCAAAATGGATATTTAAAATTTGAAAATTAATAATTTCTTGTACGTACACTGAAACTTCTCAAAATTCATTAAAACATGGTCAAATTGAATTTTTCGATGAAATCTGAGGCCTGGAAGTTTCGATTGTTCAATAATTTCTTTACTTTATGTAAGGTAATAAAATAAAGACGAGAAAAAAAATTAGCAGGTTTGTACTTTGAATACGGCTTTTCTATACCTCTTTCTACTGCAACAGTTTGCTCCTGTTATTTTATTGTTAAAATATCGCAGAAACGGAAATTGTTCATTTATTTTTCTACCATCTATTGTAAATTTTTAACTAACGCCAATGGAATATTTCCGGTTTTTCATATTCTGACCATTTTACACAAAGCAACGAAACAGAATAAATAAATAAACGCATTCCTTAAAACTTGAACCAAAAGCAGAAGGAGGAGGAAAAAAATTCTGTAAAAATGGTGCCAGTGTCAAGAACGGAACCCGTTTACCTTTTCACGTGCGATTCTATTAGCAAGGTTATGCGGTTGACTAATTTCTGGTTCTAGGAAATGAAATTCTGACATAATGTTATAAAATCATGTCTTCTTTAAAATAAAAAGGAATCGGACATCACGTTTATGTATTACATACAGTTACAAAATGGCTGTTTATACTTCATATTTTTATTTTATAAATATTCATAAGTCACGTGATATTGTAAAATTCTTCTCTTTTGCTTAAAAGATAAAACAACTTTTTAACTTCCTTGTAACCAGTGGCGTGCAGTCCATATGTGCAGGGTGTGCACTGCACACCCTGGCAAAATTATGAGGGACAATAATTTTCTGCACCTATGTCTACCTACCTTTATATGGTATATAATAAATATTATTTATATTATATTCAAATATTATGTTGATTTGCTTGCTTGTATTCCCGCAGTGCGTGCGGTACTAGGTGCTGCACCAAGTAGCGCGCAAATGAACATAGGATGTTCTGATGCGTACTCACTGCGCACTAAATTAAAAATCACGCTATATATGTATGGGCTACTGGAGAAGAGCAGCATACTATGGCACTGAGGCAAGTGCAGCTATTTTTTCTGCACTTGGCATTCAGAATCATCTGAAGGTACGGTTTATTACGCGTTGTATTAGAGCTGGGACTTATGTGCTGAAGCGATTTTGGTTTTTTAACTGATTAACTGGACGTACGATTTTGAAGAGGGTTAATGTTTAAATTTATATATTGTAATATTTGATTTTCATAGAAATATAAAAGAAGTATTTCATCAATGTAAATTGAAATGTTTTAGTGTGGAAAATTAATTTCGGCGATGTATTCTATTTATTGAAATAATTAGCTGAAAAACAATGTTGTTTTGTTTTAAAGAAACGAACTTTAACAAAACAATCCAAATTTTACCATTCATTGTGTCTTACAGACTGTATATAAGCTATATCTGTAACACCATATCCCTGGTTTTGTGTTTAAAAATTGTCAAGATGTTTTTCGCAGTATATGATTTCCAAATGTTAAAAACTATTAATAAATATAATTTAACCCACTGACAGTACAAGAAACAGTTCGTGCTATTGTGACAGTGTGCAGCGAAATCCTCTGCACGTGGAATAGACATTCGGTTTGTCGGCACCAAAGAGCATCCGGATGAGGCACCGCAGCGGCGGGCGCCGTGTGGTGCTACGTTTGCTGAACATAAAGTTTTTTGTGAAAGCCCAAAGCGTTGATTTTTCGACGCCGATATAACACCATGCAACAAAAGACAGGATTTTCGCTTCAGTGGTAGTAGAATTCTCATAAGTTTAGCTGTTTTTATAGTTATAACTCTACTACTCTTAGGTAAATATTTTCTTTATTGTAGTCTTTAAATTTATATTCATAAATAAACAGTTTCAGAATGGAGAACTCAGATGTCTCAATAATTAAATATTTATTGGAATATCCATGTTATCTGCACACCCTGCATGAAAACCTACAGCACGCCACTGCTTGTAACTGTAAATGTCTGTTTAAAATATAAAATGTAACCAAAGGTAACTTAATATAAAGAATGTGCGCATGACGTCAGGTGCAGCAAAAATTGCAGCTCAACTCCCTCGTTGGCAAATATATTTGAATTTCCTACGGATTGTTCTTGTTATTGCTGTTTTAATTTTGTCAATGAGGAATTTTCACGTTTTCTAATTTTGATTTTAAACGATAGAAGACAAAAAAGTAAGCAGGACAGTAGCTATTTTTCTTTCATTTGGGGGCCTAATGAGTGATTTCTAATGGGTTTTATAGCGGACTCTTTAACGTCTCTCAAAAACGCTACTTTATCTCCGCCGAGTTTGTGACGTCATCGTTCATGTAAACACCGAGCTCCTATGCTGTTTACATGTTAAAAGGCGACTTTTAAATTTGTTTTTTGTGTAAAGTATCGCATATAATAGCATTTTTTTTGTTATGTCTGGCATTAAAAAATCATACTCTAAATATTGTATTGTGCCACTCTGTAAAAATACAACAACTAATTGCAATGAGAAGATATTTTTCAGCGTCCCAAAAGACCCACATACACGTAAAATCTGGACAACTGAGATGAAAAGGGATGAGAAATTAAACCTCAAATTATCATATAAATCATCTCTATGGGTTTGTGAAGACCATTTTTCGGTAAATAAATGCTTGCATTTGTTTAAATATTACTATTTTAGAACAATTAAAGTATATAAATACATCTATACCTTTAAAAGGATTGTTGATTAACCACTGCTATTTAACTTTTAAAACTGCTAATTTTCGAGTATTATCACAGAGTTCAAGTACAATAAATATTTTATAAAGCATATAAATATCGAAAAACATATAAATATCTAAAGCATATAATTATCTAATAAATAACTCGGGGGAGGGGAAAGTTATGTATTTTCAAGGTATTATAAATATTTTCTTCAGAGATGCATACTTTCTTATGTATCAAATGTAACAGTGATATTTTTCGATTAAATTGGTGACTAATTTGAAAAAAAAAGTATAATATTTTTAAAATACTTAATAATTATATTACTTTAAAAATTAAATTTAATTTGAGAAATTTTATACATTTTTTAATTTGACATTAATATTAAAGGCAATAAAATTGTATTGCTATTTAAAAATGTATAAATAATTAAGTAAAGCCATTTAAAGATTTTAAATTTCTTTTCATCATATTTAAAATATCTAAGAATTGATTTTGTTTTGGTTTGGTTTTGGAATGCTACGGTCTACTTTTTGCAACACGAAGGCTAATGAGACCGGTCTCACAAAAAATACCTCCTCTAATTTTTATTTTAATATTACATCCGTCTCTATTTATAAAAAACGATGCAACTACAAATGTGTATGTATATGATATATGTATATTTATTTGACTTGTTTGTGTTTACAAACAAAAGAGCTGTGTTTAGCATGAATAAAGTATTAATACATGTTAAGTAAAATTGGAAAAAAAATATAAATGATTTTACACACCTTTGGGTTTTAATTCCTCGTATTTCTGCTCCCATAAAATCCGGGTTTTTTGCCAAGAAAGAAAACATTGACATGCTGTCAATTTTCGGGAGGTTGTCTGATTGGTAAATCCAGGTAGAAGAGACATTTATGACAAATTGAGATAACTAAGCTATCTAGATCGATAAAATAAACCTTCAGGTTTAAATAAAAATAAATTTTGATAGCTAGAAAATTTCAGGAACTTGCAAAAACAAAATCGGAAAATAGTGCGCGCTTAAAAGCAATACAAAAATATTGGTCTGCATGAACGATGACATCACAACCAATCACGGAGCTTTTTGATGTCACGTGATTTTCGCTTAACTTTAAAATTAATTTTTTAAATGATGGACCCAGTTTTTTACATTTTTTGAGAACATTTTTGGAATCTACGAGTCTGAAATTACCAGAAAAACACTAAGTTGTTCGAATCCCCCACATGTGCAAATTCCTCATTATCTGAAAATGGTAACAAGCTGTTATACGTATGGCTGTACTAAGCGTTTCAAAAAAGGTGAAAATGTTGGATTTTATTGCTTTCCTAAAGATTCTACATGCTTTGAAAAGGCAAGAGTGGACTCCCAAGTTCTTTTTTGAGAATTTGAGGTAAACATTTTCAGAATGGTAATAAAATGTTAGGCTGTATCCCAGCGTACGGTACGCTATTTTGGCGATTTTTTTGGCGTATTTTTGGCGCCATTTCTCGGGCGATACTTATTTTCTCCTTGTCAACTTCACCCTTTTTCTCCCGTTAAAAGATGGTAACCTCGTTCTCTACTTTGATTTGTGTGCGTTATCGGATCCTCTTTGGAGTAACTTGAGCAATAAATGATGTGATGTCATGATGATCTAATTCTTGTTTGATCCAATTATATTAAAAGTTGTAGGAGGTAAGTTTGAATTTCAACACTTTTTGCCGTTAATTTAACGGTTTTGCAGCTTGCTACATTTCAATCTGTTTTTCACCAGTGGAGTGGTTAAGTTCTGCATTCTCTTCAATCGCATTTATTTCAAAAATTTTATTTGTTCTAATTTTATAGTATTTAAATTTCTTAATTAGTATTTGTTTTTAATTTTATAGTATTTAAATTTTTGTAATTTCTATTTGGCTTTAAGTTTAGGTACTTGGCGCGTGCTTCGCGGAGTCGTGTTTCGCCAATAGTCGCCAAAAACAAGATGGCGGACAAGGAGCGTACCGTTCGCTGGGAATTAACCGTTGTTTTTTTTTTATTTCTAATGTATTTTCTATGCTTTTGTGAGAAGTACTGTACCATTAAATGTAATTAATTTTTGTCCTTAAAATGATGCACATTTTCATTAGATTCTTGGAACAGATGCATTATAGTCGCCGGTCCCGTTCGCCATTTTTTTTTTTTTTTTTTTTTTTTTTTGGCGACCAACAGAAAAACGCCTGATTTGAAAAGTCGCCAAGTAGAAAAACATGGCGGCGGTGCGTGTTTTCTGAAAGATCACAAAAAAAAACATGGCGGCGGTCACGTGGTATATTTGAAACACAATATTAACAAAACTAAATTTTAAAAACAACAGATTAACAATTTAAAGTATTATTAAAATAAAAATAGCATAATAATCATCATTTTTTACGTTTCTTTAAAAATAAACAGATTAGTAATATTTATGATATGTATCAACAGAGTAAACACAATATATATCATTTTAATAAGCACTAATATTATGAAGAATCTAACATGTGAGGGGGGGTTCCCCCCTTGTGCAAAGAACAAAATGAAAATGTTCCAAACCAATTAACTTAGAATATCCTGATACTTTTTAACTATTTCAAAACCGAAATAGCTGCACCCATCATAACTAAATTAACTAAATCTCAGAAAATGATAAGAACAAAAACAAAATGTTCCAAACCCAAACATCTTGTATGATTTAGAATATTTTGATATTTTTTAACAATTTCAAAACCAAAACAACTTCACTTGTCATAACTAAATTAACTAAATCCCAGAAAATGATAAGAGCAAAAACAAAATGTTCCAAACCAAAGCATCTTGTTTGGTTTAGAATATTTTGATATTTTTTAACAATTTCAAAACCGAAATAACTTCACTTGTCATAACTAAATTAACTAAATCCCACTAACAAAATACATAAAAAAAACTCAAATTCGGAATTCCATCATCCCCACAAACGTGCCGTTTTAAATGAAATTCAAATCCAACCTCAGGTCTAAGAATTTCGTGATATTTCTTCACAATGCTACAAATAGTTAAAACAGAAATAAGAACATCCGCCATAACTAAATACCAAAAATAACTTACCTACCTATGAAACAACCTACTACACCACGTCTGGAACGAAAAGAACATTTAGAACAGAAAATTTGCATAGATAGCCGGGCAATGACATCAAAAATCACGTGCACCAATAGGATGCAAGAACATATCGAAGCTTCCATATTCCCCTATCAAAGTTAGGGCATATACAGCAACCTAGTCATCGCCCCAAAAATCGCCAAGTTTGCCACACAAAACCGCCAAGTTTGGCGAGAAAAAAACACGGCGACTATAATGCATCTGTACCAGATTCTTATTTATGTAGTAGTTTATTGTGTCTGTTAACATAATCAAAGTAATTATACTTTGATTATGATACTGTGCAAAGTGTTTAACCCTTTGACAGTTTCATTTTTTCCAGAATTTTGTCAAAAAAATGTCACATTTTTTTTATTGTATTTTTTTGTTCATTTTGCATTTTTAAGTAAAGATACATTATTAAAATTAACATTTCTAATATTTTTAAGCATTTATTACAACTTTTTTTCTTTCTATGAGAGCATCATAGAACTGAAGTTTACCTTTAGTCTCATCGATATCCAAGTTAATTTTTGGAATTCCAGTGAAAGCAAATCCAGGAGGCGGATCCGAAGGATTATCACAATTAATTTTAAAAAATTGTCTTGCTTGACTGATTCTATCTGTACTACAATCAGAGTCGCTACTATCCAGATCATCTAGTAAACTTTCGCTACTATCATTTACAGATAATTCAGTTTCTGATTCCGAGTCACAGTTCGAATCACAAGAAATTAGCTCCATACGTTCTGAATTATCCATTATTTAAAAGTAAAAATATATTATTCAACTCTTACATCCATAAATTTATCAGGCGGTTAGTAAAATGTAACCAGAAAGCTATACACTGAAAGATAACAATTCGTCTTCTGATACAAAACATGCGAAAAAACCCGCGCTTTGGAACCAATCAGATAAGAAAATGCAATAAACTGCAAATTATCATTTACTGGACATCTATGCGAATAATTTGTTACTAAAATTGGAAAAAATAAGGCCGAAACAGCGAAATTGAAGTCAGATTGCCCGTATGCCATACGGACAAATCAGTAAAGGCCCGAAAGCTGTGCCCGTACGGCGTACGGACAAAACAGGGAAGGGGTTAATTTTTAAAAAATATATATATAATTTTGTAAGTGCTAAAAAAATCTATTTTGAATTACTTAGCCAGTTTCTGATATTTCCTTCCCCTTCCTTTAAATAACATTTAGTTTTATTGTATACGTTTTCTACATTGAAGCTCATAAGATACAACGAAAACAAGCAATGTTTTGGCAACAAAAAATTGAGCGTATTTCTTTACAAACATGCACTTTCTCTATTCGGAATCTGGCAGCAGTCCTTTTTGATATTGTTTCATAGAATGAGAAATAAAAAGGTAATGTTAATAGTCTAGTTTTATGGCGTGTTCTTTTAATTTGAGTTTGAATATATTTATATAATTAGTCAATGATTATAATGAATTTAAGTTAACTAAATTCTGAATTAGTTTAGTACGGTGTTTAAAAAAAGTTTTAAAAATTCATATCTCACTAACTATGAAAGATAGCAAATTTAGTCGATTTTTGAAAAGAGTAGCTCAAAAAGTTTTACTCATGTCATTTGGGAATGTTTGTATGAACTATTGGCTGCGCTGCAGGCGTTGACCTTGAAATGACGTCGCGAAAATTTGAAATGATGTCGATTCCGCAACAAAAGGCTCAATGTGTTATTTGGCTCATAGAAACGAAGTCTGTAGTTACCGTACAAAGAAACTTTCGACGTAACTATGGTGTTAACCCGCCTTCCGACAAAACCATTCGTCAATGGTTCAGTGCATTTAAGGAAACAGGAATGTTTTGAAGCAAAAGTCGCCTAGGCCGAGTGTGTCTCAAAGAAAGTGGACAGAACATTGGATTTTTTCTTCTGGGGGCATATCCAGAATCTTGTGTATGCAGAAAATTCGTGAATTTCAACATCTCAGGGAAACTAGTCAATTGTGTGGCAACCGTCGAGACATGCTCGCCAGGACATGGGAAGAGGTATAATACGTTAGACTTCTGCCGTGACTAACGGGGCTCATATAGAACTTTACTAAGTGTTAAAAAAAACTGAAATGTAAGCTTGCCAGTCATATAATAAAACATGTTGTATTTTTATTCTAAAAATTGCCTCAAAAATTCTTATAGACACCCTGTATTACGTGTGTTTAGAATTTAGAAAAGAGTTTCTTAAGTTCCATAGAGAAATACAGCATATTCATTTTGAACCATTATGAAATTCAATATGGCTTTTAAAGTAAGTGTCACCAAGTGTAACTTAATATTCGGAATCTGGCAGTAGTCCTTTCTGATGTTGTTTCATAGAAAGAGAAATAAAAAGGTAATGTTAATAGTCCAGTTTTATGTCGTGTTCTTTTAATTTGAGTTTGAATATATTTATATAATTAGTCAGTGATTATGATGACTTTAAGTTAGCTAAATCCTGAATTAATTTAGTATTACGTGTGTTTAGAATTTAGAAAAGGATTTCTTAAGTTCCATAGAGAAATCCAGCATATTCATTTTGAAGCATTGTGAAGTTCAATATGGATTTTAAAGTAAATGTCACCAAGTGTGACTTAATATTCGGAACCTAATAGCAGTTCTTACCAGAAGTTAAACCTACATTTTGCAGGGCCAGGACTGTACCATTTGAGCTGAAAGGTAGAGGTCGAAACCGAAATTGACAGATTAGAATAAGAGGGTATTATAGAACGGGATAAAACAGTCCCGCATCTAGGGGGGAGGGGGGGTTGCAGAAGTGCGGTCCGCACCGGTCGGCACATGTTTGGGGCCAGAATTTTTTTATAAGCATGGTTTCCGCGCACCTGGAAAGTCAGGAAAAATCATGGATTTAGACAATGGATTAATTTTGTCATGGAAAGTCTTAATTTTTCAAGCAAAATGAGTAAAAGTCGTGGAAAGTCATGGATACCGATTGATGGAAAGTCATGAAACTACCGAGTAAAAAAAATGCATTGAATTGTTTAATTCTATTTTTACTTGTCATTTGACTGAAGTTACTGAGTTTGGTATTTATGTATTATCCTATTAACCAGTAAAATTAGTTCACCAAGGAAACTCAAAGCAAGAAAGCTTAATGGGTGGGTAAATGTATATTATTCTGGTTTTTTTCTTAAATTGTAGATTAAAATTTTATTAATATAATAATAATTATTTTTTAATAAAAATTAGTTAAGATTTTTGCACAAAATATAAGTTTATCTCTAGGAATATTGTATATAACATTATAGGTTATATTTGGCTATTATTCGTAGTCACCTGGATAATACCAAAGTACCCTGAATTCAAATTGGAAACATTTCGATTGAAAAATTGCTATATGATTAAACTTAGGTATATAGATACAACAATTTATTTTTATGTGAGTTTATTAACACTTATAAAGTATATTTATAGTTTTTTTATGATATAATTCCTGTAATTTCTCTAAAAGCATATATTTTCTTTGTATATACATCAGAATTTTTATTCATATATACTTTTAACGAAAGCTTTTTAAAGTCATGGAAAATGATCTGTTAAATCAGGGAAAGTCATGAAAAGTCGTGGATTTGAAAAAAAAAATTTGGGCAGATACCTTGTATAAAGTAATCGAAAAAGAAAATTTTAAATTTTGATACTGCAGCCTGAAAAGTAAAATAAATTGGTGAAATTAACAACATTGATAAGATAAAAATAAAAAGTTATATTTAATAATCCTTGTTATCTTCAATAATTATTATATGCGTAAAATTAATAATAATAATTACGTATTTCTGTAGTTTTTCAGACTTTTATTTCTATCTCTGTAAAGATTAGTTTTAGCTTCAGCAAATGTCGTTCCCAAAATCTGGCAATACCCAACTATAAAAAAACAAAAATGGGCATTAAATTAAGGCATTTAGCATTATCTGTGTTTGTTACTTACAAATATTTTCAACAATTCCATAACAATTCCTAAAATTTTATGATTTTTTATCGAAGCAATAATTTATAAGTATTAATCATAGAACAAGAAATGACTAATAATATAAATTTTGAGGACATCATACACGAATTTTATCTAATAAATAACTTGGGGGAGGGGAAGGTTATGTATTTTCAAGGTATTATAAATATTTTCTTCAGAGATGCATACTTTCTTGTGTATCAAATCACAGTGATACTTTTCGATTAAATTGGTGACTAATTTGAAAAAAAGTATAATATTTTTAAAATACTTAATAATGATATTACTTTAAAAATTAAATTTAATTTGAGAAATTTTATACATTTTTTAATTTGACATTAATATTAAAGGCAATAAAATTGTATTGCTATTTAAAAATGTATAAATAATTAATAAAGCCGTTTAAAGATTTAAATCTTTTCATCATATTTAAAATATCTAAAATTGATTTGGTTTTGGAGTGCTAAGGTCTACTTTTGCAACACGAAGGCTAATTACCAGTCTCACAATATAAATACCTGATTTTTTATTTTAATATTACATCGTCTCTATTAAAAAACGATGCTACTACATATGTGTGTTATATGAATATGTATATTTATTTGACTTGTTTGTTTACAAACAAAAAGCTGTGTTTAGCATGAATAAAGTAATAATACATGTTAAGTAAAATTGGGAAAAAAATATAAATGATTTTACATACCTTGGGTTTTAGTTCCTCGTATTTCTGCTCCCATAAATATCCGGTTTTTTGCCAAGAAAGAAAACATTGACATGCTGTCAATTTTCAGATTGTCTGATTTCCTTGGTAAATCCAGGTAGAAGAGACATTTATGACAAATTAAGATAACTAAGCTATCTAGATCGATAAAATAAACCTTCAGGTTTAAATAAAAATAAATTTTGATAGCTAGAAAATTTCAGGAACTTGCAAAAACAAAATCGGAAAATAGTGCGCGCTTAAAAGCAATACAAAAATATTGGTCTGCATGAACGAGGACATCACAACGAATCACGGAGCGTTTTGATGTCACGTGATTTTCGCTTAACTTTAAAATTAATTTTTTAAATGATGGACCCAGTTTTTTACATTTTTGAGAACATTTTTGGAATCTACGAGTCTGAAATTATCAGAAAAACACTAAGTTGTTCGAATCCCCCACATGTGCAAATTCCTCATTAGGAAAGCTAGAAAAATAAATGTATAATTTCACTCTTCACCTTCATGTTGTACAATATATTCATTTATTAAAAAGATATAATCCTACTTATATAACTATAAAATTCAAAAAAATATTTTTCCTTTTTTTTTCTGTAAATCATTAACATTTGGCATGCGGGTATACTTCACCGCCGCGTGCAGGGGACGTTTTTTCGTGAATCCCGTGAAAGTTTAGTTATTCAGAAAAATAGCAGTAAATCGAAAATTACTTTGTTTTTATGAACGAAACTTTTTTTATTTTACACTTTAATATATACTGTATGATTATTTAACAAAAAAAAAACATTTTTACGAAATCACAAAAATAAACGATTTTTAAAATTAAAGTCCGATAATCTGCATATTTCTTCATCACTATCTTTGTCACAACGGCTTATTTTATCAATTTTGTATTCAACAATAAAAAACCAAGCTTCAAATTGACAAAACACGACTTGTACGTTCTGGAGCTAGGAATTCGATTGAAAACTAAAAAACGCAACAAAAGACCGAGTAACTCGCCAACCATAACTTGTGGATAGAAAAAATGCAAAGCGTTCCATAGCAACGCAAACAACACGCATATAATGTCGCACATACATTTAATTATACGTATTTAGTAGATTTGTGGTGGTTAGCGGGTATCCACCACAAATCTACTAAACGGAAAAAGATTTCCTTTAATCATGGTAAAGAGTGTTGTGGTACAATTAAATTGGGATTTAGGGTTAACGAATACGTATTTTTACGTGACCCGCGCTCCAGTGACAGACTGCAAAAAACGTAAAAATACGATGCCCGCACTAGAAGTGTTAAAAGATTTATGGCTTATCTCACAAAAAAAATTTATATAAATTTATTAAAATAAAACCCACTATTTAATTGATTTGAAAAGACGGAATAGGAATCCGTCCCTGCGGCAAGAATTATAGGTACGCCATTGAAAGCTCAAAATAGGCAACATTAGTCCGGTAGTAAAACAGGACGTAAGCATGTGACTATGTGCAGATTATTCCGTAACTCTAAAACCCCAACTTAATTGTACCTAGAGTTGTGAGTAGTGGAAAAAAACCAGGTTTTGGGGGAAGGAAATTTTGAAAATTTCCAAAACATGGGAATTTTGAAGTACTTAGAAGTCGCCAATTCCCATGACACAATGAGAACCACCGTTTTTTTTTCTGTCTTTGTTGTAGACCTCAAAAGTTGATATTTTCACAAAATTTAACTATTATGCTATAAAAAAATTGAATAATTGGGATTAACTAACTATATTTGGCAAAGTATCATGTTTAGCATGAAAGTATGAGTATATTTTTCCTTTGAGAAATATCTAATAGTTTTATTATTACATAAATATTAAACAATAATCTGTAGTGTCACAAAACCCCCAAATCATTATTTTTCTTGGATAACACCTCTCCCTCTCTCTCTCTCTCTCTCTCTCTCTCTCTCTATATATATATATATATATATATATATATATATATATATATATATATATATATATATATACATATATATATATAATGTTTGTGTGTGTAGGAATTGGACAGAAAATGCAACAGTGTCATTTGATTGCACCTTCAAATAATGTATGCATTACAAAAAATAATAGACTGTTATTTAAAATTTAAAGATATTTATTTTTTATTATAAATGAAGGGGTAAAAGTTTAGCATAAAGCAATTTACATAATAAATAATGATAAAAAATAATGTATATAATTATTATATTAGCAATTAAAATTGAAGCAACCAGTTATGTGTTTGATAAGACTAACAGGGCAATTAATTACATAAGTACTACTATAAAATCATTTAAATGCTCATTGCTGTTATTTCTTGAATATATATAAAAAGTAAAAAAAAAAATCTCTTAGAAATAATGTGCTAGTTCTTAAATAGCCACTGTTGAAAAAATAAATGTTAACATTGTTAAAATGATTTCTTCCCAAAGTTAAAGAAATTCTGGGTTTATTCCCACGTTTTCAAAATTCCGGGTTTTTTACATCTCTATTTGTACCACAGCATCTTTTCCCAAGATTACAGGAGATCTTTTTTCAGTTTACAGGAGGGAAAACGATTTTCGAATTAGATTTCATGCGTATTTACAAATGAAAGTTGACCCTGAAAGTCAAAAACTGTTGACACTAAATAAGCATAAGGGATTATATAACTTTAAGAGACTTATGTACGGATTAAACCAGGCATCTTTACTTTGGCAGTGTTACACAGATGGATTATTTCAAGGTGTGGCCAAGGTCAAGGCAATGGGATTAACGGAATAGAGTTGTGAGCATTGGAAAAAACCCGGTTTAAACATGGGAAAAAACTTTTTTGGGGGGAAGGGAATTTGGAAAATTTCCAAAACACGGAAATTTTGAAGTATTTTGCTTACTTTTACCCTAATCGCCCAAGACAATTTTTACATTTCATAAATGATTTGATATTAATAGTTAACTGGCATCTGTAATGAATAAACGTGTAAGGAAGCCAAACAGCCAAAAATTGAATAGTTGGGATTAACTAACTATATTTGGCAAGGTATCATGTTTAGCATGAAAGTATGAGTATATTTTTACTTTGAGAAATATCCAATATTTTTATTATTACATAAATATTAGGCAATAATCTGTAGTGTCACAAAACCCATAAATCATTATTTTTCTTTTATAACATCTCTCTCTCTCTCTCTCTCTCTCTCTGTATGTATATAAATATATATATATATATATATATATATATATATATATATAATATATATATAATATATAATATATATAATATATATATATATTAAATATTATATATTATATATATATATATATTATATATATTATATGTATATATATATATATAATATAAATATATATATAATATATATAAAAATACATATATATACATATATATACATATATATACATTAAATATATATATATATATAATATTATATATATATATATATATACATATATATATATATATGTATATATATATATGCATATATATACATATATATATATATTATATATATATGTTATATATATTATATATATATATATATATATATATATATATATATATATATATATGTAATATAAACATATGCATATATATACATATATATATACATAAACATATATACAAATATATAAAAACATATATATATATACATAATACATATATATATATATACACATATATATACATATATATACATATACATATATACATATACATATATACACATATATATATACATATATATACATATATATATACATATACATATATATATATATATATATATATATATATATATATATATATATATATATATATATAATGTGTATGCGTGTAGATATTGGACACAAAATGCAACATTGTCATTTAATTACACCTTTAAATGATATATGCATCACAAAAAATAATAAACTGTTATTTTAAATTTAATGATTTATTTTTATATTATAAAAGGAGGGGGAAAAGTTTAACATAAAGCAATTTACATAATAAATCATGATCAAAAATAATGTATATAATTATTATATTAGCAATTAAAACTGAACAACCAGTTATGTGTTTGATAAGACTAACAGGGTAATTAATTACATGAGTACTACTATAAAATCATTTAAATGTTCATTGCTATTATTTCTTGAATATATACATATATTCACAAAAGTAAAAAAAAAAATCTCTTAGAAATAATATGCTAGTTCTTAAATAGCCACTGTTGAAAAAATAAATGTAAACGTTGTTAAAATGATTTCTTCGCAAAGTTCCCAAAATTCCGGGTTTAATCTCCAAAATTCCCGGGTTTATTTCCACCTCTTCAAAATTCCGGGTTTTTTACATCTCTAAATTAACCTACCATCCTGAAAGTCCTGAAGGTGAAATCATTGTCATAAAAAGTTATGAATCACCAACGCGTTGTCTAATGAGGAATTTTCACATTTTCTAATTTTGATTTTAAACGATAGAAGACAAAAAAGTAAAAATTTGCGTAACATAAAAAGTGCGAAATGAAGCCTAATAAAATGGCGCAAAAATGCAAAACAAAAATTTTAAACACGGTGAAAAAAGAAACTTGGTACGTAACAAAAAAAAAAAACTAATGAACATAAAGTTTTATGAATGATGCTAAAATAATCGGATGTGACGAAAGCTCACACTTCAAGCACTAGAGGAATTTTTCAAAAAATGTTAGGAACATGGGCTGAGACTCAACAGAGCAATTTGCCGCAAAGTCACGAACTACTATAATACCTTTTATATTCATTTTCATGTTTACAACAGCCAATAGGCAAACAATAAACAGCCCTTCCATTTGAAACTAAAGCCAGAATTATCATAAGTTGAGATGTGACCTACTGCGTGGAATCGCCTTATTAAATAAAAGTCAGTTTTTCCAAAACGGACCGGATGTTTTCCAGAATGCTATAAATTTTGTAGCACATAAAATTAACGCTAATGGGATCTATAAGACATGAAAAAGTTTCGGCAATTTTGAAAACTGGAGTACCAAAGGATGTGCAAGAGGTTTAAATTTTTTTATATTATGTTTTATAGTCTTTTTTATATAAATTTGTTTTAATTTCATTATTATATATTTTATTATTTTATGTAACTGGCATCATTAAGAATTACAGTACTCATAAAGAACCGCTCTCTTTCACTACTGTTTATCTAAACAACTGGAGATATGTCCTACCGGGCCAGGTGCTCCACGAACTAACTTCATATGGAGAACAACGAGGTTTGAAGTTTTATGGGATTGGTACATTTTTCTGGTAAATTCTCTCCAGATTTAGCTGTCATAGTAAATCTTCTCTGTGATGAGGCGATTTAGATCAGTAATATAATTGATTCATTCATACAAGAAGTAAAATGCTCGGGATCTAAATCTGACCTCATCACATCTTTGTAAAAGATAGAGAACCATAAAATTATATTCTACGGATATTGTTGTCTTGTACGGTGGTCTCGGTCGGGGTTCTGATTCCAGTCCCAGATTAGAATCCCGTCTCCGTACTTGACATTAAATAAGAATGTGCCTTTGTGGAGTTATTTATGAGTACCTAAAGGACAGTGCCCAATTAGAAGGGATAAAGTTTTCCACGTTGGCGGTCTCAAGGCGGGGTATAAGCAGACCAATTAGATTCTTACAACTATCCCGATTGGACGATAAGAAGAAAGAGGGGACAAGAATAAAAAAGAGAAGGTGTTCGGGAGTCCAGACGAGGAGAGAGTCCGACGGAAGGTATTCGAGAGTCCAGTCAAGAAGACAAGTCCGACGGGAAGTATTGCTGCATCAAATATCGAGGCCGCACCCTAAATACTCAGAAGGAAGCCAATAACCAGACCGACGGAAGACCCATACATACCCAATCCTGATCAGCCATCAGCAGTGTTCCGGGCACACCATATTAATTCACAAAGGTACCCCTTTTTTACATACATTTTGAAATTGAGATTAGGTCCTTTCTCTTATATTTACATAATTACTTAAGTGATGAAAAATTATTGTCTGAACTAATTTAGAGTAGCACCAAATTTTGAAGGTGTTGATAAAGCATATTTTATGAAGATAGAATCAATTTGTGTGTACATAGATGTTTACATATCATTATAATAATTTTTTTTTTAAATTTAAGCTGGTTTCAGATGCTTTTAATTTAGCTTTTAGTTTATTTTCATATCTTATGTCTGTAGTTTCTCCCAACCTGTGGTTAAATTTAGTTTTAAAATACTTTTACACAACGCAATCAAAATAAATACCACTATACATTTGATCACAGGTTAATACTCAAATATAAACGAGGACTACACGACACTCTCAAGGGAGCACATCCCCTTTATGCACTTATAAATGGAATTATTTTTCGCCTTGTAACAAATAGAAGAATAGCCCTCTTGGGACTAAAGACAAATACACCCAGCCTCTAGTCATATAAGGGGATTTAGGGGTTTAAACCCCCACCCATGAGCTCAGACAAAATGGCAAAAATAAAAATTTTAGTAGACATTATGCTGGCTATTATTTTTTAGAATTGGCACATTCCAAAGTAGAAGATATATATTTTTTCTTCTAACAAAAATCTTCCTGAGTATTCCTGTATAAAGAATAATGAAAGAGGGGGGGGAGGGTTGCTGTGGTGGAACTTTTCGAGCCTATCGTAGAAACTCTTCAAAAATATGGTATGAAAGGAAAAGGAATCAGCTACTCAAGCTAATTCTTTACTGTGCACAGTATCCCTGCTAGCAACGTTATGTTGGGCCAACGTTGATATGACATGTTGGCCAACGGTTGGTTAATGGTTGGCTAATGGTGGTTGTTTACATATTGCCAACGCAATACTACGGTGGGCCAACGTAATACTACGATGGGCCAACGGAATGCCAACGTTTATTATTTCTGTTTATTATTTTGCTATAGTGTATAATATAGAATGGGCATGTGCTATTACTTTGAAATAAGCTGATGTTTTTATAACATGTCATTTTTAAATTTTGCAAGAGTTGAAAAATAGAAAATAGATATAAAAAAGAATAAGATAGGTTATTTTAGTCCACACTACACATTTCATATAATACTTACTCTGCGGCAATCCAGTTATTCCTTTGAAATCTATAATAATTTTTTTAATGATACAAACTGTTTCTTAAATAAGAAAAACGAAAATTTCCCCTTCTGAGAGCTAAAAATAGATAATTGAAGAAACGCACAATATAACAGAGGTTAAACAATATATATATATATATATATATATATATATATATATATATATATATATATATATATATATATATATATATATATATATATATATATATATATATTTTAGTCATTTTCTTTTATTTACAATTTTTTTTTTAATTTAAATTCGGCCACCATTTCCATCTACCAAAGTTTACATTTTCTCTGGATTCAATTTCATGGCATCTGAAACACAAATAAGTAACTTGAAAAGTATATATTATAAAATGTTTTAATGTTACCACAAACATTTCCTTTTATCGTTTTAGATTTTTAAAATGATTCAAACTGGAAATTAGATATCTAATTGCCAGTTCGTAATCTCTCTTGTGCATTTACAAAGTTTTCACCATAGGATTGTAGATACCTACAATTGATAGATGCAGTGAGTCTTGCAGAAGATGTTATTAATAGACTGAAATTAATGCTTGAAAATTCCACTGAAACATTCTCTGAAATATTCAACTCTTCTTCTCTTATGCTAACAAGTATTGGATCTTCTTCCTCGATACAAATCCTTAGAATAACGGGAAGACAGAAAAATCAAGCTAATTTTCCCTCATCGACACCCGAAACATATTTCAGAGTTAGTGTATTTATTCCATTTATAGAAAATTTTATAACACAATTAGACTTAAGATTTGTATCGCATCGTGATATTTTGAAAGGATTTCAGTGCCTTCTTCCTGCCGATCCTTTTATTTGTCAACCTTCAAACATAAAGGCTTTTGAAGCACTAGTGGAATTTTACGCTCAAGATTTGGATACCTGTAAAGAAAGCCTTAAGTCTGAACTAAAACTCTGGTATAAAAGATTAAAAAGGATTAGTGAAGACGGAGGTAGTGTTCCAAAAACTGCGGCGGGTGCTCTTGGAATGTGCAATAAAGATGTAACACCAAACAATTTCAAACTCCTAGAAATATTGGTCTTTCTACATGTTTAAACGAGTGCAAACGAAAGATTCTTTTCGACTTTACGTCGTTTAAAGACTTGTTTACACAATTCAACGGGTAATAATAGAATGAATGGATTGGCGCTCTTAAACATTCATAGACAATTTACCCCAGCTGTAGAAAACATTTTACACGAACTTGCAAAAACACCCCATTGTTTGGATATTACTGTATAAATCAATAAATTTTTAGCTGTATAAATCAATAAATTTTTGAATACTGGTTTGATTTCCTATTTCTTGGTAAGTTATCTTTTATTTTTTGGTCAAATTCATTGGTTTTCTATAGAATATTCACATTTATACGGTTATTATTTAGGTAAATGTTACATTACGTGAGGTTTTTTCTGGCTTGGTTAATTCCTACTTTTTAATAAAAAATAAAATATTTTACCTCTTACTATAAAAAAATATGTTCTTAAACTTAAAAAATCAAATCAAAAATTAACTAAACAATGTTGTCTAAATATAAAAAGTCAAGATTATCTAGCTGTCTAAATTAGGGAAATAATAGTACTTTGTTACATACTCGAATTTTTTTTAGTAGTTTCAGAAAATTATGAACCCCTCCCCCTTGAAAAAATTCTGCGTACGCCACTGCACACACAAAGTACATACATACAGATGTAAAACATGCATATATAAATATGTCATAAAACGGGTCAGCAACGCTAAACGTAATTTCATTTTATCTTTAAAAATATATTTGCAGCCAAAATATGTCTTTTGTTTTATGTTGTAAGTTTTTATCAGGTTTAAATATTCTTGCCAAATACTAAAGCACCTTTTCATAACAATAAATTAATTCTAGCTTTTATGACCAGCTTGTTAAACCTTCACCTGCATTTCTATTTATACTTATATGCACCGAAAATAATGTTAATTTTGTCAACCTCTTGTGACCAGTTCTATACAAAAGAAATGCTTTTATTCTTTTCATGATTGAAAGCGATCTTTCAACACTTACAGTGGAACCTAGTAATAATGTACACATTAATAAATTAATAATAATATAATAAAAAAAATCTTGTACTGCATACATTGAAAATATTTCGGAGACCATACGTCCCCACCACTAAATATGTCCTTAAACATATCTTTAAAATTTTTTGCTGCAACACCGATTTTTTGAAAAATAAAAATTTAATGACCGCTGTTGTTCGGGGAAATTGTAAGTAAAAAGCCCGTCAATCAGTATTTCCGAGCAACATAAATGTTTCGTGTTCTTACTTGAAGCATTATAAATAGGCATTTAACAAACTTGGATTTAAAATTGATTGCTATCTTTCGTTTTTATACTTGTAGGGCAAATATAAATTTTACCTTTGACAATCAAGGAAAATTATACACTATCAGTTTGGTGTATTGATTATGTTTCTCTCCTTTCAACCCAAACTTTTCTTAGGTGGCATGATATATAGAATGTTTTTTAAAGCATGCATTTAAAGAAAATTTTAAAATGTACAACATCCTTTTTATATTGAAGTTCGAACTTATCAACTAGTAATATTTAGAAAAAGAATTATTTAAAATTTTTATCGGTATAGAATTGCCATTTCATAATATAGAAGTAAAACTTGTGTTTGTTATTATGAAATTCATTATATTACCCACAGATTTATATATGATATTACCATTGTTACCAAATATGAAAAACACGTATTTCCGTTTAATATTCTCAAAAAGAAAAAAAAACTTGTTGATGCTTAAGGCTTGACGCTTTCTTCCATGATAGAATATAACCTTGACTACAACTGTCATCTTTGAGAGAAAAGAAGTTGGCATTGGTAAACTTACGCAATGCAAGTAATACTAAAATGAATAAAAATGTTTACTCTTATCTAATTCCTTGTTTGACAATATCGGAGCATTTGTCTCTGTAATATTTGAAATGTCCGTTGTTCCTGAAGCTGTACCAATGGCTGAGTGTTTAAATTTCGGCTTAGGCCTCGGTAAGTTTATTTTTTGACAGTTCAAAATATGCAACTATCCAGTCTTTCTTTTTTTTTTTTAACTCTTTTTATTTCCTTTCAATGTATTTAGAATAAAGGTTTTATGTTGCTTAGTTTCTGTTTCTAGTATAATTTCGTTTTGCAATGTGACTTTTTATTTTCCAACTGGAATCATTAAACTTGACTTTCACACAACCTAAACTATTGGTTTGCCGTTAGCTTGTCAGTAAATAAACTCAGAAATCAGTTTTTAAAGTCGTTTATGTAGTGTCACGTTTTGCCATAACTTTTTTTATTTTGCAATGTAATTAAATATGAATTAAGTAATGCTAGTTAAAACATTGAACAATGTTTGAAATCCATTTAAAAAATCACGTGCGATATTTTTTAAAGGATTTTTTAATTATCCTTGCTGTTTTATGCAAATACTAAGTATAATTCTAGGCACTTCTAGATGAGTCATTGTTCTCTTTATTGATTAGGTGATTTCTTCTGTAATGTTTTCTTTCTAATTTATTAGCATTTTAGGTTTGAACCTTCATTGTATGTTAATCTCTGAAATATATCGTCTCCATATTAATTACTGTCTAGTTGTAAACATTTTGTAATGAGGCTAATAGAATGCTATGGTATTTCCATGCTAGAAATTTTCATCTCATATATTTATAAATTATAGAAAAGTAATAATTACATCAGGCTTTTGATTAGTCATTTAGAAATATAATTGAGGGATTTCTCTAGTAATTATTGTTGATTTTTTTCATCTTTATAAAAAATATTCATTCAATTTGTTTATTTCACAATGCATAGTATTCGAGTTACATAGTTTAAATGAAGTACTTATGTGATTTTTTTATAAAGTTATTTTTATGCAATTTAAAATATCAAGATAATTTTCATTGCTACTTGCTGAATACAGTTCAACTTAATCTGTATTTTTTGCTATAAGTTTCTATGATTTTGTTAATTTTTAAAAATTAATTAAAGCTAAAATATTTAAAAGCCTTATAATTAAATTGCTAATGTCTGTAAACCTAAAAAAGGAGTAAAATGTTGAAAAGTTTTCCCATTGTACTATGATGCAATTTAACAGGTTTATCTGATGAAAAAATAATTATGGTTGTGTAGATCATAGGAATACAATATGAGTATATAACTAAAAAACTAAATATCTTGAATATTTTAACTAAGGATGTTATTACTTTCTTTAAATTACATTTGTCATTGCTGCATGCTATTAACATGGTTTCTACGCACCTGGAAAGTCAGGAAAATCATGGATTTAGACAATGGGTTAATTTTGTCATGGAAAGTCTTGATTTTTCATGTAAAATGAGTAAAAGTCATGGATCCGCTAAACTACCGATTAAAAAAAATGCGTTGAATTGTTTAATTCTATTCTTACTTGTCATTTGGCTGAAGTTACTGAGTTTGGTATTTATGTATTATCCTATTGACCATATTGCCAAGTAAAATTCGTTCATCAAGGAAACTCAAAGCAAGAAAGCTTAATGGGTGGGTAAATATATATTATTCTGGTTATTTCTGAAATTGTAGATTAAAATTTTATTAATATAATAATAATTATGTTTTAATAAAAATTAGTTAAGATTTTTGCACAAAATATAAGTTTATCTCTAGGGATATTGTATATAAACATTATAGGGTTATATTTGGCTATTATTCATGGTCACCTGGATACTACCAAAGTACCATGAATTCAAATTAGAAATACTTTGATTGAAAAATTGCTATATGATTAAACTTAGGTATGTAGATACAACAATTTATTTTTATATATGTGAGTTTATTAACACTTATAAAATAAGTTTATAGTTTTTTTATGATGAAATTCCTGCAATTTCTCTAAAAGCATATATTTTATTTGTATGTACATCAGAAGTTTTATTCATATATACTTTAACGAAAGCTTTTTAAAGTCATGGAAAATGATCTGCTAAATCGGGGAAAGTCATGAAAAGTCATGGATTTGAAAAATTTTATTTTGGCAGATACCCTGTATTAAGTTGTTAAGCATGTTTCTAAAGTATGCTTCTTTCTTAGAGAAGTGTTTATATTTTACTGTGGTTATTTATTACTAAATTAATTGGAAAATAAAAAAATTAAAATATTTATCTTCTCTTTAAAAAAAATGATAGATTGAATTATGGAAAAAATTGACATTAATATATCTTTTATTTAATACTTTCTGCAATAGTGTAAATCTTTAATCAATGCTTTCATCAGGCTTTACTTGAGACATAATTGGCTTTAAAGATAATTATGTATAATTCTGTTGTTTTGGTTTTAAGATGCTTTCCTGGAAACTCAAGGAATAAGAATGTTCTATTCTCAGACTACTACAGTTATCAGTAGTTTTTTGGGAAAATGGTTTCCTGTAATTTTCTAAGATTTGTAGAATAATTTACAATAGTAAACAGCAGACTTAATTTTTATCCAAACAGTAAAATTTCCTTACATAATTTCTTTTACTGTTTTCCTTAATACTGAATTACTTCTTTAGTGAGTAATTGCGTAGCATTTTTATTCAGTGTAGTTATTCTTTTTGTGTTTTCATTATCAGTTCTTCCTAAAGTGCAATTGTATTATTTTGGTTTATATAGACATTGATATTTCATTTTAAATAAATTGATTTTTGCTATACAGTTTTTCCTTTTAATATATTTGTTCACTATATTACTATATGATATTCACTATATGATAGATGCATTAATGTTTAATGAGAACATATTATAAAGAAATCATTTGATAGGTTGTTTCAACAAGGTATATTAAGTCATTATTTAATTATTTGAAAACAAATTTAAAGTGGTTGGTCAAGATTGTTTCTGGATATTTGTATGTATTTCAAATCCGTTTAGTTAAATATTTTTTCCTCCAAAAGCTTAACTTTTTGGTGTTTTATTATAAACCTTGGTTACCTTCCAGGAAATTTTTAAATGTTGATTTCTAAATAGATGTTGTATATAGATTGATCATTTTTCAATAGAATCTCATATTTAAATATAATGTAAAATTAAATGTTTAATAGCTATTTATCACTACTATTATTGCATAGATTGTGGAACTACAAATACTATTCTTTCATGTTACCAAAAAATCAGGTTTGATAAAAATCAAGATTAAAAAAAAAAAAAAAAATCAAAACAGTTGGATTTTTTTTTTATTTAAATCAGATTTTTTTAAATTTAAATCGGATTTTTTTTTTTTTTTATTTAAATAGGATTTTTGAAATTTAAATATATTTAAGTATAATATTTGATACAAGCAAATTAAATTGTTCAAGTTAGATGTCTAAATCAATTAACTCTTTTTTTATATGTAATAAAAAATACATATAACTAAAATAAATAAATATAATATGTAAGAATAATTCAGAAACCAGTAGAAAAAAATTACTTGCAATATAGGGTTTTTTTTTGCTTGTTTTAATTATCTATATCATAATTTAAATAAAGGAGGCTTCATGTTAATTTATACATTTTTACCCCTCAACCATAGAATTATTAGAAAGATGAGGGTGGACTAAGGGCTAAGTAATCATAATAATTTTTATTTTTTATAAAAATTTTATAACCAACTTTTTATTTTGTGACAGTGGTTAAATGTTAAATGATTTTTAAACAAAAACTAGCTGCTTTGTCGTTTCCAAGTCTGTTTCGAAGTTTAGATTACATTAATCCATATGTTGAAAAAATCCTCTCGATAGAAGCAGTTGATGCCCTTGCAGTCAAAGTGCCTGGTCTAGGTGATCAATTTTTTCCTTTTTACTTGAGAAAAAATGACTTTTCCACCAATCGAGTGGGGAAATCTTGCTAATCACTTCTTTATTAAAAAGGAATTCATAGAAAGGATCAGATTTTCCCAGGAATTTCATGAGAACAGGAATAATATCAGGAGAGTACTTTTCATTTGCAAATGTAAAAGATTCTTTTCTTTCCAAATTGGTCAGATTTTTTCCACAAAAATGAGGGTCTACTTGATAAGCTAAGGAATGGAAAGCTCCTAGTGCTTGCTGGTATTGCTTATTAACTCTTTTCCTGGCGTGGGCGTGATAACACGCCGAGACAAATCCAAATCTTTCCTGGCAAAGGCGTGTTTTCACGCTTGGAATTTTTTATTTTAATGCATGCTTTTCAGCCATTTAATTGTTAAATTGCCTGCCAGATCAAGGTAGGATTTTTAGCCCTCATGTTGCAAAAAAGTAGACCATAGCACTCCAAACCAAACTAAACCAAGGTATGATTTAAATACTCCCTGCGCTAGATGCACTAGATGGTGCAAACTAAATAAGATGTAAATTTTAAGAACAAATTAATATTCATTTAATGCAAACTATTTATTAACAAACAAAAAAAAATCACAATTATTTCAATATTTTTTAAGCAACGAATTATGGATTTAACTGTTTCAATAAAAACACTAGTTTCAATGTCGTATCCACTCGTAATTGGTTATGAGGGCTAGAATGAAAAATACCAAAAGAAGAAAACTGTCTTTCCATTCTAGCAGATAATGCGATGTCTGTTATTATTTGGAAGACAAACTGGATTTCAAATTCTGTAAAATACTCTCTTTACCCCCATTACATAAAATCCACTAGTCATAACTAGTCATTCTACCTACCCCTACTACATACTTTCTGATAACAACCCCTAAAATCTTAGAAAACATACTATTTACACTTATTTACTTATTGGTATTTCTGTGCTGACTGATTCTCCTGTCTTTCGAATGTGGGTTTTAAGAGAAGTGAGAAAAAAATGATTTAAATAAATGTTTTTTTTTTTTAATCAACTGATTTAAATCATGCTAACCCAGGTGTATAATATATATAAAATGTGTGTGTGTGTATTTGCTTGCTACACTGCTGAATCAGCCATGATCTCTGATGTCATAAATCATTGGCAGTCATTCATAGTTTCAATGACAGTTCAAAATTAAAATCTGGAAAATTTCAGAAACTTACACAAAACTTGGTTTGCTGGGGCTAGCCTCAGCAAAAATGAAGCAGTCGATAAATCAATTACTTTACATTTTCCTTTTATTGACATTAAAAGTTAAAAAATAAAGCAGGTTTGCTGCGTATATCTGCCAGCTAAGTCCATTTCCAAAAGATTAATAGAAATTTGACTTCCTCAAACGAGACAGACATACATATTCACAATAAATTAGTGAATTCCCATTCCTGTGGTTTGGAATTTGATTGTCATTTGAAATTGCAAAGTCAGCAGTCAGAGATTCAATTGTGCAACTGAATCCCATGAGATAAGAGTTGAACAGAACTGCAAGTTGAAAATTTTGCTGATTGTTGAGGAGGGAAAGAAAGATTTTGTTCTTTAAATTGTTCTTTTCTAACAAAATTAAATTGAAATTGATTTAAATAATTGTATTTAAGTACAGTTTTTTAATATTCTATATACATAATTTTATTTTATACATTTAGCTATATAATATTTTATAAACTAAAAGTTTGTATCTTTTATTTCCCTCCACTTTTTTTACATCCTACTTCTTTAGAACTTTTCACACTTTGAAATAAATACAATTTTAAAATAATTTTTTTTTACATAGTTTTTTTAGATCAATTAATTTTCTGTAGAAATTTAATTTTTATTTAAAAAAAATCCTTAAGGTATCCATCTATGTTAGAACTTTTTTCTTTAAATGTAGAAACTAGTTCATGTTTTTACAGTTTTAGATTTATTTTTTATATTGCACTTAAAAAATTTATTCCTGGAGAAGTTTTTATAAAATTTCTAATAAATGACGAATATTTAGTAAAAAAAATCGGGTTTTTCCAAAAGGTCTAATTTTTTAATAAATTAAATTATTTCAATATTTTTTGATGCAACAAATTTCTTGTACACTGGACTAATGAATCACCTAAAATATTTTATTAAAAAATTTTAGTCATATTGAATAATTTACATGATACGACTCTCAAATTGTTAAAATAACATATGTATATCACTAAAGAGGAGTGTTTGTGTGTCTGCCCTTATAAACGATTTCACTTAAGATATCCGTCTGCGTTCGGAGAACTTTTTTCTTTAAACGTAGAAACTAGTTCGTTTTTATATTTTTATATTTATTTTTTATATTATCATAGAGAATTGCATTTAAAAAATTTATTCCTGGAGTTTTAATGAAATTTCTAATAAATAACGAAATTTTAGTAGAAAAATCAGGTTTTTCCAAAAGGTCTATTTTTTTAATAAATTAAATTATTTCAATATTTTTGATGCAACACATTTCTTATACACTGGACTAGTGAATCACCAAAAATCTTTGCTTAATTTGCATTTGGTAAAAAATTTTTTTCCTTCAAAAGCATACACATTGAATTTTTAACGAATTTTCATTACCTTTATATCTAACTATGAGTGTAACATCATTAAAAATTATCCAAACTTAAATCTTGTAGGTCATTTACTAGTAAATACTATCAAAAGCATTCATAATAATTTTCAACAAAATATTTTAAGAACTTTTTGAGAAATCACATTTCAAGTTGCAACATTTTATTAAAAATACCATTCTGAGAAAAACGCATTTGAAGTTTAGAAAGCAACTTTAACTATTAAAAAATTAAAATACATGTTAAAAATTTCCCCCACTTTCTTGCTTCAAAACTTTCTAATTGCCAAGTTGCTAATTATTAAAAATACTACAAAAATGTTTAAACTTATCTTCATGAAAATTTAAAGAGTTTCGTTCAAAAAATGCTCTTTAAAAGGCTTTAAATTCATAACTTCCGGTTCCGAAGTCGCTACTTCCGTTTTGTCTTGACAGCTGTCACTGATGTTTAAATAGCTGTAACTTTTCTTTAAAATGCCATAGAGACAAAACAAAAACAGGTTTAGAAGCCTAAAAGTTTAAATTTTACAATAGAAAAATTAAAAAAAATTATGATTTTTAGCAAAAAAAGGACGTTTTCAACGTAAATAGATACTTTAAATATTTAAAAAATATTACTGTAAAGTAACATCCTAGATATGCTGACAATATAGTCAGTAATGCATATGTTATAAAATAAAGTAAAATCCAAACAGTAAAATTTTAAAATCCAACCTAAAGCTATAAAGTTGTTAGTCATAGTATACCTGGTATTATTTAAAAATTTATAAAAAATTTTGATTAGGCCTCTCTCAATTTGCAATTTACAAAGTACTGTTTAATGTGAGTCTTTCTTTTGATTATCTTTGTTTTCAGATTGTGCAAATATTTTAGTTTAACTCTTTTATAGTTAATAATTTGTAAAATTTTCAGTGTTCTTATTTTATGTAATTAGTTTTCTTAGGAATTTTTGTCCAATCTAATTTAAATTTAGTATTATTTATAATGTAATAATTTAAATATTTTTATTTTATAGCTGATAACGATGACTTACGACAACATATCATGCAACCTGGACCAGTTTTCCGTGAATTTTTAAGATATATGGATTATAGGTCACCTTCACGAAAAAAGAAGGATGTCGTTTTGTCTGCAAACCCTAAAAATAATGAACAGAATTCACAAGCTCAATCAAATATGTCAAATTCTACACGTGAACAGGAAGATAAACTTGCTGAGTATAGTTTGGAGGATTCTGATGTAGAAGAAGAAACTAAAACTAAAAAAGTTAACTTAAAGAAACCAGAAGTGCCTTTTAGTGAGAATACTTTATACTTTTTACCTGTGAACTATAATAAAAGGAATCCTTGGCGCAGAACTATTGGTCTTCATGTTTATGGACATGTATGTACTTACAAGATTTTTTTATATATTGTTTGCACAACAGTTATTATATCTGTACATCACAAGTAATGGGCACTATGCAGGGTTGCAAAAAACCCACCTACCCAGAAAAACCTATTCCAAAAAACCCCCAATAAACCCCCTCCAAAGTGGGTTTTATTTGTTTGTTTTTTTAAATTGGTGATATTTTTATTTTCAGAATCTGTTATCTTAGTTTTGAACCCTCTTTCAGTTTTAAAGATTTATTCTGTGGAAATATATATATACAGTCTATCAAAATCCAGAAAATATTTGCTATGGTTAATCCAACTTAAAAATTTGGAAACAAATGATTATCTGTGAAATCCAAAAGGAAAAGGGCAAAGGTTTCATGTGTAAAATACAGAATAATTTGACCATAAATCGTAGTATAATAACAAGGATTTTAATTAATTCAAAACAAATATGGATCCTCCAATACATCATGTAGCCGAACGATGGCCGAATGGTAGAATGCTGCTCTTTGGAACTGGAGTTCGCGGGTTTGAATCCCGCTGATGGCATGGATGTTTGTAGCCGTTCGGAATCGGCTTTAAACTGTAGGTCCCGGTCTCAATAGCCCTCGTGTGCAAAACAGTAGATCGTAGCGCTCCAAACCAAACCAAACCAATACATCATGTATCATCATCATCATCATCATCATCATCAATCAGGTTATTAGTATTACCATTTTTCAGTCTCAAAAGGAATCTCATTATGGCATGGATGTTCGTAGCCATTCGGAATCAGCTTTAAACTGTAGGTCCCGGTCTCAATAGCCCTCGTGTGCAAAACAGTAGATTGTAGCGTTCCAAACCAAACCAAAATCAGTCTCAAAAGTCTCAGGAATCAAAGTTGGGCTTTGATTCCTGGTCAGAAACGTGATGTTATATTGACAAGGCTACGTATTGGTCACACCAGACTCACCAACTCTCATTTGCTTTTGGGGGAACCTCCTCCTCGTTGTCCTCACTGCAACTGCAAGCTCACAGTCCATTTTTTAACTTCCTTAAGTTTAAATCACCTATTGGATGAATCTCCTCATCCTGCTTTATTTGATTTTCTGAAACGTATTGGTTTTTATTCATCTTTATAATGGTTTCACTTTAGTCTCGTTTTTCTCATCTCACCTTCATAGTGTATTTTTAGTGTTTTGAAATTTTAACTCTGTTAAGCATTATCTGTACCCTTTCAAACTATTTTTATTCTTTTGATGTGTGTTCTACTGTGTTTCAATCTTTTATCTTTCGTCTGGCTCATCTTGTCCTTATTGGGCCTTGCACCATTAAACCCCACCCAACCAACCAACCGTCAGTCTCAAAAACGTATTGGTTTTTATTCATCTTTATAATGGTTTCACTTCACTCTTGTTTTTCTCATCTCACCTTCATAGTGTATTTTTATTGTTTTGAAATTTTAACTCTGTTAAGCATTATCTGTACCCTTTCAAACTATATTTTTATTCTTTTGAAGTGTGTTCTACTGTATTTTCAATCTTTTATCTTTCGTCTGGCACATCTTGTTCTTATTGGACCTTACGCCATTAAACCCCATCCAACCAACCAACCAACCAACCAACCAACAGTCTCAAAAGTGTATTCTAACTTCAATGCTTTTTGTATTCCTAATCTGTTAAGTTTTGACCAAACCAACCCACATGTAGAGAACACTTGCTCCAGTGATGCAGAGCTAGCTGGGCACTTGTTTAGGGCTACCATTCAGCAGCAAAAATCTATTATATATCCATTCCTAACATGTATTTCAATTAGTTTCCACCACTGTGCTGCACTAAATTTTTTGATTACATCAGCATTAAGTGTACTTTGAGGTAAATATTTTGGGGTCTTAACTTATAATTGATGAGGGGAATTAACCATATATCAGGCTTGCAATTCCGTCACTTTTCTCACCTTTAGTCACTTTTTTTACAATTGATCACTTTTTTAAGTAAACAGTAACTTTTTTCATGGTGTATCACAGCAAAAGTCTGTTGTTGAAAAAAGGAAATCTGAATTAATAACAAAATATTTTAATAAAAGACCAAAAATGTGATGCTCTAACCTTATTTTTCTTATTAAAATGTAATTAGTCATATGGTTTCCAGAATTTAGTGATTTTAAAAAGTTGTAAAAAAGTTCCTGAAATCTAAATTTGTACTGAAATGTACATTTAATACATTAAAGTAATTTACGTCAAAGCACACATTTCTCTTTTTCTTCACAATTTTTGTTTAGACACTCTAATCTAGCTATGTACATATTTCAAAACATCATTAATATATGCATAAAATTGTGATCATAAAATTAATGTATTGTATGTATTCAAATCTAATTTATAGTTTTTTTTTTAATAAAAAGCAATGTTGAGTTGTGTTAAACAAAATTTTTTGCTATTTTGTATTCTATTCTAAAATCATGTCTTGCATGAATCATTTGATTTAGAATTAAAATAAATAGAAAAATCTTAATAGCATCTGTAATCAAGAGGAGAAAAAATCTATTTTTTTTCAATGTTTAGTCACTTTTTAGTTATTCTGTATTATTTGTCATTTTTCTCACCTTTTTGAAAGTACCTCAGCAGTTGCAAGCCTGTATATTTATTTTTTTAAGGGTAGAAAGAATAGAGATAAAAAATAATCCTTTGTTAAAATAACATTCAAATATGTGGTATATGTCAATATACAACACAATATATATTTTGTGTTGTGATGTCAGAGTAAAATTTTTATAGCCTTTACACTGATTTATTTGTATTAAATTATAATTTCATGAATATTAATAAAAATCTAACCAGTTTTAGCAATTTAATGTTTTCTAAAATATGATACTTCTCCTGTCCTCTCCTCTTAAAAACAAACCCCCCCAAAACACAGAAAACCCCATTAAAACCCACCCGGGTTGGATTTTTCTTAAAAAAAAAAACAAAAAAACCCAGGCTGCAACTTTGGCACTATGTCACTTTATATCACATAGAGGAGAACAAATCGTACACAAATATGTAAAAATCTCAAATTTTTAAAAATAGACATAATGACTTTTACTTCTAATTTACAGATATAATGCCATGCCTTGTTTGTGGAATTTTATGATACTAAATCTGTATATTTTATCTGAATTGTGTTCTGTAATTATATATTCTATTTAAAAAAATTATGTCTACGGCAAAAGAAAAGGATATCTGAACTGTTTTAAAATAAGTTATATTTTAGTCAGGTCTGTAGATTAAAATTTGTTTTCTCTATTATCTGAAAAGTAAAGTTAATCCTACATCTGTGCAATTTATCATATCTCTTAATAGGAATTAGTGTCGTTGGAATTTTTAAATATTTTTTAGCAATCCCTCTTAAATTTATATTAGTAGAGAAATATAGGTATATAAACATATATACTGGCTGTCTCAAATGATTTTTTTTTATGTTACATATTTAAGATTCTGGTCTGTTATATCGGCTTTGTAAAGCAAAAAGCATAAACATTTTAGGCAAAAATGTTGCAGAAGTAGGATGTTGTAGTTTACAAACTCATATTTGAGCTGGTATTGGTAGTGAGAAAGTAAAATGGTAATATTCCTTTCTTTACTCCGACAAAATTATCTCTCTCTCTTTTTTTTTTTTTTTTTTTCTTTTTTTTTTTTTTTTAAAGAAAGTGCAGTGACATTTTTTGGATAAAGATCCATCAGTTATATACATAGCTGCCAACTATATAAAACTCCATAAAGTTTATAGTTTTGGGTTTCACTTTATGGACTTATGAATAGGCTGAGAATTTTTAAGGTTTTTGGTACCATAAAAATGAAATAAATTTTGAAAGAAGGCAATGGATTTGTCACATTAGTTATTTTTGAAAATTGAAAAATTGTTTTTAATTTTAGCAGAAATTTATATAACTGAAAGAGGTATAAATATCCTTCTGTGGCGTATACCGAACGATGATAGATTGGTTAGTGTGCTAGCCTTCGGTACCAGTAGCTTTCAGTACATTTTCACTTTTTTGTGTTTACTAGTGAATTGAAACTGAATTTATAAATATTTTTATAGTTGTGACTAAGAAAGAAAATCATAAGCAGTTCATAAGAGTTTGTTAAGGAAAAAAAAAAAAAAGGAACGATGGTAGATTGGATAGGGTGCTGAGTTCGTATCCCACAGTGGCATGGATGTTCATAGCCGTTCGGAATCGGCTTTAAGCTGTAGGTTCCGGTCTCATTAGCCCTCGCGTTGCAAAAAGTAGACCGTATCCAAGTCAAACCTTCTGTAGTGTAATTAAACATTTGGTAGGGTTCAAGCTACTACTGGATATGGCATTGCCTAGATATTGTATTTTGATTGCATATTTATGGCAGTAATTGATTGTGAATTATTTTGAAAAATAAAGGACCACACAAATTAAAAGAGATCTTAGTAAAGTTTCACTGTATATGATCTTAATTTCTTCCCACTGTTATCTGATAGATATTCAGTTTGAAGCAGTAAATTTTCTGATTTTCTAGAATCAAATTTAATAGAAATACAATTAAATAATGATTAAATAATATATACTGAATACACAAAGAATTTATTAGTTTTTTCAGAATAAGACAAAAGACAATTACAAAATAGTTTTTATTAATTACAATTACTTCTGCCATTAAATCAACTAACAATGTTTTACTTATGTTAATTTTTAAGAGTTGGCTGGTATGTAAATACAGCATATCTGGTTTTAGTATGAGAGAGTGCCAGCACATTTCAAAAAGATTGAGCAGAAATTCCTTTATATGGCATATTATGATTGCTGGATTGATAGAGGTAGACAGATCACATGACAGCAGTGATTCCCTAACCTGGCTTACTTGGATTGTTCAGCAATTTTTCAATTTTCTTTGATAAGCATTAGAACTACAGGAGTATTTACTAATAGAGCTAATGCAAAATAAATATTTAATGGAATATGTTACTTGTTTAATGTATTAAACATTAATCTCACACTGATGATGATATAGATGAATTAAGTTTCAACCTATACTACATCTACGGGGAAAATAATTTACATTTATTTCATTTTAGTTTGTACAGTAGTCGATCCTTTTATCCGTTTTATTCTGTTTTACTTCTCTAGTTGGAGGTAATTGAGTATTGTATCATTGAGAACAAAAATTTGTGTTACATATTTTTATCATTTTGCTATATTTACTTTATACATACTGCTTGTATTTTTTTATGCTCGAACCAAGGAATTTTTTTCTTTGGGTAAACAAGGTATTTTTGTTTTAATTTTATATCAATATTTTTCATGTATTTGAGGGTATTTATGATTAATGTTGAATTCATATATGTCTCAAACACCGTTTTTCATTACAATTAGTAAAAGTATTAAAAGTAAATTTTTTTAAAACATTATCTGGATCCAAATATGTGTGTAAATATATATAATTGTTAAAGAAAACAGTGTGCATTTTATGATTAATGTGTTTCATTTTAACTGATGGTGCATCTACTGTTTTTTGAACATGTATGTATTTATAACTGGTAAGAATTTCCTCTCACAGATCACACACTAAAGAATATTCTTTAATTGCTAGGGCATGCTTGGCAGTGTAACTTTCATGTAGCAGTCATAATGAGAAAGGCAGTCACTTCAAAAGCTAAAACAGCCGAACGATGCTCGATTGGTTAGGGTGCTGTCCTTCGGTACCACAGTTCATGGGTTCGAATCCTACTGTGCCATGGATGTTCGTAGCTGTTCAGAATCGGCTTTAAGCTGTAGGTCCCGGTCTCATTAGCTTTCAAATTGCAAAAAGTAGACCGTAGCACTCCAAACCAAACCAAATCATCAAAAACTAAAATTTGGGGAACTTAATAAAAAACCTTTATTTCTTCCTATTTTACTTGAAGAAAAGATGAACATTTTAAGTCAACTCTGCATCTGTTGCTGTGAGAAATGCCATCTTCAGGAAGGGAGTATTTAATTTACATGGCTAACTTCTTATAGGAAAGTAATTAAACAGCAGTTCTGCTGTGGCCTGTAAAAACAATTGTGGCTAAAATGCATACTACAGTGTGAAAAAAATCATGAATATGTAGCTTATCTTTGGAAAATTGAGTTCTGGTTTTGAAAAAATGTATGAACGGCGCACATAGCGGTTTTGAGCAATGTGGAAGGAATGTAATCTCAAATAATCACATCCTTGACTTAATTTTAATGTCTGGGGAAGCTAAGATAAAAAAAAAAAAAAAAAAAAAAAAAAAAATTTTAGAATTTTGAAGAATTTTAGGGTGATAATTATATGTCTATATATTTATCCTTTGCTATTTGAAAAAAAATATTTTATATTAAAAAACATTAAAATAACACTAGTGGTGCTTGATGCTGACAGGCAAGGGTAGTGTCCAATCAGTATCACATGACAATGTGACCTGAGTAACTTTTAGCCCTTTGACAGGCAATGACATCTGGGAGATGTCAGATATTTCATGTGACAAAGTTTCATGTAACCCCCAAAGCAGAATGTGCCAAAAAGTGCAACACATGTTGCAGAACAACTGGCTCCACTGCAAAACAATTGCGGCTCACAGAAAAACGTTTTTCCTTTAATATATATATATCGATTGTTTTCCGTAAGTAGGAAAGAATCGCGGAAGGGGGGGGGGGAGTTGAAGTGGCAGTTCTAAGCTTTATAAGAAAAGGTGAGAAAACTTAAATTTATGAGAAAATATTTATAAAGGAAACTATAAATTTGAAAGTACTAAGGTTTACTTGGAATTTCCGGTGTCTAGCCAAATTTGCAGGCAATAACCCTTTGGGAGAATTGCCATTTCTTTGTCTTCCCTACACCCTACCAGTGTGATAGATAGCTCGCGATCCATCTATTCTAAAAACTTCCTTTGCCTTAATGTTTGGGCCAAATTATCAGTCCCATTTTTATCATAGTAGTGATATCTCAAAATATCTTATATCAAAAATAATTGACAGGAGAGTGAATTCTATGTTAATGCCTTGGTTTTAATATAAATATTTTTCTAAAGTTCAGGTAGCACTGTTTTATTAAATATTTTTAGTTAAACATATTGGTAAAGATGAAAATGTACCACAATAGGAATAATAGTGTGGGAGGGTAAATATATGATAAAATAAATTTATTTCCTGCAGAACATTTTTTATTATCTGAAAGCCTGTTGCAGTACGTTGAAAAGTATTCTGCTGTGGGCATGTAACTTTGATGTCTCCGAGACAACAATAGCTATCTCCAGCAGACATTGTGCAATGTATTAAATCTTTTAATTATTCAACTCGTCCTTCTATTCTGTTCTGTTTCTTAATGTTCAAAGACATTGTGCAATGTATTAAATCTTTTAATTATTCAACTCGTCCTTCTATTCTGTTCTGTTTCTTAATGTTCAAGATTAATGTGTCCTTAAAAAGCAGATCAACTTAGAAGTGTAATAAATGCCAGTTTCTCTGCCTATTTGAAAATGATTTGAAATGTTTTATACTTTGCAAAAATGCTGCCATTTTTTCCTCCAAATACTAGCCCATCTGTATATAATCCGAGGGTGTGATTTACTTTAAAAAATTTATCCAAAGTTCAAAACCCATGTATAAGCTAAAATGAAAAAACAATTTGTAGAACATTCAAATTTTTCATCAAGAAGCCAAAAATGTCGCTAAGCAATTAAAACGAGAGAACTATTTTCCAATCAAATTGCTTTAAAGTAAAACACTAGACTAACACTTCTCAAACCTCTTTCGTCACAGCATCCAATTTAAGTACCAAGGAGATAGAGAGGATTGATTATACCTAGATATCTCTTAGCATGTTTCAAAAGTGATGAGGAAAAATAACTTAAATTTTCAATTTTAATTAGCTTTATGCTGTCTTTTTTGTTAGTTTTACAATTTTACCTTAATCTATCTACATTACTGCCATGGGCATGATTTGAAAATCATGGTACTAGACCATGCAGTAAATATTTTTTACTTAGATGCTAATGGAAAGTTTCAACTCTGGTAATGTTGAACGATGGCCGAATGATAGAGCGCTGCTCCATGGTACAGTAGTTTGCAGGTTCGAATCCCGCTGCTGGCATGGATGTTCATAGCCATTTGGCTTTAAGCAGTATTTCACAATCTCATTAGCCCTCATGAGCAAAACAGTAGACCATAGCTCTCAAAACCAAACCAAACTTTGGTATAGACATAACTTTTTTTTATAAATTTAAACTGTATAAACTTTTTTTAAAAAAAAGTAAAAAATGTCATATTTGTCAATTTATTGATTGCTTCCAGCCTGCATAGAATTGTGTTTACTAGAAGATTAGCTGATCTGATGCCGTTATAGCACTGTTGCTTTGAAGCAATTATAATACAGTCCTTTAAAATTATTTTTCAATTTTTGTGTTTTTTCTCAATTCAAAATTTTTATAACCTTCATTTATATTTCTGTGTGTTATATATATATATATATATATATATATATTTTTTTTTTAAAGTTTTATAAATTTCCCAATTTGGCAATCTTGTTACCAGCGGCAAAACATATTGCCAAAAAACACTTGTATTCATATGCTCCATGGATCCATATATAAGCTGACCCCCACTTTATGTCATTAAAAGTCCTAAAAATTCTCAGCTTATACACAGAAATGTACAGTAGTTTTATACTATTACTTAACATTGTATATATATTTCAATAAATCTTATTTAGCAATGCAAATTTCAAAATAGAATGTCATTTTTTTTCTATTTTACACAGAACAGTTTAGTTGGTCCAGAAGTAAGTAGTATCAAAGAACTAAATAGTATTTTTCAGACATATCAAATTCCTTTTTATTTGTATGTGACAGGGTTAATATCAAAAGAAATTTTATTGCAAATTTTAGTGTATGGAATTTGGTGTATCTATGACACACCATAGATTTGTATAAAAGAATAAATGCATGCTCATACTTACATATTTTTAAAAATGCCATTTAGATTAATGTTACTTGTTTTTTATTGTTTGTTTAATAATCATGTTATGTTTTCTTTAAACTTAAACATTTTCTTTATTCTTCGTTAGGGAATACAGCATGTAAAATATTCTCAAAATGTTGAGTATTTTAGGAATTTAAATTATATCTGTAACTACATTCATGCAAAACTTCAAAGCTGCCACTTCATTATTTTACAAACTATTTAGGATTTTATGAACAACAACCAAAAAGAAAGTTTAAAGGGGCAGATCATGACAAACCTTTTAAACATGGGTATGGGATTAAAGATATATGCATAAAATGCTTCATTCATACTTAATTGTATATAGTTTTCAATACTATATTTGCAATATCTGCAAGATAGCAGTTTACAAGTTTCTTTTTCACAAAAAAAAAAAAAAAAAAAAAAAAACTTAAGTGACTTTTTCTGTATGCTCAGTTTTACTTTTATGTACATGACCTAAAAAATTTTAAGGGCCTTATTATTTGAAATAGATTTTTAAGATTTTTTGTATTTGTTTTTTAATTATGTATTTGATAACCTGTATATTGATTTAGACTTCCAGTATTTAGTTTATATTTTATTAATAAAATTATATGAAGAAATGTTAGATAATAGCTTTTTATTATTATATATATATAAATAATAGTAGGCAATCACAAATATATTTACAGTCTTGTTATTTAATTAGATTTTAAAATGTAAATGTACAAAAAAAGTAGTAGGGCTTTTTAAAAAAATAATTAAACTTGCAGTCTAAAACGATTTTTTTTCTAGATGTAGTTTTAGCCAAACAATGGCCGAATGGTAGAGTGCTGCTCTTCAGAACCGGAGTTCGTGGGTTCAAATCCTGCTGCTGCATGGATGTTTGCAGCCGTTCGGAATCGGCTTTAAACTGTAGGTCCCGGTCTCATTAGCCCTCGTGTGCAAAACAGTAGACCGTAGCCCTCCAAACCAAACCAAACCAAACTAGATGTAGTTTTAGTTGAATATTGAAGTGCTTGGCATTCAAAATCTGATCTTTTTTAAAATTAAAACTAATGGTAATATCTTCTCTTAATCTGTATCTGTGCATTTTAAAATTTTGGATTGTCATTTTTATGTAGAACATTCATGTTATTTTCTATTCATAGGAATTAAGAAGTGCCACTTATCCAGCAAGATCAAGTGTGAAAAAGCTCAGATTTGCCCAAGCTAAAAAACCTCTAAATTATTTATATTCATATTTTTCTGTTGAATTGTTGGACTGTGATGATATAAGCAGTATTACCATAGGAATTTGTCGTAAGGTAAGACATGATTAAGAATATAACTTTAATATAAATCTTAATTTAAATTGTTAGATTTAACTTGTTCAGGAATGTGATCACATGTTATCAATGAATAATCTGATCAGGGCCTGGGCAAATGATGGCCGATTGGTTAGGGTGCTGGTCTTCGGTACCAGAGTTTGTGGGTTCGAATCCCACTGTGGCATGGATGTTCATAGCCGTTTGGAATCGGCTTTAAGCTGTAGGTCTCTGTCTCATTAGCCCTTGTGTTGCAAAAAGTAAACCATAGCACTCCAAACCAAACCAAACCTGATCAGGGCCTGTGGACATTCTGGTGTGATAGGAAATTGGAACATTTTATTTAATTTTTTAAATGGCATTAGATGCCAGTTGAAGTCCCTTATATTTTCAAATAATATTTCCCAGTGTTGACCTACTATATATGCTTTTAGTTTTGAGTGTTTTGTTTATCAGGTTAATTTGAATGTACATATCGTGAAGACCCCTTTGTTCAGAGCATGCTTCAAAACCAGCTGATCCTAAAATCCCTCCAGTTTCTAACCGTCATCAATAGCATAGCGACATCGTGTCTGGGATGTTGACAGTTTGATTGAATAGGCGTCATGCCCCTTGATAGGTGGCGGTAATGAGGCCAGAGGATTGCACTTAGTTTCCAGAATCGGGGCAGCCAGTGAATGAGGATTCAGCTAAAAAAACTATCTGTAACCTTAGCTGGAGTTCTCAAGTAACTGGGATCTTAACTGACCAAAAAAATAGTTGGTGGGTCTGTAACTGACCCCCAGGTATAAAAAGCCCAGAATTTTGTGACTCAGGGCTTTTCAACATTTTTTACGTAGGTGCTTTGACCTCATGGAGGCTTTCTCGTCTTTTGACTGGAGCTAGCTTTCTAGTGATGAAGTTCGGGAGATTCGTAAAGTCCACTCATATAGGGGGCGGCAGAGTCTCTGATACCGAACGGGGGATAAATTGGGTTTGCATTGCACCCTGGAAAAGCCTCCTCACTTATGTGAGATTATTTAATCTCTTTTCTTTTGCCTGTGATCGTCGTGAGAATGTTACGTAGGCAACCATCCATTGCAGTTCGACATATTTTGGGAGATTAGAATCCCCTTGTATAAAGCCATATTTGCTCAAGAAATAAAAGTGATTTCCAATTCTATATAAGTCTGTAATCCTTCTTCGCGCTACTTCTTCAAACAGGAACATTGAAGACATCATAATATAAACAACAGCAGGTGTTAAATCTTCCCAAGGGCTGTGATTTATTGAGCATTAAGTATATATTTTGACAGAAAGGGGGGAAAAAATGGAATGTTTATTACAGTTAAGGTGGAAGAATTGTCATTTGTACTTTTGCGTTACCTAGATAGTGTGTTATACACAGGACTTCGAACCGAAATTTTTTCACTTTGCCAGAAATGAAGATTTTAGTTTTCAGTTCAGTTCTGAATGAATAACTTTATTTTATGTATAATAATATTAGTTCTAAAAATATAATTCTATCATGAACAAAAAATGTAAATCTAACAAAATTAAGATTTTATTCTTTTTTTATAATTAGTATACTATGTGAATGATATAATTAACCAGCATGTTCAATACAACCAGTGAGCAGAAAACTGCAGCATTGACATTGTTATCCATTATCACAATTGTATTTTGAAGGACTAAAATTTTTTACCAAATGTAAATTAAACAAAGATTTTAGGTGATTCACTAGTCCAGTGTATAAGAAATGTGTTTGCATAAAAAATATTGAAATAATTTAATTTATTAAAAAATTAGACCTTCTAAAAAAAAGCCCTTTTTTTAATTTTCTTCATTTATTAGAAATTTTATAAAAACTTCTCCAGGAATAAATTTTTTAAGTGCAATTCTCTATTATAATATAAAAAATAAATCCAAAAATGGGAAAACATGAATTAGTGTCTACGTTTAAAGAAAAAAGTTCTCCGAATGTAGACGGATACCTTAAGGAGTTAAAAGTCTCTTTATATATGCCTAATGATAAGAAGTATACTAAGAATTTGTTTTAATCACAAAATTTGTCTTCACTACCATGTGTAAAATTTTAAAAAATATGTAGCTTTACATATAATTAAAATTCAGGATTAACTTTTTTTTCCTGGTGCCATGTTAGATTATTTCATTTTGTGAAAGGGTTGGAATATGTGTAGTATTAAAAGCTTATGATTTAGGTATAATTTATATAAAAATGTGTATGAAATATATAAATGAAACATATGTATACATAAGCCTTGTATTTATTACAGGACTACCCTAGTAAAGTATGTCCAGGGAAAAATTCTGGATCTGTGGGTTATAATTCAGGTAATGTATTCAGTTTATTTTTAAAATTTTTAACAATGCCAAATTTATTTACTTCTTTTCCAAGTGAAAGTAAACTTTGATCAGGATTTGTACACTCCTTTAAACTCCCTAATTTAGGTTCTCCTTTAGAAAAGTTGAAGCCCAGTAGCGTTGGAGTAGTGCTTCACGTTCAAACACAAAAGGTCCGAGGTTCAATCCCCAGGCTGAGCAAGGTTGACTCATCCTTTCATCCCTTTAGTGGATAGACAAACTGAGGACCAAGCATGCTTGGGAACTAAACACTGGGGATTCCGCATAAGACTGACCACCTAACCGGAACATACGCTTTGCACTCCAGGGCCCTTGGTCACGAAAATGGAGATTGGCACCTTAGGCCCTAGCCCCCTACAGGCTGTTGTGCCGAGAAGTTTAGAAAGTTATATTGAAATCCTTAATTTTCACACTAATATTTTTTTAATTGCAGCTTTTTTTTTTAATTGCTAAAAGTGAAAGCTGAGTAATTAGCATCTCTGAGAAATATTATATGAGCAATCACAAAATGAAGTTTCAACAAAATATTTGATTTTAAGACATTTTGCTGTAAAAGATATTTTGATGAAAAGGTCAAATCATTAATTCTTTCCATACATCTTCATGTGGAGGGTTCATCTGTTGATTAGAGTATTTGCTGATAAATCTTTACAAGATGATTTAGAGGTTTAACAGTAAATGTGCATGCAATTAGTAGCTTTAGTTTGATATTTTTAAATAATGCTTTATGGAAAGGAACATTGCCTACTAATTAAGGTATTTCTGTAGTGTAAGTTGGACTTCATCAGGGTTCCCACGGTCCTTAAAAGTCCTTAAGAAGTTTTTAATTTTCATTTTCAAGGGCCCTTAAAACTACTTAATTTTTATCAAAGGTCCTTAAAATCTCCTTAATTTTTAAATTGGAAATATGATCCATATATCCGTCGACAAGATCTGCCATTGTCATGTGATTTCATATCGGTTTTCTGATATGACAGTTTTTTCTTAGTTACTTATTTGACAAATAAATAATCTTTCGTATTTAAAAGGTTTAAAGTATAAAGTCAGCTGCCCTTTCCTAGTAGCTAACAGACATGCAGATTTTAATTAAACGAAGCATGGAGGATGAGGGTTTGTAGATATTTTAGTTACGGAAGTTTAATTTTCCTTACATTAAATGTAATCAAAAAAGCCTAAAACTTTCTTCTTTGCCTGGCAACGTCGGGTATAATCAGCTGGTATATACACACAGACACACACACACACACATATATATATATATATATATATATATATATATATATATATATATATATATATATATATATCAGTCATTTTAAAACCCTCAGAAAGTACTGTTTATAATATTGTTTTTATTCACAATTTAATTTTAGTTTGATCACTCAAAAAACTTTAGATGTACTTCTTTCAAAATTAGTTTTTGTCAAATAGATTCATCTTATATTAATTTTTAGGCATTTTTAAAAACTTAATTCTGAAATATTGTAGGACATATATTGAACATGCCTTGTCTGGTTCATAATCGTTAAAATATGTTCCTCAGAAAATAGGGTTTATGCCGTTATGGTATATATTTCAAATAGGTCCTTATAAAAAGTTACTTTGGTCCTTACAAAATCCTTATAAAGTCCTTAATTTTTGTTCTAGAAAAAGAGTGGCAACCCTGTTCATTAGCAAAGGGACCTGTCTTTGTGGAAATTTAGCAACTTCCTGTAAAATTTTATAGTTAAGATCTGGGGTTAATAAAAGTTATAAATTTAAACAAGTTGCGATTAACAATAGCATTCTTTCTCATAGAAGTCCTTTAAAAGTCAAGCCCGAACAGTAACCAAATAAGTAGGTGTTGCTTTTTGGTACCAGATTTCAAGGGTTTGAATTTAACTGCTATCATGGATGTTTGAAGCATTTCGAAATCAGCTTTAATTGATAGGTCTGAGTTACATTAGCCCTAATGTATCAAACCAGTAGACCACAGTGTTTCAAACCAATCAACCCTAAAGTCAAGACCCCGTATAAACTTAAATTTTCACTTTGAAAAGCTTGCATGAACCTTGTTCAATTATGTATAGCCATGTTTTATAATTTCTCTCTTTTTTCCTTATAGATACTGGTGAAGTTAGTAGTTTTTCTACCTTATTAGATGGGCCTACATTTTCAAAAGGTATTTTTTATTTTCTGAATTACATTAATTTGTTATTGGGATGGAATTTGATTGTTAGGTACCTCTAGGCAATTGATAGAACTTTTTGCAACATAGTTTAGAAATTAAATATTCATGTTTACTATGAGAAAGGTGAGAAATTCTGGTCCCTATTACTGCTTTTACATACGACAGAACTACCCAGTCTGTCCTCCCTAAAATAGGCTCCTTATATATTATACTTAAATATTTAACATGGTGGCCACATATCAGAGGAAATTGGGAAATCAGGGCATTGTCAGGGTACATTATGATTCTGGAAATTCAGTACTTTTCAAAATTCTCAAAAAATCAGAATTTTACAAAATTTCTCTACATTTATAAAGAAGTTTTATCAAGCACCAAAAAAGCAATGATAGTGCCAAGATTAAAATTTCATCATAACATACTGTGTATTTAAGTGTATAAGCAGAGATATTGTGAAGATTTTTATAGACCTAAAGTAGGGTATCAGCTTATATATTTTATATTTATAAAAGTTTATAAAAATTTATATATTTATTAAAGCTGCCAATTTGGCTAAAATAAACAAAACTGTTCTGTTTTTTAAGCAGAAAAAAAAATATATAATGGTTCAAAATGAATAAAATTTGCAAATGTTTGAAGTGAAAAACAAAACACAAAAATTGAAAAATAAATTTAAAATGACCTTTGCCTGTGTTATAATCTTGCAAAAATAGCAATACTGTATCTGTAACAGATTAGCTAATCTTAAAAAAATAAATAAATAAATATGCTTTATGCAATACAGACATAATTGATAAATCACCAAAAATAGCACTTTTAAAATTTTTTAGCTTATATTTCTTGAATTTATGAAAAAGTTCTACCTTTATATAGGGTTACCAGAGTTGAAACTATTGTCATTGTTATCTAAGTAAAAATATTATTGGCCACATGGTCTAGTGCCTTGATTATCAAACTGGGTGCTGTGGCAGTAATAAAAAAAAAAAATCAGTATAAAATGGTGAAACTAAAGAAAAAAAAAAAAGCACAAAGTAACTAAATAATTAAAATTTTAAGTTTTTTTTCTTTCTGCTGTCAAAACATGCTATGTCCTATTTGTTTCAAGGTGTGACAGATCCTCTACCTCTGCATTACTTAAATTGCATGCCACAGCTAAAAAATTGCATTGAAGCATTGATCTAGTGTTTTACTTTGCAGCAATTTCATTAGAAAATACAAATACTTCCCCCATTTTACCTGCTTGATGACATATTTGAATATTACAAAAATTTTAATTTTCATCTCAACTTATAATCAAGTTTTGAACTATGGGTAAATTTTTAATGAAAAATTGCACTCTTGGTTTATACATGGATGGGCTTATATTAGGAAATATACACAGTATATTAATGCTGTGGAACATAACTCAAAAATAATTTGGTTAAAATTTTATATATAGGATTATAATAACATCTAGTTGTCCACCATGATTTTTGATTTTGATCCAAACTCTATATTACGAAAAATCTCAATATAATGGTTATTAACAAATCTGTAGCAATATGCCTGAGATATATATGCATTCACATGCAGTTATTACAATACTTTTTAAATAATTGGAACAATGCTTCAACTCCATATTTAGAAAACAAAAAGTATTGTTAAATTTTGAATTTACATGATTTATTTTGCATTGTTTGTAGCAAAAGAAGTATTGCAATCAGCAAAAATTCTGATGTAGAACGAATTGTCTATATCACAAAAGAATTTCAATGTAATGAATATTAACACTGTGGATTGCCCTTCATTGGGCCGGAACCGGTACTTGGTCTTCCTCATAATGTAGTGAGAGAGACTGTTAAGGACCTTCTAATGGGGGACTTATAGCGCGTGGCTTGATTCTGGTAATCAAAGGCAGGCCAAGGAGCTTAACCAGGGTTATCCCTGGATGAGGGCTAATGAGGTACTTTAGCTCAGTAAGAATGAGCCAAGGGTGGCCATTGGTCTGTTGACTGGCCATTGTTGCCTCAAGAGGCACCTTAACATTATTGGCATCACAGATAGCCCGGTATGTAAGGGGTGCCATATGGTGGAGGAGAGTTCCTCACACATTTTGTGTGAATGTGACTACTACTGTGCCAAGAGATTTGAATTTCTTGGATATCACTTCATTGAGCTGTGGGAGCTGATCAATTTCCCGGTTAAATTGCTGCTTAGATTTATCTCAGCTATTGGTCTCTCTGAGACCTAATTGTTAATATTTCTTAACTTATTGCTGGGACTTTTGTTCCAGTAAATGTTTTTTTTTAGTACAATAGGCCTTAGGTCGCAGTGCTGGTGCTCTTATGGGCCGCCCCACCCTAAATTTAATCTAACACTGTGGATCTCTGCAAATGGCAATGTCGAGATGGCAATACTGGACATTGGCTGCAGATGGCAATATTTGAGCTTTACTTGTACAGCACTATTATCTTGAGAAAAGAAACCTACTTTGAATTTAGAAAAGAATGCATAAATGATAATTCTGATGATGCATCATTACAAAATAATAATAGTAATAAAAAAAAAGCATACAAGAAAGTCATGTCATGTTCATATCAGGTTTTTAAAATTTAGTTATCTGATTAGTCATAGCTGCTTTTAACGGCACAGTGTTTAAAATTGTATAAAGGGCTTACCTCTTTGTAATTCTGGACTAGTTTTGGACTAGCATATTGACATATGCACGGTTTTAAATAATTTTGTGTCATGTAAGTTAAAATATTAGGATGTAAGAGATAGGCTAATGATTTAGTTACTAAATGCCTGATGTTTGTGTAAGCTATAAATTGAGTTTATTTTAAGATTTTGTGTACCTAAAAGCTGATTATTTTAGTGCTGTTTTTCTTCTATATTTTTTAACTTATATTACTCCTTTATTATAGGTGATATTATAGGTTGTGGCATCATTTACCCATCGCATTATAGAAGATATGCTGATTTATCGACTGATGATAACAGTGATGGTATGACCGATGTAGTGCTCTCATCTCTTCTAAATACAAATTCAAAATCTATGAATTTTGTATGTAGTGTTTTAAATTTAAATAATGCTGACAGAGAATCCAATTCAGATTCAGAAGTAGCTTCTAATGATCAAAGAATTCTGTCGGAAGCAACAAATACAGAAGAGTGTGATTATTTCAATGATAATTTTGTTGAAAGTAGAACTCCAGTTGAGGTAAGAAATTTTCAGATCTATTTACTAGCTAGAAAATTTATTTTAGATTTGCACTAGTTTATCTGTGTTTGTCTGGTGAATTATATCTTTATTGTTCCATTATCAAGTTAATTGCAAAAGGCAATTGTGCAATTTTTTCCCAATAATTTTATCCATTTACCATAATCACTAGTAAAACAAAGTTATATTTTTCAATCTTCATTGACCATTTATTTTTTCTTCTTGTTTTTTTTATGATTTATTATCTATTAAGTAACAGAATTCAAGAAAATGTACTTTTTATGCTTACATTTAAATTTTAAGCGTGGTACGTGTTACCTCCCATGGAACCACTTATCATAGTGATAATTCATTTCAATGGTGATTATATGCCGTGGAATGATAAGAAGCCTGTTGTAATTTACAAGGGTATAAAACATTCTGCTCACATGTAGTGTGTTCTCTTTTCCTGAGATTCTGTGCTACTTTCCTTCATTGTCTAAAGTTGTACATCTCAACTTATAATCAAGTTTTGAACTTTGGGTAAATTTTTAATGAAAAATTGCACTCTTGGTTTATACATGGATGGGCTTATATTAGGAAATATACACAGTATATTAATGCTGTGGAACATAACTCAAAAATAATTTGGTTAAAATTTTATATATAGGATTATAATAACATCTAGTTGTCCACCATGATTTTTGATTTTGATCCAAACTCTATATTACGAAAAATCTCAATATAATGGTTATTAACAAATCTGTAGCAATATGCCTGAGATATATATGCATTCACATGCAGTTATTACAATACTTTTTAAATAATTGGAACAATGCTTCAACTACATATTTAGAAAACAAAGTATTGTTAAATTTTGAATTTACATGATTTATTTTGCATTGTTTGTAGCAAAAGAAGTATTGCAATCAGCAAAAATTCTGATGTAGAACGAATTGTCTATATCACAAAAGAATTTCAATGTAGTGAATATTAACACTGTGGATCGCAATTCATTGGGCCGAAACCGGTACTTGGTCTTCCTCATAATGTAGTGAGAAAGACTGTTAAGGATCTTCTCATGAGGGAGACTTATAGGGCTTGGCTTGATTTTGGTAATCAAAGGCAGGCCAAGGAGCTTAACCAGGGTTATCCCTGGATGAAGGCCAATGACCTACTTAATCTCAGTAAGAATGAGCTAAGGGTGACCATTGGTGTGTTGACTGGCCACTGTTGCCTCAAGAGGCACCTTAACATTATTGGCATCACAAATAGCCTGATTTGTAGGGGGTGCCATATGGTGGAGGAGAGCTCCTCACACATTTTGTATGAATGTGGCTACTACTGTGCCAAGAGATTTGAATTTTTTGGATATCACTTCATTGAGCCGTGGGAGCTGATCAACTTCCCGGTTAAATTGCTGCTTAGATTTATCTCAGCCAATTGTCTCTCTGAGACCTAATTGTTAATATTTCCTAACTTTTATGCTGGGACTTTTTTGTTCCAGTAAATGAGGGGGGAGGGTTGCAGTGCTGGTGCCCTTATGGGCCGCCCCACCCTAAGTCTGATCTAACACTGTGGATCTCTGGAAATGGCAATGTCGAGATGGCAATACTGGACATTGGCTACCGATGGCAATATTTGAGCTTTACTTGTACAGCTCTATTATCTTGAGAAAAGAAACCTACTTTGAATTTAGGAAAGAATGCATAAATGATAATTCTGATGATGCATCATTACAAAATAATAATAGTAATAAAAAAAAAGCATACAAGAAAGTCATGTCATGTTCATATCAGGTTTTTAAAATTTAGTTATCTGATTAGTCATAGCTGCTTTAACTCCACACTGTTTAAAATTGATATAAAGGGCTTACCTCTTTGTAATTCTGGACTAGATTTGGACTAGCATATTGACATATACATTGTTTTAAATAATTTTGTGTCATGTAAGTTAAAATATTAGGATGTAAGAGATAGGCTAATGATTTAGTTACTAAATGCCTGATGTTTGTGTAAGCTATAAATTGAGTTTATTTTAAGATTTTGTGTACCTAAAAGCTGATTATTTTAGTGCTGTTTTTCTTCTATATTTTTTAGCTTATATTACTCCTTTATTATAGGTGATATTATAGGTTGTGGCATCATTTACCCATCGCATTATAGAAGATATGCTGATTTATCTACTGATGATAACAGTGATGGTATGACCGATGTAGTGCTCTCATCTCTTCTAAATACAAATTCAAAATCTATGAATTTTGTATGTAGTGTTTTAAATTTAAATAATGCTGACAGAGAATCCAATTCAGATTCAGAAGTAGCTTCTAATGATCAAAGAATTCTGTCGGAAGCAACAAATACAGAAGAGTGTGATTATTTCAATGATAATTTTGTTGAAAGTAGAACTCCAGTTGAGGTAAGTAATTTTCAGATCTATTTACTAGTTAGAAAATTTATTTTAGATTTGCACTAGTTTATCTGTGTTTGTCTGGTGAATTATATCTTTATTGTTCCAATTATAAAGTTATTGAAAAAGGCAATTGTGCAATTTTTTCCCGATAATTTTATCCATTTATCATAATCACTAGTAAAAAAAAAAAAAAGTTATATTTTTCAATCTTCAAGGATTATTTATTTTTCTTCTTGTTTTTTATGATTTATTATCTATTAAGTAACAGAATTCAAGAAAATGTACTTTATTTTATGCTTACATTTAAATTTAAGGGTGGTACATTACCTCCCGTGGAACCACTTATCATAGTGATAATTCAGTTTAATGGTGATTATATGCTGTGGAAAGATAAGAAGCCTGTTGTAATTTACAAGGGTACAGAACATTCTGCATGCATGTAGTGGGTTCTCTTTTCCCGAGCCTCTGTGCTACTTTCCTTCATTGTCTAAAGTTGCAAACCAACTTTAACTTGATTTCCCATACTGCCAAGGGCCTTTCAATTTTCTTAAGGAATATCAATCTATTAGCTGATGAGCCAATTCTATACAGAATATTAACAGGTCAATAGTGGGTTTTGGGCTTGCCTTGTGTGTATTTCAGAAGAGCATAAAGGTAGGAAGTAATCTTCGTAAAACAACCCATAAAAGGGTTAATTGTAACCAACATAAAATTATGTATAACTGTACAGACAACTGAAATTTTAATAAACTTTGATAACCCTAATTTCCTGCCTATAATCTGCAGCTACAAATTTCATGATATTGTATAACCCGCAGCTGCGTATAATCCTCAGATTAAATTTCCACTTTAATTTCATGTGATTCACAGAAATGAAAGGTATATGGAAAAAGTAATATATCTTTTACTGTTAAAAAAATAAATAAAATATCCCCCCTTCAGAGCTAATGTTCTACTACAATCAGCATTTCTGGTCATAGTGGGGGTAGAGGAGAAGAGGTAATTTGCTGAACTGTAAACTTTGATTTTCAAATGGGTGTTTATTGTTTTGCGTAGGAGAAGAGGTAATTTGCTGAACTGTAAACTTTGATTTTCAAATGGGTGTTTATTGTTTTGCGTAAGCGTAGCATTATGAGAACACATTCTCGCAACTCTTGTAGGTGTTTATTTTTTTTGGGGGGAGATATTTTACTTCTGTGTCAGATTATAGTTTAATCACCAGATTTAATTGTACTAGAAAAAATAAAATGTATTTGATATTCAGGATTTAAAAATGCAATTCTAAGAAGGCTAATTTGATTAACATCAAAGAGATTTTGTATATTTGGTACAGAAACATTTGGTAAGTTTTCATTTAAATTGTTAAAAGTAAAGAAGACTGCTTTAAATTTATAACAATATATGAAATTTAATGTTTGTAACATGCTAATTTTATGTAATTAACTTTTTTAACTCTGGGTTTTTGATTATGAATGATATGAATTTCAGGATTTTTTACTTAAAAACACAATTACCCCTGTTATTTAACCCTCTATCCAACCCATATAGGTATAAATTCCCTCAATGTCACTCTGGATGACAAAAATATATACTATTTGTAAATTATGATTTAGAATTGCAATAAACTTATATCTTCCCCTTTACATATATTAAGACTTTATTGCCTCATAGTTTATTTTTCTCAGGATGCAACATAGCATATTTAGTGGAATTACAAAGACAACTGATACCTCAGTTTGTCTTTGTTTTCCATCTCAGACCTTGGCATTCAGAGAGTGAAAAGCCCACCTCTTAGAAGCTGTGCTTTACTGTAACATCAATGTTTATTAATATTATTTTATGTAAATACTTTTATGTGAACTGTGTTCTCACTAGAGCGTGAAAATGTAAGAAATTCACATATGATCTTTTCATCCACTAAAAAATTACTGCAATAGGAAATTCTTGACCTTTTATTAACCAGCTTCATTATTTGCAAAATTTTCGCATTTTGAAAAGAATCGTGCTCTTTTTATATTTAAAAAAAAATCAGTTCCATTATATGCAAAATTCTTGCATTCTTCCATTTTTAGTTAAATCTCTTAATTCTTCATGAAGTTATTGCATTTCATTCTTTCTACCTCTACTTTTGTTTCCCTTCCAACCATTATTTATCTTATAATAGGAATACACAAAAGTATTTCACATAGATAAAATAAGTAAGACATTTTCAACACTCCTTAGCCATGAAGAGTAACATATTGTAAATATTACCACATAAAGAAACTTTGCCAACGAGCTCAGTGGCCGAATGGTCAAAGCATGATATCTAAACCCAAAGTTTGTGTATTCAATGCTTGCCATGACGGTTGATCTAAAGTACGGATTTTTAATTTTAAAATGTTATTTATTGTTGCCCTATGTTCTCGAACATTCTAGATCTTTCTTTATTATGTAAATTTGTTATTTCTCGAGTAAAATCTGATACCCACTAGTTGAAGGCAACTTCTCGATCTTGCAAGGTTGCAAGTTGCTACTTAGCTTCAATAAATTCGTTAGTTAGGTTAAATGGTGTGTTCATTTGAATCTTCTTGACAATATGACCTTTCACCTTTCTTTGGAACCTGGCAGTAAACATTAACACCTGCTTCATGTTAGGATATACAGATAGTCTTTCTCAGAATAAACAAGTGTTACACATTCTACTGTGGAATAGCAACCACCTTAAGCCCTACAGACTGGTATACTGGTGAAGTTTGCCTGCACCAATAAACCAGAGCATGTGTGCCAGCCACTGCAGGCCAAATTGCACAAGTGCAGGCTTGCAATTCCGTCATTTTTCTCACCTTTAGTCACTTTTTTTACAAGTGATCACTTTTAGTCACTTTTTTCATGGTGTATCACGGGGTCCGACAATGTACTGAACCATATTTCATTCTTAGCGCAAGTGCTACGATCACTCAACACGACCAAATAGAAACCTTCTATATTATTTTGCATGTGTGGCTCTCGTTGGTTGGACAGCTACTGGTGGGAGGGAAAAACTTGGCGAATGCAATGATGTCTTACAAGTACATCACCCCTTGGCTGTTCAGACCCACCTCTCTTTCCAAGTACCATCACCCCGTGGGGCTATTTCGGACCCTGCCTGGATTTCCGGTTGATCTAGTTTCCGGTTCTTTCTGTTGTTGAAAAAAGAAAATCTGAATTAATAACAAAATATTTTAATAAAAGACCAAAAATGTGATGCTCTAATCTTATTTTTCTTATTAAAATGTAATTAGTCATATGGTTTCCAGAATTTAGTGATTTTAAAAATTCGTAAAGAAGTTCCTGAAATGTACATTTAATACATTAAAGTAACTTACATGAAAGCACACATTTCTCCTTTTCTTTTATATTTCAATGCATCATTAATATATGCAGAAAATTGTGGTTATAAAATTAGTGTATTGTATGTATTCAAATCTAATTTATAGTTTTTCTTGAATAAAAAGCAATGTTCAGTTGTGTTAAACAAAATTTTTAACCTTTTTTGTATTTTACGCTAAAATCATGTCTTGCATGAATCATTTAATTTCGAGTTAAAATAAATAGAAAAATCTTAATAATAGCATCTGTAATGAAGATGAGAAAAAAATAGCATTTTTTTCAATGTTTAGTCACTTTTTAGTCACTTATTCTGTATTATTTGTCACTTTTCTCACCTTTTTGAAAGTACCTCAGCAGTTGCAAGCTTGCAAGTGTTGAAGAATCTAGATTCATTTCTTTTTATCTGTGCAGATGCATAAGACCTGAGTGTGCATGTGAATCACTCCAGCACGCTGGTATAGTTTTTAGGCTAGTTGTGGCTAGTTCCTTAAGTAGAGATCTTTGTATTTACCTGTTCAATAGTGTTAACTAGTGACTATTATGACGTGTAATATAGGGCTAGTGACTTTGGCAATCACCACCATGTCAAGCCAAAAATGGAAACAAGTGATAGAAAAGTTTATCAAAATATATAAATTAGAACCTTGTTTGTGGTGGGTAAAGAAGTAAAATTTACCATGAACTTAATTTTTTTAGTAATCTTGTTTGAATGTATTCATTTCTCTTTGTAAGCCAATCTTTACACCACTCGTTTCATCTTCTCTTCTTTTTAAATTTCATGCCCACTAACAAATTAAGGCAATTGTGTCATCTTATATGCTTACTATCTCTCAAATGAGTTAAATTTTCTGGTTTACTGAAGCGTGTATGTGCTCTAGCCTGCACAGGTATACCTTTCCGGTTTACCTGACAGGTATCGTGTCAGGCAGAGTTGCAAAAAAACTTTTTTTTTTTTTTTTAAGAAAAATTCAACCCAAGTGGGTTTTATTGGGGTCTGTTTTTAAGAGGAGAGGTCAGGGGAAGTACTATATTTTAGAAAAGATTAAATTGCGAAAACTGATTAATTTTTATTAATTAACTTAATATTCCAGAAATTATAATTTAATATAAATAAATCAGTGTAAAGGGTATTAAAAAGTTCACTCCGACATCACATCACAAAATGTTATATATTGACATATACCACATATTTGAATGTTATTTTGACAAAGGATTATTTTTTATCTCTATTCTTTCTACCCTTAAAAAAAAATAAATATATGGTTAATTCCCTTCATGAATTATAAGTTAAAAGACCCCAAAATATTCCTTAAAGTATCTTTAATGCTGATGTAATTAAAAAATTTAGTGCAGCACTGTGGTGGAAACTAATTGAAATGTGTGTTAGGGATGGAGATATGATAGATTTTTGCCACTTTATGGTAGCTATAAACAAGTGCCCAGCTAGCTCTGCATCACTGGAACTAGTGTTCTCTACATGTGGGTTGGTTTGGTTGAAACTTAGAAACAGATTAGGAACGCAAAAAGCATTGAAGTTAGTATTTTACACATGAAACCTTTGCCTTTTTCTTTATGGATTTCATAGACAATTTTTCTTTTCTCCAAATTGTTATGTTGGATTTACCATAGATTTGAAAATATTTTTCTGGATTTTGATAGACTTTATATATTTCCACAGAATAACTCTTTAAATCTGAAAGAGGGTAAAAAAACTAAAGTAACAGTTTCTGAAAATAAATATAAGTATCACCAATTTAAAAAAAAAAAAAAAAACCCAATAAACCCCACTTCAGAGTGGGGTTTATTGGGTTTTTTAGACTGGGTTTTACCCAGTAAAAACCTGCCTGGGTTTTTCTGGGTAGGTGGGTTTCTTGCAACCTTGGTGTCAGGCCTTAGGATGCAATTTTGCAACAGTCAAATTTTCTCTATTTTTACATGAGAGGAATCATGTTAAGTTATGGAGAATATATTTTTTTCTACTGCCTATTTGTGTTTACTCTTAACTTTAAGAAATCTCACTCTGTTTTGGGGGAAAGGTGAGAAGTTCTCACCCATTTTTTGTGATGACAATCCTGGTAAATAAATTCTTTGTTTTCTTTTAGGTGTACTTTACACGTAACATGAATGTTGTTGGCAAAGTCTTATCATATGTTCCTGTTGGTGGATATTATCCTACTTTTCATGTATTTTCAACTAGTGCAATTAAGGTAAAAGTTGACTTAAACCCTCCAGCTTCTTAGCATTTCAAATGCCTAGTGTTAATTATAACGTACAAATGAGTTATCAGTTTGCAGTGATAAAGGAGTGTTGGAATTCTAGATGTCTACTATGCACATTACATTATGCTGTTTTAACTCAGGGCTGCTTAGTGATCATTTCATTGGAACTGCGTTTTACATTACTTGTACTGAAAGATGTTAGGAGAAATCAAATTTGCATGAAGACTGTTTAAAATTACAATTTAAAAAAAAATTCATGTTTTTGAGATAGAAAAAATTTTTTTGAAATGTAGCAATTTTGAATTGTCTCTTTTTCTGTGTAATTGAAATCAATTTAATTATATTTTCTCTTTCTAAATATGATGATCTGTGGATATAAATGAAAGTACACTGAATTGACCCTGGATTTCTTGTGCTATTTTATTTGAGTATAAGATTTTCTTATGTATTGTCAGTTTTGTCTAAATTTAAAAAATCTTGATATTAGTCTTAAAAAAGTACAGTAGAACCTTGATAATCGGAGCTTATTGGGAATGCTAGTACCTCAGAATATGGAAATCTCAGTTATGAAAACTGTATAATTTTTCATTTATTTATGTATATATTTATTTAGTAAAATTTTTTATACTACACATACAAAGTTAAATAATGAAAAATGCATTTTCAAAAATACACATGTCAAGAAAATAATTTATTTAAATTTAATGTACATTAATATGTTAAATGTACATTATTATTTTTAAAAATGTTAATTTTTCTTTGCCAAAGTCCAGAATTTCTATCAGTTGCAATCATGTTAATTTTTGAGAAACAGAAAATCTATTAGTATAGCAGGTCTTTGCTGTATAATATATTAAAGCTTCGTGATTCCAAATTTTACATGTAAAGTTAATATGCTAGATACCTGTATATTTTTTCTAAAATTAGTTTGTAATGCTAATATTTTTAAATTAAGAAATCAAGTTAATTTATGTATATATTTACATTATTTTTTCCTTGGGGCTACACTTAAATAAATATAAAACTTTTACAAAATTATTGATCTCCATGCTATGTAAATTATAAGACTATTAGATATTTAGCAAAAAATAATTGGCTTGGTTTACGGGAAAGTCAGGTAATCAAGATTCTATTGTACTACTATATACATGTACCCATTATTATTTGATATTTTTTATTGGTGAAATATCATGTTTTTAGATATAGTACTGCCACACATTAGAGCTTAAAGAAATGGAGGAGAAAGATATCAATTTAATATTTAAAAGAAATGTTCATCAAAGTATGCATTTTTTAAGAATTAAAATTAATTCTGAGCTTTTTTTAAACTTGTCTTTCTCATCTTTTATGTACATATATATGGTTATGAGATTTTTTTTGTTTAAAAATAAGAAATGTTTTTCAGTGTCTTGGTGTCATCTACAATTTAATTTCTGAATATTAAAATTTTATTTTTGCTTTGATTTGGTTATAATGAATTAAAACAAATTAATTTTAATAAACATTTTGATGTGATAAGTTTATTTATAAATTATTTTACATATTTGTAAAGTTTAATCAATAATTTATACATGTTTTGTAATGGCCATCATCCCTTTAATTTTTTTTTTTAACTCTGTGGAATTTATTGGAATAAAGAGGAATTTTACTCTTTTGTAGTGATTTGGCCATAACTAATTAAATCAAATTAATTTAAATGTGATAAATTTACTTATAAATTTTTTTACATGTGTGTAAAGTTTAATAAATATAAATCAATAATTTATACATATGTTTTGTAATGGTCACTCTCCCTTTAATTTTTTTTAACTCTGTGGAATTTATTGGAATAAAAATGAATTTTACTCTTTTTTAGTGATTGTAACTAAAAGTTAAACACTTTTTTCAGTGTTTACTTGTTTTAAAAAAGTAAACTATTTGTTTTAATTAGAAGTTATTGAACAGCTATAAAAAATTCTTTTATAACATTTCTCTAAATTTTTATTTTGGCTTTAATTAGGTATGTTTGTAAAAGTAGAATTTATTTTATTGTAGTAATGATTCCTCAGCTAAGTTTTGAGTTTTTTTAAGTATAGAAATTTATATTTTACTAACAGAGAAAAAGTACGAAACCATCCTTAAATCTGGTATAACACCAAGTCACTCTTTATCTGCAGTAAAGAGATAATTTTACTTGAGTGTATATAGTTGCTTCATTAATTGCATGTCTGTTGTCTAAAGTTGATTGCTTTATTTGGGATGAATATTTGAGATATTTTTTGATGCCATGTTTTTCAATAGCTAAACGTGTGATAGAAATTACTAATGAATACTTTATAAATTTTTAAAAATTAAATTTATCTTTGCTTTAAAAATCAATTTTTTCATCCAAAATTTAATAGTTTCTAAAAGAATAATTTCTAAAGGACTGGGGATTGTTGGTCTTCAAATGAAGTTTTAAATTCCTACTTGTTTAGAAATTAATTTTTTGTAAAGGGGATTTTAACCCTTTCATGGGCCATTTATTTCTCACTCCACCTTTCCAAGCTTTCAAAACAGAGCTGCTAATTTTATTCAATCGATTGAACAATTGAAGACAGCACAAAACGGAAGCGGGAATCAATCTTCTTGACGTTTCAATAACAAGACCAATATATTATAATGGGTTTTGTGTTTCCCACAGGTGTATGTTGTAAGATCGTGTAGGTGAGAAGTAATCTTCCCATGGCCCACGAAAGGGTTAACTGTTGACTTTTGATAAAGTCCATTATTGTAAACATATTTTTGAGCTGTTGACAGGTTAATTAAAATTTCTTCAGCAGGGTTTCCACCTACCTTGAAAGTCAGAGAAATAAATGGTTAGGAAAAGTTAGTAAAATTATAAATAGTCGTGGAAAGTCAAGAAGTTTTTTAATAAAAATTTGTAATTAAAATTTTTTTAACACCAAATTGGGTGTTAAAGAAATTTATGTGCAGCTATTACACAACTGTCCTCATGGGTCATAAAATTTAAACATATTTTCAAACAGAGTTCATGCCAAAATGTAGCTAGTATGCCAATAAAGGGAAATGAGCTGATATTAAATTGCCTGTTTACTCCTAACACAATTTGATTTATTGGTATTCTATCTCCATTTTGACAAGAACCCTATTCAGAAGTTGTCTAATTTTTTTTAGGCCTGTGGAAATCCTATAAAATGTGTAAGTAGGGGAATATATTTTTATGCTTATTACATAATTGCCCCGATGATAGTCTGCTATAGCCCAGACGAATGTAGCATTGATATTATTTGGTCACATATTCTTATTTTGCAGATTTTGATATTTGTTATCATTAAACAATGATTTGTGTATTGCCCATTTTACCAACTGCCATTACTATATTTTATAATTGCAATTAAATAAAAACATATTAAAGGAGAGAGTTTGAGGGCTATAAGGATGATAGAGACTGTTAAAATTTTAAACTTCAATTAATTCAAAAATAATATAAGCACATTATAGGTGGCTAAGGAACTTTTGGATAGTTGGTCATTGAAAGTCAGGAAATTTATATGCATATTTCTGTGGGAACCCTGTTCAGATCACCATCCTGAAAGATATTCAATAGACATTAAATTTCAACACATATAAGCCATGGCTTATCTGTCTGAAATTATGGTTATGTTGTTATTTAATGCTCTTTATCAATTAATTCAAAAATAATATAAGCACATCATAGGTGGCCAAGAAACTTTTGGATAGTTGGTCATTGAAAGTCAGGGAAATTTATATGCATATTTCTGTGGGAACCCTGTTCAGATCACCATCCTGAAAGATATTCAATAGACATTAAATTTCAACACATATAAGCCATGGCTTATCTGTCTGAAATTATGGTTATGTTGTTATTTAATGCTCTTTATCAATTAATTCAAAAATAATATAAGCTCATCATAGGAGGGCAAGAAACTTTTGGATAGTTGGTCATAAAAATCTGGGAAATTTATATGCATATTTCTGTGGGAACCCTGTTCAGATCATCATTCTGAAAGATATTCAATAGACATTAAATTTCAACACATGTAATTCATGGCTTATCTGTCTGAAATTATGGTTATGTTGTTATTTAATGCTCTTTATTAATTCATTCAAAAATAATGTAATCGCATCATAGGTGGAAAAGAAACTTTTTGGATAGTTGGTCATTGAAAGTCAGGGAAATTTATATGCATAGTTATGTGGGAACCCTGTTCAGATCATCATTCTGAAAGATATTCAATAGACATTAAATTTCAACACATGTAATTCATGGCTTATCTGTCTGAAATTATGGTTATGTTGTTATTTGATGCTCTTTATCTTCATATTATAATTTGTCCTTAAGTATATGAAAATATAATTTTGTCCTATTTGTTCTTTATTTTATTCAAAAGTTTTGTGAAATATTGCAAAGGAATTAGAGTAGAGGCTTTGGTTTGTACCATGGAAAGTTTTTACGTAGTATATGTTTATTAAGCAGAGATACCAGAGGAACAGCATTATTTTCATTTTTTTCAGTTCCTATAAATTCTGTTACATTTTGGATGAGACTTTTTAGACATTTTATGTGTGTATATACATTAGTATAATGATATTTATACATCTATATTTTGCTATTTGTGTTCAGTATTGACTAAATATTTATAAAGTATGAATGATAAGTTGCGACAGAGTTTTAGTGAAAATTCTGTAGTGAAAGCACAGCTTATTTTTTGTAATTATATTTATTTTATTACCAGTGTATCTCTGGTTTTGATCTTCCTCCTTTTGTATTTTAAATTTTTTTTTTGTTTAGAGATTAGGTGCTATTTGTAATAATTTCACTGATTTTGTGTAGTTGCAAACGTGCAGATATGCTGTGAAATAGATTTTAATGGCTTATTTTTTCCCTTTGTTCTCCCTCCAATTAACCCCTTCCGGTATGATTTAATAATGAAAAACTGTGCATGAAATAACCATTTAATTTTTATTTAAAAAACTTGTTTCATTTTACAATTCTTATATATTCTTAATTAAAATCCACTTTTTACATAGTGTTAAATAATATCAGAAACAGTAAAATTAAGAAAATATCAAAGCAAAACATTAATAAGGTATACAGATAATAGTCTTCAAGCTAGTGGTACTTTTCAAAACAAAGTGCAAAGGAATTCTTAATTGTGTACACCGCCAAGTAGTCTCACTTTTTGTTTGATTCTTGTAACACACACAGCATTTCTTAGTAGGTTTTCTTTTATTCTGACTCATTAATTTGGCAATGACTTGTACCAAGAAATTCTAAGTAAACAATATGCAATAGTGACTTGTGATTTTCACAAGTGATAAAAGTGTTGCCAAATTCAGTACACTAGAAATTTTAAACTTAATTAATTATCATAATTAACAGTAACTGTAATCGCATGACGAGTGTAGCTCGTCATTGTTCGGTATGGACAGAAAAACTAATGACGAGCTAGACTTGTCATTTTACCAGAAGGGGTTAATCCTTTTTCCATAATAATATTCCAAATTAGATTCTATTTAATTACCTAAATTTTATTACTCCTGTTTTTGAGAATAATTTTTATAACAAATAATTTGTGATAACGTAATGTTTCTCATTTTTCAAAACAATTAATAATCACATATACATAGGTGATTGTGACTGTTATTTTGTGCAGAATTCTAAATTATTTTTCTACTTTCTGAAATCTAGTATTCCGAATTAGATTTTAAATTCAGAATGTTATCATCCCGGTTTTTCAGAATAATAAACAAACATTATAAAAAAAATTTATTTGTGAATTAAGTGTTGCTAGTTTTCCAAAACAGTTTTTAAGTATAAATTATATATATACATAAGTAAATGTGATTGCTGATTAGTCTGGAATTCCAGTTTTTTGTTTTACTTTCTAAAATCAGGATTTATATTTTTTTTTATCAAATTTTAAACAAAAATTACATTATATATAATATATATATATATATATATATATATATATACATACATACATACATATATACGTCTTTAGAAGAAAAATATTGAAACTGTTTTTGTATATAGTGTTCTAAATTGAGAAAACTTCCTGACAGAGGAAAAACTTCCTGAAATTAGATTTTAAGAGATTAGCCAGTATGAAACCATTTATGAATTGCTGTAGTGCAACATGGAATTTAATTTTATTTTTAACTTTGAATAACTTGAATCTTTTAATATCTTCTTTATAATGTAAATAAAAGTAGTTCTTTGCAACTACAACAAATTTTTTGGAAATATCCCCAAAATGTCAAAGAAATGGACTTTTAGCAATTCAGTTGATGCTCTGTTCGAGTTATAATATGAATTATTTGAAATTATATTGTATTATTAGTATATCGTAGTTTTCAGAATTTTTGAAGTTTGGTCACAATCATCTGTGTGTATACTGTTTTGTTTTTATATTTTTTATATCCAGTCCAGTCTTCTATGCTACAGGATACTATATCTGATATGCCATTTCCTCGAGTTATATATTTCATCATGATCTTTAAATAATTGGTATGATTAATATTCAAATAGTGAACACTCTAGTCTCCCATTTTCTACCTTTTTTGACGAATTTTCTCATTCTGGAAGCAGGCAATAATGAAAAACACACAAATTAGATTAATCATCTCACATTTTTGTACCATTGGTTTAAATGGTCATAAATTTATATATTATTAATAGCTCTAATTATTTGTCTATTAATGCTTAACCCTAGAATGCTATAGTTGTGTCTAAGATACTTAGTAATTGAAGTGCAGTAAATCCTCAATACAACAATGCTTAGAGTTGGGAATAAAATTATTGTTATATCAAGGGATGATATAGTTTCAATCTCAAATGCTTCAATTGAGCTCGCAGAAAGTGTTGAAAACTGAACTTTCTGGGCCAAGGACTAGTTCAGAATTTTCTGTAAATTGGGTACATAGGATATTAATTTGTGCTGGTTAAATTTTTGTCTCTCAAAAATTTAAATGATAAAACTGACGGGGAAATAATAAAATAATTAGGTTGCTTGAGTTTAGGCTGACATAAAAAAAGCGAAAATAAGAGTGTTCAAAGGAGTACATGAATCGTAAACTAAACAGTATAAATAAATAATAAATTATAAGTGGACTGTAAATGTTAAGAACAGAAGTAAGGTACATTATATATCAATTTATATATATAAAGTAAAAAAGAGCAAGTACAAACTGTAAGCTCTAAGCGATAAGTTATAGGATATCATAAATTGGATCCAGGCAGAGAATGGTAGTTGACCAATGGCAATCTTATGATTTGACCCTCCAAAATGGAGCTGCATAGAACACTGCCACATTGAGAAAGAGTGATGAAGTTAGGGGAGGGGGGGAAAGCATGATGAAGTTCAATTGAGCTAACTGATGAATTAGCTAAGAAGGGGTGCAGCACTTTTTCTAGTCTATAGCCTGTTTTTTGTATAGCTACTGTGTCTATCAGGAACTTTTTCTTTATTTCAGTCGTATTCATTATGTTAACTATTAACACAATTGGAGGTTCATAGACAAACAAAAGAGCTCAATTTTAACCAGTATATTTCATAAAGAGCTTTTTGTGCATCATATACATCATGGTGTGGGGAAGGCAGTTGAGTTTTTCACTGGTTAATGTACCTTCAGAAGGCATCTTAAAGTGATGGGAATTGCTCTTGATCCGTTGTGTCATGGCTGCCATCTTGAGGAGGAGAATGCTTGCCCTAATTTGTTTGGTTGCAAATTAATCTTGGCTCTGATGTTTATGCACCTTCTTGGAGCTGCAGGATATTCCTGTCATCTGAGGTATGCTTCAGTCACTGGCCTCTTTTCTTAGGTACTCTTAGGGTTGTGTCTTAATTTTGACTACAATGGTACCTCTGGCAGACATGCCAACTACGAATTCTCCGGAGCTGCTCCTGAGAAATGAGAAAATTTGATAACTCCGGAATCTCCTCAGATTGCTCCAGAAAATAACAAACTTTTGAACAGCTAAAAGATTACTATTTATCCAAACTGAATTTAGGTCAAATTTCAGTAGACAAACTCTAGATTCCCTGATGATAGAAAAGTGGAAATATTTTAATCAGGGTCAATGTTACTATAAGAAACACTGTTCTGAAAAATAAGTTATTAAAGCTAAAAAAGCTACTCATAAATTTTTAAATGCATAAATTTCAATTCACCTTTTATAATTTACTAATGTGTAAATATTTAATTTTGATAATTTAATTTTAATTCAGAAACCAATAAAATATGTACTTATGTGTAATCTGTAATTAGCATGTTGAAATTTGAAACCACGCTTTTGCTCCAGACACAAGTGCCTGAATATTGGCATGTCTGCCTCTGGTTGCAGTTCATTGCTGTTGGAGAACCCCCAAGAGCTGCTTTAAAGCCAATAATATTTAAAATACTTCAGTTATGGAGGGTTTGGTATGTATGACACAATAATAAACTTTTTAAGTATTAAATTGTTAAATATTTTTTAAAAATTCCAGCTATGGCAGTAAAGTTCTCATATCTGAGGAACTTATTTATTGAAAAAAAAATCTGCTTTTATTTATTATATTTTTTATCATTTAACGAAGTATGAGTTGTGTCTAAAGCACTAAAAGGATTATAATTGTTGGACGAAAGATTTGAAGTAAATCTGTAGAGATTGGAATGCACATATCTGTACAGGTGCTTCAGGGACTGTCAGTAAAGAGTGCTAGAGTTCAATACTTTTATTAACTACCTACTTCTTCAATTTAATTTAATTTTTTATTTAAGATTTCAGACAGAATATCTTTGTTACTAACTATAACTTCATCACTGACTGTTAAAATTTCACCAATGCCTTCTTTTCTGGGTATTTGAAATCTGAAATATCATCAAATGACGTGAAAAACAATTATTTGTGAGAAAGCTGTTGTTTTACAGAGGTTTACTGCTGTAAGGAATATTACCAAGTTGAGGTGACATTAAGATTATATTATATGCAAATTTTCTGTAACAGTAAAATATCATAATAGAGAAATTTAGAATTTTATTAGATTTCATTATAGTGAAGTTTTAGTGTAATAAGCTGTTAAAAAGCTTAAAATGACTTACATGTAATAAATTTAGGAACAGGATAGCATTCTAGGGTTAAAAAGATTTTCTACTATAAAATATTACTTTGTTTCAAGAGAAACAAATTTAAATAGTGACAATTCATTGTAATTTCTGGTTATCAGGGTTTTATTTTCATTATATTTTCTTCCTGAATGAAAATCATAGTTTACAGGTTTTTTCTTCCATACTGAGAAAAATACCATAATATTGGTATTGCTTTAGACAACCACTCGATTCTATTGGTAACTAATGTGTTAAGTTTTTAATGTGACATATGTTTCAATTGTAATGTTTTTATTTATGTTTATTACTTTGCTTTTTGTCTGTCAGTTCAAAGTAACGCTTTTATGTGTATTAGTATTTATTGAGTTTCTTTTGCGACCTAATATAGACTATTTTAAGTTAGATATCATTATTGTAAAATTAAATTTAAATACAACATCAGTTAAACCAGTTTTGTGTAACTCTTATAATATGCCTATTAGTATTTATTCAGTTTCTTTTGCTACAATATTCAAACTATTTAAAATTCAATTCAATTCCTGTGCCAATAATTTTAGTTTTTTAGCTCTAAAAATTACTGACTTCCAATGATTCTTATACTTCTAATTTGTCCAATTTCTTTTCAATTCCTTTCTAAAAAAATGATCTGCTTTGTATTACATTGTCAATCTGATATAATGAAAAAAGGTATGAATTTTTTGCTGTTATTCTGTCCATTTTTTAAATTGTTAACTAACTTCTTGAAAGGAAACATCCATTTTATAAGCAGGAGTGTTTGTGCTATGAGAAAAACCTGGAATTCCAGGAACTTTGCACTAACCATATCCTGGTATCTAGAGAAATAAAATTATGAATTCCCCATACTACTTATTTTTTCTTGATAACTAAGAAAAGAATACAGTACATTCTATATTCTGACTCAAAACATTCTGACATGGTCTTCTGGACTCGGAATCTTAAACACAGATTAAAAATTGATAGGGTTATTTTGACTGCATAAGGCACTGCATACTGCAATAAGGCACTGAAAGAGTCACTTACAATTTTAGTAAAACCAGTTGTTTTATATGGCAGTGAATGCTGGACAATTAAACAAAGCAGACAAAGAGAAACTGATGACTTTCGAGAGAGAAACCTTAAGAAAAAGTTTTGGTGGAGTAAGAGAAAACATAGTATGGAGAATAAGATGCAACAATGAATTACAATCAAAATACAGAGAACTTAACTTAGCAAAAGTGATCAAGGCTTCCCAAGTAAGTCACTAGGACATGTATTTCAGCATAGCTATGAAAATCCTGTTAAAAAAGTAACTTTCCAAATTTTAGAAGAAGACCAAGAATAAGGTGGATAGATAGAGTGAAGGAGTGGCTGAAGGACTTGGGAGTTAACAGAATGGAATATATAGCATTGAATAGATCCAGTTGGTGTAAGTTTACTGAGACAGCCTTGGCCAGCAACTGGCTGTAGTGCTTAAGAAGTAGAAGAGGAGATAGTATAGGCTGAAAGTCGGGGAATATATGTGAGCAGTAACAGCAGTTAAAGGTTAGAACTGTTATAAAGACACCATTGTTATTAAATATAGATGAAAATATAAGCAATACACAAGATATTATATTGTTATTCATCCACCTATGTAGGAAAGCCTACATAAAGTTCAATAGACCCTATTGCAGTATGCGACTAGTCCACAGCTAAGGATAATATTTGGCTTCACTTTGAGGGAGAAACCACGATGGTTGAAGAATGACAAACTCAAGAATGGGTCCTCATAATTTAGAAGCAAGAACCAAGCTGAAAACCCCCAGATTTGGTTTGTTACCCCCAGAGCTATAGTTTGAAAACTTGAAGAACATTGGGATCACATTTTCGGTGACCCAGTCTCTGGTAATGAACATAACAGATCAATTACCAGCTCAAACCTCAATCCCACTAAACTCGAGTTATGAAATTGCTGCCTTTGTTGACTAAGCTACCATGATTTAGAAAAATCTTTTAAATAACCAATTCTGTCCAACTAACATTGAAGAATTTGTTCAAAAATTAAGAACCTAACATAAAAATTAAAGGCTTCAAGAGCTGTTTTTTCTTTATACTTCAAATTAGAGAGTTATTAAGGAGTATGCAAACTCTGTTTACGAAAATTTCTTTTAATTTTTTTCATATATCTTTAAAAGAATTTTTATTTTATTACTTTTATAGTAGTGTTTAATCCCCTCTTCCTGTCCAAAATGTCATTTATTAGCACTTGTTTGTGCAGCCCTCTTGGTATGTGTCCATAAACATTTTCCAGGAATTTCTCTTGACCACATGAACACTCCTGTTTATAGCTTCCAATTATTTCAAATGTGATAGAAGTGCCCCAGGGTACATAATGATGTTCATGTGCCTCTAAGTTGTATACATCCAAAATATACTGTATTTAGTAAACAGTAAGTAAAATAGTAGTAAATTTTCTTTTTTTTTCCTCTTGCACATTTATAAACACTTTCAATGACTTTGGAATCTCGTGCCTTATATCAGTAGATTTAGAGTGTTTGCACACAACAAACCAAAGTATTTAATGAATATTTCACATTTGTAAGTGCACAAATATATGCATTCAGCACTTGTGTGACTGCTACTTGTTAAAAATCAAAATGAATTTTGTACTGGAATTTTTAAGCTTACTATTTGAGAAAAAAAAGTTTGAATCGTATGTTGTATGATCTTTTATATATATAATAAATGGAGTATTGGCTAATTTGATTGTGGTATTCCTTTGTTCAATTTTTGCTTCCATATACTAACCCTTTCCTATATCATTGTAAATATCCATAAAACGAAAGTACCTTATATTTTGGTGTATAAGCCGATATTTTTTGGGGCTTTTTAAAGACCTAAAGTGGGGGAGTCGGCTTATATACGGGTCAATGAGACAGATATAATACTTGTGTGTTTGGCGATGTTTTTTGCCGTTGGCGACAAAAAGTCGCCAAATCAGCAAAAATTTAACGAAACTGTAAAGAACAAATAAGAGAATGTATAACGGTTAAAAGTAAATAAAGCTTGTAAAAATTTTGAAATGAGAAAACCTACAAATTGAAAATTAGATTCTAAATTACTCATGTGTTATAATTGCTCCAAAACAATTGTTCTACAACGGTTGCAGATCGGCGGTAGAATACCAGTTCCCGAGGCCGGCGGGCATGTTTTTGGCTCTGTTTTTAGTACAAGTGATCGCCAAATTGTCCCCAAGTGATGTTTACAATTTGTGCTTTGTTTTGTATTAAGTTTATATCCAATTTCAAAGCATATTTTGAACAAAAAAAAGGTTTGAAATTTTGTTAAGATGGATTTAAAAAAACAAAAAGGAAGAAGAAAGGTTTGCCAGAAAACTGGGTTTTAGAATTTGGAGACATCGCCTACTTTTGGCGTGCCCACTGAACTTGATTCCGGGAGCCCCCTGAACTGGGATTTAGGCGGGATGGGCTAATTTTCTAATAAGCACAATTCTACGTAACCTAGGAGCAATTGATGAACAGCCAAACGTAGCATCTTTTTTCTTTTTCTAAGCTTATACTGCTTAAATTTAAGAAAAAGTTATTTTTATACAGAGTTACCAGAATTGAAACTTGCCGTTAGCTTCTAAGTAAAAATACCATTGATCGCATGGTCTTGCGCCGCGATTGTCAAACCGTGCTCCGCGGCAGTAATCTAGATAAGTTAGTGTAAATTGTGAAATTAACTAAGACGCATAAAGATAATGACAATTTAAGTTGTTTATCCTCGCCACTTTCAAAACGTGCTAAGTATTTATCTGGAGGTGCAACTGACCCTCTTCCTCCGCTGTTTTTAAATAAGGCGATTTCACGCAGTAGGGCAAATTCTCAAATTATGACAATTCTGGCTTTAGTTTCAAACGGAATGGCAGTTTATTGTTTGCCGATTGGCTGTTGTAAACATGAAAATGAATGGGAAGGGCATTATAGTAGTTCGTGACGTTGCGACAAATTGGCTTATTGGATGCAGTGGTGAAAAAGTTTTGAGAAGCGTTGATTTACTGTTTCAATTTAAAGCAACTGAATTGGGAAATATTTCTCCCACTTTACTTGCTTGGCAATATTATTGGCTTCTTGGCGACATATTTGAACGTTCTAGAAATTGCTTTTTGTTTCTGCTTATAAACGGGCTTTTAACTTCGGGTAAATTTTTGCAGGAAAATCGTACCCTCGGCTTATATTCGGAAATATACGGTAACTATTTTTAAATATGATAGGGTTATTGAACTGTTTACATTATGGGGAATAAATTGAGCTTATATTCTTGAAACTCTTAATCATAGAGCAGAAAAAATAGTATATCAAAGCTTTATCCTACTCATATTTACAAAATAATTATTGCATATTTGTTTTATTGCAGTTCAAACATCTTAAGGTGTTAAATAATAAAATAGCTAATTTTTTTTCTAAGAGGTATTCTATAAATAATAAACCAAAGCAACAATATTTTAAATAAATTAATAAAAAGAAAATTCTTATAATGACTTGGATGTGTTTGTTTTTTACTACAAAGTATTTTTAAGTCGGGTGTAATTGTTGAAATCTAATTTCATGTTCAGCAGTTTCTGTATTTCGTTTTTGTCACAGCATACAAAGAGAAAGATTTTCTAAATACATAGATTGAAAAAAATGTTTCACATCTCTTTTTTAATGTCAATCTAAAAATGCTTATCAACTTGACTAAACTTTAGTTTCAATTGAGTGTTGGTTGATATATCAATATGTTGTTATCTTTCTTTTATTGGGAGCTTGGAAATGTTTAGTCTTAAAGGATTTTGGAGCGAAGATAGTTTTTCATTTTGAACAGGAAAATAAAAATTTTATTAAAATTTTGGCTCTTAGAGAATAAGCAAATAGTAATCACTTGCAGAACCTCTGTCAAAGTGCCTGGGAATCTAAATTAAAAACCTTTGGCTTATGATGAGCTATTTTACCACTTATTAGATCTGCCATGTATTTATAACGTGAAATAAAGAAATGTCTTAACCTCATAGGTTTTTAACAATTTAAAGTTAGCTTTGGAGGAAAAAGAGAAGATAATATTGAGAATTTCATTTCTTCTGCACATAACTCTTCGTTCATTTGATTTATTTGCATTCATTCAATACAATTTTATTTTTAAACTGCATTATTTGCAAATATTGCTTTATAAATATTGTAGGTACAACATAAAATATGCAAGGGTTGGAACTTTAATAGTGGCAACTATTTATTTCCATGAAATACTAAAGGGATCCATGTCTCTAAGTTTTACAGCTTTTCTATATAGTCATCAGCATTGTGTATAACCCGTTTCCAACGATGTGGAATTCACATAACACCTGTAGCAGCGCCTGTTCTGTTGATAGCTCGAATGGACCGATCTATTGCTGCAAGAATCTCTGGAACAGTTCTGAAGCGAATGCCACGAAGTAGTTTCTTCATCATAGGAATTAAGTCACTTAGATCTGGGGAGTATGTTGGATAGTAAAGCACTTCCCAGCCCCATCGATCGAACAAATCTGCACCAGTCGCTCTATGTGGCCGAGCACTGTCATGCAGAATAATAGGGCGGTTCTGCAGAAAGTGCAGAATTTTTCTCGTGCTCAGGTGTTCCTTCAGAATGTGCAGCACAGGCGTTTGCGCAAATTCTGTCTTTCGGACCAGCTCACGAATCGTTTGGCATCGATCACTGTCCATTAGTGCAGCAACAGCATGCACGTCTGCATCGTTGACACTAGGACGACCTGGCAGATGAATGTCTGCCACATTTTGGTGTTCGTCATCGAAGGCTTTTACACATCTTGCTACAGTTCTGTAAGCAATGCAGATTTGCTGCAAGCTTCTTGAAACCCTAGATGACATTGTCGTGATGTACGACCTCTGGCACATTGAATTTTTATCCATTTTCGTTGTTATTGTTTTGAAAACATCCTAACAACACTTACTTTAGACCGAAAGCTAATACAAGGATCCGTTCTCTCGTCATTTCACATTTGTATGACGTAGGAAGGACGAGTCTTTTTGCTGAGAGGT
>CM063497.1:56838432-56845932 GCA_032207245.1 Pardosa pseudoannulata
ACGAAAAAAAGCGCAATTAGAATTACATTTATAAGTTATAAATATACAAAAATTTTCATAAAAAAATTAATATTTCTGAAATATTTGGTTTTAAGAAAAAATTGATGCGATCAATTTAGTTGTATTTTAATTTATATAGTACACAGTTTCAGAACTCTTCAGCTAATAAAAAGACTTTTATTACTAAATTCAATTTAAAAGTAGTAAAGCTTGAAATATTAACGAAAATTCAACCCACAAATATAAAAAAAATCCTATATATTAACTATTCAATCTGACAATAGAATAATACTCAAAAATATTCCAAAGCATTTTTAATGAAACTGTTTTAAGTAATAATATAGTAAATATAAAATAACAAAAATATAAAAAAATAATTATAAAAGTAAATATAAAATATGTAAATTTAAACTTAATATAAAATAATACATTAAAATTAATGCACAAGGAACGTTTTAAAAATTAACAAAATATTTTATAATTGCATTTTTTAAAAATGTTATCTTCTTTTTAAAGTCCACCTGTAGTTTTAATGCTGGGACAATATATTCTAAGAAAAAATAATTTAAATTTTGAAGTAAACACAACCTTTTATTTGGGAAACTTAAAATGCCCAAACAAAATGTTTGGCGTGAAGCGGCTAGTAAATAAATAAATAAATAGGAGAAAAACAGCGAATTGCAATGTCATACGCTACCCACAAATCAATTAATTTAAATTTTGTAATAATCACAGCCTTTTATTTGGGAAACTTAAATTACCCAAACAAAATGTTTGGCGTGCAGCAGATAGTAAATAAATAAATAAATATGAAAGAAACAGCGAATTGCAATGTCATACGCCACCCACAAATCAATTAATTTAAATTTTGAAATAAACAACTTTTGTTTGGGAAACTTAAAATACCCAAACAGAATGTTTGGCGTGCAGCGGCTAGTAAATAAATAAATAAATAGGAGAAAAATAGCGAATTGCAATGCCATACGCCACCCACAAATCAATTAATTTAAATTTTGAAATAAAGACAACCTTTTATTTGGGAAACTTAAAATAACCAAACAGAATGTTTGACGTGCAGAGGCTAGTAAATAAATAAATAAATAGGAGAGAAACAGGGAATTGCAATGCCATACGTTACCCACAAATCAATTAATTTAAATTTTGAAATAAACACAGCCTTTTATTTGGGAAGCTTAAAATATCCAAACAGAATGTTTGGCGTGCAGCGGCTAGTAAATAAATAAATAAATAAATAGGAGAGAAACAATGAATTGCAATGCCATACGCCATCGATAAATGAATTAATTTAAAATTTGAAACAAACACAACCATTTATTTGGGAAACTTAAAATACCCAAACAGAATGTTTGGTGTGCAGCGGCTAGTAAATAAATAAATAAATAAGAGAGAAACAGCGAATTGCAATGCTATACGCCACCCACAAATTAGCTAATTTAAATTTTGAAATAAACACAAGCTTTTCTGTGGGAAACTTAAAATATCCAGACCTAATATTTGGTGTGCAATGGTTAGTAATTTAATAAATAAATAATAGAGAAACAGAAAATTGCAATGTCACCGATAAATCAATTAATTTAAATTTTGAAACAACCACAACCATTTATTTGGCAAACTTAAAATATCCAAACAGAATGTTTGGCGTGCAGCGGCTGGTAAATAAATAAATATAAAAGAAACAGCGAATTGCAATGCCGTGCTCCACCCACAAATCAATTAATTTAAATTGTGAAATAAACACTAACTTTTGTTTGGGAAACTCGAAATACCCAAACCAAGTGTTTGGCGTGCAGCGGCTAGTAAATAAATAAATAAATAGAAGAGAAATAGCTGATTTCCATGCCATACACCACCCACAAATTAGTAAATTTAAATTTTGGAATAAACACAGCCTTTTATTTGGGAAACTTAAAATACCCAAACAGTATGTTTGACGTGCAGCGGCTAGTAAATAAATAAATAAATAAATATTAAAGAAATAGCGAATTGCAAGGCCATACGCCACCCACAAATCAATTAATTTAAATTTTGAAATAAACACACCCTTTCATTTGGGAAACTTAAAATACCCAAACCGAATGTTTGGCGTGCAGCGGCTAGTAAATAAATAAATAGGAGAGAAAACAGCTAATTACATTGCCATACGTCACCCACAAATCAATTAATTTAAATTTTGAAATAAACACAGCCTTTTATTTGGGAAGCTTAAAATATCCAAACAGAATGTTTGGCGTGCAGCGGCTAGTAAATAAATAAATAAATAAATAGGAGAGAAACAATGAATTGCAATGCCATACGCCATCGATAAATGAATTAATTTAAAATTTGAAACAAACACAACCATTTATTTGGGAAACTTAAAATACCCAAACAGAATGTTTGGCGTGCAGCGGCTAGTAAATAAATAGGTGAGAAACAGCGAATTGCAATGCCATTCGTCACCCACAAATCAATTTAAATTTTGAAATAAACAACTTTTGTTTGGGAAACTTAAAATGTCCAAACTGAATGTTTGGCTTGCAGCGGCTAGTAATTAAATAAATAATAGAGAAATAGAAAATTGCAATACCATACGCCACCCACAAATCAATTAATTTAAATTTTGAAATAAACACAACCTTTTATTTTGAAAACTTTTAGTATCCTAACAGAATGTTTGGCTTGCAGCGGCTAGTAATTAAATAAATAAATAATAGAGAAATAGAAAATTGCAATACCATACGCCACCGACAAATCAATTAATTTAAATCTTAAAACAGACACAACCTTTTTTTTGGGAAACTTAAAATACCCAAACAGAATGTTTGGCGTGCAGCGGCTAGTAAATAAATAGGTGAGAAACAGCGAATTGCAATGCCATACGTCACCCACAAATCAATTAATTTAAATTTTGAAATAAACACACCCTTTTATTTGGGAAACTTAAAATACCCAAACAGAATGTTTGGCTTGCAGCAGCTAGTAAATAAATAAATAAATAGGAGAGAAACAGTGAACTGCAATGCCATACGCCACCCACAAATCAATTTAAATTTTGAAATAAACAATTTTGTTTGGGAAACTTAAAATACCCAAACCGAATGTTTGGATTTCAGCGGTTAGTAATTAAATAAATAAATAAGAGAGAAACAGAAAATTGCAATGCCATACTCCGCCGACAAATCAGTTAATGTAAATCTTAAAACAAACACAACCTTTTATCTGGGAAACTTAAAATACCGAAACTGAATGTTTGGCGTGCAGCGGCTAGTAAATAAATAAATAAGAGAGAAACAGCGAATTGTAATGCTATATGCTACGGACAAATCATCTCTAACAAGGCGCGCGTGACGTCACGTGTGGAGGGCGATCCTAAGAAACGATCGCAAAAAACAGAACTCATCACCTCGACTGCTCCGCCAACCCATGAGAGCCGGGCGGCACTCTGGTTCCTGACCTCCCCCGCCCATCGCACTCACACACACAGCTAGCCGAACAAATTGGAAGTCCGCCCGTCCCCCCTCTCTCGTCACCCCCTAGCGATTAAACGCGCGACGTCCATTTCCTTATGACCACACAGTGTTGTTACCTTCGGCAAATACACACAAACATGTGTGGCAGACGATCTGAACATCTGCTGCTCTCTTGTTAGCGGGAAAAGTCACGCACGGAATTATTATTAAAAATATTATATATAAATGGTAAGTAAATAAAATTTTTACAAGCAAAGTTAATTAAAACTCTCCGCAAATTGCTGTTTGTGTTTTAGTTAAGGGAAAACAGTACGCTTACAGTCGAAAATTCTCACCGTAATAGCCTTTTTATCGATTTCGGATAAAGAAAGTTATGCACGATTTTGAATAAAATGTTTATAAATAACTTAATAACACTTTTATGCGGTCTCGGATTATTTTAAGAAACATAATATCCTCAGATAGTACCTTTCGAGTTTTAAAATCTTCACCATAACAGCCTTTTTTCGATTCAGCATAAAAAAAAAAGTTCTACTTCATTTAGATTGAATTTTTTACAAGTTCCTTTAATACACTCTTACTTTTATAAAAACAATTTAGCTTTCCCATTTCTACTAATTTTTTTAAATAACAAAATATATACACCAAATAGAAAAAAAAAATTACCTATCTATAAAATAATCTTTGAAATATATATATTTATATAAAACTGAATATTTATATAAAACTAAGTTATATTAATAATTATTAAAAACTGAATATATATATAAAACTGGAGATAAATATAATTTTGAAAGTAAACCTAAATCTTTAAAGGAATCTGATTTTTTAAAATAGTAATTATAAAAATTGCTAAGGCATTAATTTTTTTTAAATTACCTTTATTATTCTAGAACATATATAAAATTGAATATTTATATAAAATTAAATTATATTAATATTGATTAAAAACTAAATATTTATATAAAACCGAAGATAAATATAATTTTCAACGTAAATCTAAATCTTTAAAGGTATCTGATTTTTTAAAATAATAATAATAAAAATTGTTAAGAAATTAATTTTTTTTAAATTGCCTTTATTATTCTAGAACATATATAAAACTAAATATTTATATAAAACTAAATTATATTAATATTGATTAAAAACTAAATATTTATATAAAACTGAAGATAAATATAATTTTGAACGTAAACCTAAATCTTTAAAGGTATCTGATTTTTTAAAATAATAATAATAAAAATTGTTAAGAAATTAATTTTTTTTAAATTGCCTTTATTATTCTAGAACATATATAAAACTGAATATTTATATAAAACTAAATTATATTAATATTGATTAAAAACTAAATATTTATATAAAACTGGATATAAATATAATTTTGAATGTAAACCTAAATTTTTTAAAGATATCTGATTTTTTAAAATAAAAATAATAAAAATTGTTAAGAAATTAATTTTTTTAATTGCCTTTATTATTCTAGAACATATATAAAACTGAATATTTATATAAAACTAAATTATATTAATATTGATTAAAAACTAAATATTTATATAAAACTGAAGATAAATATAATTTTGAACGTAAACCTAAATCTTTAAAGGTATCTGATTTTTTAAAATAATAATAATAAAAATTGTTAAGAAATAAATTTTTTAAAAATTGCCTTTATTATTCTAGAACATATATAAAACTAAATATTTATATAAAACTAAATTATATTAATAATTATTAAAAACTAAATATTTATATAAAACTGAAGATAAATATAATTTTGAACATTAACCTAACTTTTTAAAGGTATCTGATTTTTTAAAATAATAATAATAAAAATTGTTAGAAAATTAATTATTTTTTTAAATTGCCTTTATTATTCTAGAACATATATAAAACTAAATATTTATATAAAACTAAATTATATTAATATTGATTAAGAACTAAATATTTATTTGAAATTGAAGATAAATATAATTTTGAACGTAAACCTAAATCTTTAGAGGTATCTGATTTTTTAAAATAATAATAATAAAAATTGTTAAGAAATTAATTTTTTTTAAATTGCCTTCATTATTCTAGAACATATATAAAACTAAATATTTATATAAAACTAAATTCTAGAACATATATAATATTAATATTGATTGAAAACTAAATATTTATATAAAACTGAAGATAAATATAATTTTGAACGAAAACCTAAATCTTTAAAGGTATCTGATTTTTTAAAATAATAATAATAATAATAATAATAATAATAATAATAATAAAAATTGTTAAGAAATTAATTTTTTAAAAATTGCCTTTATTATTCTAGAACATATATAAAACTAAATATTTATATAAAACTAAATTATATTAATAATTATTAAAAACTAAATATTTATATAAAACTGAAGATAAATATAATTTTGAACATTAACCTAACTTTTTAAAGGTATCTGATTTTTTAAAATAATAATAATAAAAATTGTTAGAAAATTAATTATTTTTTTAAATTGCCTTTATTATTCTAGAACTTATATAAAACTAAATATTTATATAAAACTAAATTATATTAATATTGATTAAGAACTAAATATTTATTTGAAATTGAAGATAAATATAATTTTGAACGTAAACCTAAATCTTTAGAGGTATCTGATTTTTTAAAATAATAATAATAAAAATTGTTAAGAAATTAATTTTTTTTAAATTGCCTTCATTATTCTAGAACATATATAAAACTAAATATTTATATAAAACTAAATTATATTAATATTGATTAAAAAACTAAATATTTTTATGAAACTGAAAATAAGTATAATTTTGAATGTAAACCTAAATTTTTAGAGGTATCTGATTTTTAAAAATAATAATAATAAAAATTGTTAAGAAATTAATTTTTTTTAAAAATTGCCTTTATTATTCTAGAACATGTATAAAATTGAATATTTATATAAAACTAAATTATATTAATAATTATTAAAAACTAAATATTTATATAAAACTGAAGATAAATATAATTTTGAATGTAAACCTAACTCTTTAAAGGTATCTGATTTTTTAAAATAATAATAATAAAAATTGTTAAGAAATTAATTTTTTTTAAAATTGCCTTTACTATTCTAGAACATATATAAAACTGAATATTTATATAACACTAAATTATATTAATATTGATATAAAACTAAATATTTATATAAAACTGAAGATAAATATAATTTTGAACGTAATCCTAAATCTTTAAAGGTATCTGATTTTTTAAAATAATAATAATAAAAATTGTTAAGGCATTAATTTTTTTTAAATTCCCTTTATTATTCTAGAACATGTATAAAACTGAATATTTATATAAAACTAAATTATATTAATAATTATTAAAAACTAAATATTTATATAAAACTGAAGATAAATATAATTTTGAACGTAAACCGAAATCTTTAAAGGTTTCTGAATTTTTAAAATAATAATAATAAAAATTGTTAAGGCATTAATTTTTTTTAAATTGCTTTTATTATTCTAGAACATATATAAAACTGAATATTTATATAAAACTAAATTATATTAATATATATTAAAAACTAAATATTTATATAAAACTGAAGATAATTACAATTTTGAACATAAACTTAAATCTTTTAAGGTATCTGATTTTTTATAATAATAATAATAAAAATTGTTAAGAAATTAATTTTTTTTTAAATTGCCTTTATTATTCTAGAACATATATCCATTATAGTAAAAATAATCCAAGTTTACAGAATGAAAACGATAGTTAGTTTCTATTTAATATAAAAAATTACTTTTTATTTATATATTTTAAAAAGTTATTTTACAAGCAAGTCGGGGTTCGGTTTTTAGCACTTGTACATATCTACTTTTTTCACAATGTATATATTTTACGTTTTTTTTTAAAATGTATCGCTTTATATAGTAAAACTAAATATTTTTTATAAAAATAACACTAATGAATGATCAAGAAATTTTTTTTCTTAACAGACCAGTAATTTTATTTTATATGTATTCTTATTTGTGCTGAAAAAAAATCTCA
>CM063497.1:56855932-56868432 GCA_032207245.1 Pardosa pseudoannulata
GATTTCGAAAAAAATTTTCAAAACTAAGAGCAAAGTTGAAAATAAGTTCTGTTTGAAAATTTTTATTTTGATAATAGTTTGGGAGATTTAATGCAGCCTTGTAATTTCGAATTATAATAACTTGCCCACTAGACGGCGGTCCAAACATATTTGGGGAATAATAATCTAATTTAGTCACTGCCAAACTTTTAAAGTTTTTTGGCAACGATACGATTTTTAAATCCCACTTTGAACTACCAAAACATATCAGAACAATTGTATATATATGTTGTTATATATATATATATATATGTATATGTATATATGTACATGTATATATATGTATATATATATATGTATATATATATATGTATATGTATATATATGTATATATATGTATATATATATATATATATATATATGTATATATATGTATATATATGTATATATATATATATATATATATATATATATATATATATATATATATATATATATATATATGTGTGTATATATATCCTAGTACACACACATATGTATGTGTGTCTAAACTTAAATACTACTTACCGACTGACGGTTTGATTTGGAGCACTACGGTCTACTGTTTTGCGCACGAGGGCTATTGAGACCGGAACCGAACGGCTATGGACAACCATGCCAGCAGCGGTATGTGAACCCCGGAACTGGTTGCAAAAAAGCAGACGCTCGAAATCAAAGAAATGCAGAACAGAAATAAAATCCCCCCCCCTTATCTTGCACTTGTTATCTATAAGCATACCTTTCTAGTAAATACGAAATTGAATTTTATATAAAAGAAAGAAATTAAAACTAAACTGTAGATAAAAAAAAAGTTAAAGGGCTTATTACTGATAAAGAATAAAGATTGCCCTTGTGTTAAAACATGTTTGTCTGTCTAAGTGGACGGTGGTCCAAACACATTCAGAAACCATTAATCTAACTCAGTGATTTCCAAACTTATAAAAGCTTCTGAGAAACTGTGCCATTTTAAAATCCTAAGTTGAGCTACCAAAATAAGCCAGGACACTAATAACAATTTTTTCTCAGTATTTCTTATAAACATACATTTCTACTAAATATGAAATTAAGTTTAATACAAAAAAGGAATAATTTAATTAGTGATCCCTAAATTTCTGAAGCTTCTGAGCAACTGTTCTATTTTTAAGTCTCAATTTGAGATGAATAATCAAAACAAAAATAATTTTTTTTCTCCAATATTACATTATTATCTATAAAAATACATTTCTGCTTAATATGAAATTAAATGTAATAAAGAAAAGAATAATTTAACTCAGTGATCGTTAAGCTACTGAAGCTTCTAAGCAACTGTACTAAATCTGAATTTGAGCTACCCATGCAAACCAGAACAGAAATAATTTTTTCTTCCCTATTACTTTATTATTTATAAAAATACATTTCTGCTATCTAACATTGAACTTAACAAAAAAAAAAAAAAAAAAAAAAAAAAAAAAAAGAAAGAAAGAAAGAAAGAATTTATTTTAGTGATCGTTAAACTTCTGAAGCTTCTGAGCAACTAAACCTTTAAAGTTTCTTGGCAACGATACCATTTTTAAATCCCATTTTGAGCTATTAAAACAAATCAGAATAGAAACACTCGTGTTGCAAAAAAGGAAACAGTAGCGCTCGAAATCAAAGCAAAGCAGAACAGAACTGAAATTTCCCCACATCTTGCATTTGTTATCTATAAATATACATTTCTAGTAAACAAGAAATTAAATTTAATATAAAAGGAAAAAATTAAAACAAAATTGTACATAAGAAAAACGTTGAAGTGTAATTCTTACATTACTAATAAATTAGAAATGTAAGAATATATATTTTGTCAGAATTATTAACTTTAAGAAAAAAGATGACCCTTGTGTAAAAGCATGTTTGTCTGTCTGTCAAAGTGGACGTTGTTCCAAACCCATTCAGGAACCATTAATCTAACTCAGTGATTGCCAAACTTATAAAAGCTTCTAAGCAACTGTGCCATTTTAAAATCCTAAGTTGAGCTACCAAAATAAGCCAGGACACTATTAACAATTTTTCCCCACTAATCTATAATTAATTATAAACATACATTTCTACTAAATATGAAATTAAATTTAATACAAAAAAGGAATAATTTAATCCGTGATCCCTAAACTTCTGAGCAACTGTACCATTCTTAAGTCTCAATTTGAGATGAATACCCAAAATAGAAATATATTTTTTCTCCAATGTTACATTATTATCTATAAAAATACATTTCTGCTTAATATGAAATTAAATTTAGTAAAGAAAAGAATAATTTAACTCAGTGATCGCTAACCTACTGAAGCTTCTGAGCAACTATACTAAATCTGAATTTGAGCAACCAAAACAAACAAGAACAGAAATAATTTTTTCTTCTATTATTACATTATTATTTATAAAAATGCATTTCTACTTTATGACATTAAATTTAATACAAAATTTGAATAATTTATCTCAGTGATCGTTAAACTTCTGAAGCTTCTGAGCAACTAAACTTTTAAAATTTCTTGGCAATGATATCATTTTTAAATCCCATTTTGAGCTACCAAAACAAATCAGAACAGAAACACTCGTGTAGCAAAACAGTAGACAGCAGCGCTCGAAATCAAAGCAAAGCAGAACAGAAGTAAAATTTCCCCACATCTTGCATTTGTTATCTATAATCATGCATTTCTAGTAAACAAGAAATTAAAGTTAATATAAAAGGAAGAAATTAAAACTAAATTGTACATAAGAAAAACGTTGAAGTGTAATTCTTACATTACTAATAAATTAGAAATGTAAGAATAGATATTTTATCAAACTTATTAACTTTAGGAAAAAAGATCTTTAAGAAAATCAAAGTGGACGTTGTTCCAAACACATTCAGGAACTATTAATCTAACTCAGTGATCGCCAAATTTATAAAAGCTTCTGAGCAACTATGCCATTTTTAAATCCTAATTTGAGCTACCAAAATAAACCAGGACAGTAATAAGAATATTTTTCCAGTATTTCATATTATTTATCAACACACATTTCTACTAAATAAGAAATTAAATTTAATACAAAAAAGAATAATTTAACTCAATGATCGCTAAACTTCTGAAGCTTCTGACCAACTGTTCATTCTTAAGTCTCAATTTGAAATGAATACCCAAAATAGAAATATTATTTTTCTTCAATGTTACATTATTATCTACAAAAATACATTTCTGCTTAATATGAAATTAAATTTAGTAAAGAAAAGAATAATTTAACTCAGTGATCGCTAACCTACTGAAGCTTCTGAGCAACTATACTAAATCTCAATTTGAGCAACCAAAACAAACAAGAACAGAGATAATTTTTTCTTCTATTATTATATTATTATTTATAAAAATACATTTCTACTTTATGACATTAAATTTAATATAAAAAATGAATAATTTATCTCAGTGATCGTTAAACTTCTGAAGCTTCTGTACAACTAAACTTTTAAAGTTTCTTGGCAGCGATACTATTTTTAAATTCCATTTTGAGCTACGAAAACAAATCAGAAGAGAAACACTAGTATAGCAAAAAAGTAAACCGTAGAGATCGAAATCAAAACAAAGTAGAACAGAAGTAAAATTTCCCCCATCTTGCATTTCTAGTAAATACAAAATTAAATTTAATATAAAAGGAAGAAATTAAAACTAAATTGTACATAAGAAAAACTTTGAAGTGTAATTCTTACATTACTAATAAATTACAAATGTAATCAGACTTCTTAACTTTAAGAATAAAGATGGCATTTGTGTTTAAACATGTTTGTTATAGTAGACTTTGGTCCAAACACATTCAGGAACCATTAATCTAACTCAGTGATCGCCAATCTTATAAAAGCTTCTGAGCAACTGTGCCATTTTTAAATCCTAATTTCACTAACCAAAACAAACCAGGACACTAATAAGAATTTTTTTTCCAGTATTTCATTATTATTTATAAATATACATTGATATTAAATATGAAACTAAATTTAATACAAAAAAGGAATAATTTTATCAGTTATCGCTAAACTTCTGAAGATTCTGAGCAATTGTACTAAATCTGAATTTGAGCTACCAAAACAATCCAGATCAAAAATATTATTTTTTCAATATTACATTATTTATAAAAATGCATTTCTACTATATGACATTAAATTTAATATAAAAAAAGGAATAATTTAACTCAATGATCGTTAAACTTCTGAAGCTTCTGAGCAACTGTTCCATTTTTAAATCTCAATTTGAACTGAATAACCAAAACAGAAATAATTTTATTTTCTCCGATATTACATTATTATTTATAATAATACATTTCTGCTTAATATGAAATTAAATTTAATAACAAAAGAATAAGTTAACTCAGTGATCGCTAAACTTCTGAAGCTTATGAGCAACTGTATTAAATCTGAATTTGAGCTATCAAAACAAACCAGAACAGAAATATTTTTATCACCACACTAAAAATAAAACAGAGCAGAAGCTCTTGTGTAGCATCGTGTTATTATCTAGAAATATTTCTATTAAATATGAAATTTAATTTAGTACAAAAGAATGAAATTGAAACTAAATTGGACATAAGAAAAAAAAAGTGGGACTGATAAAATAGAATTTAAGAATACATTTTTTTATCAGACTTATTAACTCCAATGAGAAAGATTGTATTCTTTGTAAGCATCAAGGTTTTTTTTTTATATTGAGAGAATAGGCAGTTGGATTCACTATTTCTATAGTTTATTTTTTAATTTCGTACTGGAAAAAGAAAATCTACAAATATCTAGAATTGAAATAGAGAATGTGAGCATGACGTCAATTGCAGCAAAAATTGCAGCTCAACTTCCTCGTTGGCAAAATATTTGAATTTCCTATAGATTGTGCTTCTTATTGGGGTTTAATTTTGTCAATTATCTGAAAATGGTAACAATCTGTTATACGTATGGCTGTACTAAGCGTTTTAAAAAGGTGAAAATATTGAATTTTATTGCTTTGCTAAAGATTCTACATTGCGAATGATTTGGATAAGAGCTTTGAAAAGGCGAGACTGGACCCAAGTTCTTCGAAAATTTGCGGCAAACATTTTCAGAATGGTATTAAAATTTAACCTTACTGTAATGTAAAAGATTATATAAAATTATGCTCTACTAATTTTTGTTATTTTTACTAAGTTTCTTTTTCATATTTCTAATGTATTTTCTATGCTTTTGTGAGAAGTACTGTACCTATAAATGTAATTATTTTTTATTCTTAAAATGATCACGTTTTGTACATTTTTATTAGATTCTTATTTATGTAATAGTTTATTGTGCCTGTTAACATAATAAAAGTAGTTATAGTTTGATTGTTTTTCTTAATAGTACTGTGAAAAGCGTTTAATTTAAAAAAATGTATATATAATTTTGTAAGTGCTAAAAAAATCTATTTTGAATTACTTGGCCAGCTTCTGATGTTTCCTTATCTTAAATAAAATTTAGTTTTATTGTATACGTGATCCATACCGTAGCTCATAAGATACAATGAAAACAAGCAATGTTTTGCCAACGAGAAGTTGAGTTGTAGTATTTGTTTACAAACATGCACTTTCTTTATACACTGAAGAACAACCAATTGTCAACCAGAGCTTGACATTGCAATGTACCAAAAATGTTCCTAATAGTTTGAAATCGTCTGTTTGGCGATCACTTATCTAACTTTCTTAATTTTTATCTCAAACTGTAGTATCATGAGCTTTTAAAAAAAGACCTCGAATTGTGATGATTTATTTGCATTCATGGAAGGCGTCGTATTCAGCTGAGCAGATGTTTTTCAGTACCCTCATATTTCTGCGGTTGATAGTTTTTTAAAAGACCTTAGAAGCGCCTTCTTGGCGAGAAATGATTTATTTAGGCGCGAGTTAAGAGGCATAAATTGGTCGCAAAACACCCTCATACGCTAGTAGGGTGTTTTTATTATTTCTCAGCCGTTCTTTGTATTATTTGGAACGAACGGGTTAAGCTATAAAAATGGGAAGGGTGCTAAAATCGAATGCTTCTTTGTTTGGCTGAATCAAAGAGTATAAGAGAAGTCAAATGTTTTTATCTAAGTGTGCAGAGAGTATATTAATGTATGCAAACAATATCTTTTTTACTCGAGTTAAATATTATTTGACTTAGGATGTACACATTCTAGACATATCGGTAAGTAGTTTTAATATAATTTTTTTGTAAAAATAATAATAAGACGAATATACATAATATTAACAGCATTAATCTTTATATATAAAATTCTTCTGTTCGTGTGTGTAATAGAACTGTTCCTAAACGGCTGTACTGATTTTGATGAAATTTTGTGTATGTAATTAAATTGATTCGAGAATGGTTTAGATTCACAATTTGATCCAATTAAAAATGCTTTTTATTAAAAATCCAGAATTCCTCGTTTATTGAGATTATTATAAGGCATCTTGAACAGTGTCGTACGCAGAATTTTTTCAAGGGGGGGTGCATAATTCTAAAAAATAATACCCCCCTAAAATTTCTACTAAAATTTTTATTTTTGCCATTGTCTGAGCTCAAGGGGGGAGGGTTAAACCCCTAACCTCCCCTTGCGTACGCCCCTGCTCTTGAAACTTTTCACTGTCAACTTATCTGTGGCGCAGTGGTCAGCGCAACGAGTTTCAGTACGAGAAATCCCAGGATCGAATACCCGTACAGGTGATGTGGGAATTTTTATTTAACATAATTACGTTTCTGATGACTGCAAGCGTGGTGGCGTCAAGTATTTTTATAGTGATTTTTTTCCTTATTTTTCCATCAAAACTGTCCAATTTTTAATTTATTTAAAAATATTTTACAATGTTTGGATTTACAGCTTTAAAACAGGACAACATCTGTCGGGTTATCCTGTAATATTATATATACTAGCATATAACCCGTTATATGACGAGATTAGTAAAATTTTTAATTTTCCAGAATTGAGGCAGGTAAAAAAATGGTTTCTTTTTTGGCTGATAATTATCTTGTACACCCTCAATAATTTGTTTATCTTCATACTCCTCTAAAGTCTCCCGATAGTGCGAATGCAGTTTAGAATCAAATTGAATTCATTTAGTCAAACCGTATAGTTATCTATAAAAGACAAACACACAAACGAACAAACTTCTTAATTTTCAAAGATCTATAACATAAAAGCTAGATATTTATTAGTTCGTGAAATGAACTCCTAGACTTTTATGAAAAGAATTTGCTGTTAATGCAGGTGATAAAATTTTCATTACAACAAAATATAATCAGATAATTCTCAGCCAAAAAACAAACCATTTTTTACCTGCCTCATAGGGTACTTAACAGTTCTGGAATATTAAAAATTTTACTAATCCCGTCATATGATGGGCTATATGCTAGTTTTTAAATAAGAGACACTTTGTAGTTAACAAAAATTATATCAAGGTTAATGTGCATAATAATAAAAATATAATTAAGTTAAAGTCAAATTAATTTTTTAAGGTATACTACAGTATCTCAAAATAACTTTGATCCTAAATTTGTATATATTTATGATACATGCATATTTTTTAAAAATATTTGAAAAAAAATGAATTTTCCTTAAAAATTTATTATTGTAAAAAAAATCAATACAAGAAGATAATAAATACAAGAAGAAATATACAAGAATATTTAGGTCAGTAGGATGAAAATTATACTGTATATAAAACTTGTAAAACTTTCACGAAAAAATATTAAAACCTTTTTGAGATAAAATGCGCGTTACATGAAAAACACAATTTGAGAAAAATCAAGTTAAAAGTTTTGCAAGTTAAATTTCTTTATAGTAAACAGCTGACACGTTTTTATTAATAACTACTCTCAATATCGGAAACTTTTTACGCGGATTGTTTTAAAATGTTCAGAAATAAATTCTCTTTCCCATATATTTTTTTCTGAAAAATCTAATTTTTTCTCGATTTAACAATGATATTAGGACTCTTAAAGCCGATTCCAAATAGCTAAGAACATCCATGCTACAGTGGGAACGAACTCACGAGCTCTGTTACGGAGATCAACGTATCATTCGGCCCTCGTTCGGCGAAAAATCATGGAAGACTTTTCAAAATAGTTTATTGTAATAAACTGACGGGCAATATTGTTTTTATAGATAAACTTACGATAACAGGAACATAAGTCCTGAAATTGAACAATTTTGAAACTGTAATAAGATTTTTATCAAATAAATCAAAAGTAAATTGCTACAGACATTATATTTTAATATTTAAATGTATGAAGTTTACACATAAAGAACATAATTCCTGGCGTATATGCAGTGAATGTCCTACACACAGACGACAGAATTTAGAGTCATCAAATTCAGGTGGTATAAGTGGAAGTAGGTGCATTTAAGACTTTCGAGCAAACTTTATTCCAACAAACTGACTGACATTATTGTTTATAAAGACAGACTTGTGATAACACGAACTAAAGTCCTGAAATTGAACAATTTCGAAACTGTCATCAGACTTTAAAAATAAATCAGAGGTTCCAGACAATATTATATTAAAATGTATTGCAGACAATATATTTATCCTGTAAAGTGGAAGCTAGCTGCACTTAAGACATTCGAGCATAGTTTATTTCAACAAACTGACTGACAGTATTGTTTATAAAGACAGACTTGTGATAACACGAACTGAAGTCCTGAAATTGAACAATTTCGAAACTGTCATCAGACTTTAAAAATAAATCAAACGTTCCAGACAATTATTATAATAAATTGCAGACAATATATTATCCTGTAAAGTGGAAGTAGCTGCACTTAAGACATCGAGCATATTGTTTATAAAGACAGACTTGTGATAACACGGAACTGAAGTCCTGAAATTGAACAATTTCGAAACTGTCATCAGACTTTAAAATAAATCAAAGGTTGCAGACAATATTATAATAAAAAATATTGCAGACAATATATTTATCCTGTAAAGTGGAAGTTAGCTGCACTTAAGACATTCAAGCATAGTTTATTTACAAAGACTGACAATATTGTTATAAAGCACATGATAACATCACTGAAATCCTGAAACAAACAATCGAAACTGTCATCAGACTTTAAAAATATCAAGGTTCCAGACAATATATATTAAATATATTGCAGATAATATATTTATCCTGTAAAGTGGAAGTTAGCTGCACTTAAGACATTCAAGCATAGTTTATTTAACAAACTGATTGGCAGTATTGTTTATAAAGACAGACTTGTAATAACAGAACTGAAGTCCTGAAATTGAACAATTTTCGAACTGTCATCAGACTTTAAAAATAAATCAAACGTTGACAATATTATATTAAAATGTATTGCAACATATATTTATGTAAAGTGGAAGTAGCTGCACTTAAGATTCGAGCATAGTTTATTTCAACAAATACTGACAATATTGATAAAGATAGACTTGTGATAACAGGAACTTAAGTCCTGAAATTGAACAATTTCGAAATGTCAGACTTTAAAAATAAATCAGAGGTTCCAGACAATATATATTAAAGAATGTATTGCAGACAATATATTTATCCTGTAAAGTGGAAGTTAGCTGCACTTAAGAATTTCGAGCATAGTTTATTTCAACAAACTGACTGACAATATTGTTTATAAAGATAGACTTTGATAACAAGAACTGAAGTCCTGAAATTGAACAATTTCGATGCTTGACATCATGACTTTAAAAACAAATCAATAGACAATATTTATTAAAATGTATTGCAGACATATACTTATCCTGTAAAGTGAAGTTAGCTGCACTTAAGACTTTCGAACATAGTTTTGCTTTCAAACATACGCGTAATTCTTATAAAGACAGATTAAATAAAAGGGACTGAATGAAATTCAATTCGACTGTCATCAGATTTTTTATCAAATACCAAAAGCAAACTACTGCAGACAATATATTTTAAATAAAACATCTACTGTCATTTAGTGTGTTACACACAGACGACAGTTTTAAATTCAGGTAGTATCCTCTAAAGTGGAAATTGCACAAGGATACACAGTATCCAATAACTTCTTTTTTCTAGAATATAGTACTAATATAACATTGTTACACATTATTATCACTATATAAATCTATAAACCTTTTCAATAAAAATTATTATCTATTTGGCCTTACGGAGATCGCAGTCAATACAGATGTTCTTTGAGGCTATTTAGTAGTTTAAAACGCTATAGCGCTATGCATTATAAATTATTATTATTGTTATTTGATACATTAGATTTAATGAGACGGGGACCTACTGTTAAAGCAGAATGGAAGGAGAAAATGAGAATTTTAGATAATCTACTTTACAATAATTTTTAATATATTGCATATATAATAGACACCGGACAGAATTTGTCCGGTTTAACGCTGTAAATCCGAAAATTGTAAATCTTTTAAAAATAAATTATAAATTACCGTTTTAATGGAAAAGTAAGAAAAAAAATATTTAAAAAATGCTTGACGACATCACGCTACAGTCTTCATAAACCTAATCAGATTAAATTAAAATGCTTACATCGCCTGTACGGGGATTCAGTTCGCGTTTTTGTACGAATCACGCGTACAGTCTTCTTAATAATCAGATTAATTAAAATGCTTACATTTACATTCAGTTTTTTTCTTGACGAATCAGTAATCTTATAAATAATCAGATTAAAATAAAATCTACATTAGAAGTTTTTTACACACACGGACAGTCTTATAAATAATAATAATTAAAATATACATGTGTACATTCAGTTTTTTGCTTAAATATAATTTATAATAATAGATTAAAAGAATGTTACATGTGTACATTCAGTTCTTTTTGCTTAAATTAGTCTTTATAAATAATCAATAATTAAATGTACATGTAATTATTGTGCTTGAAATATAGTCTTATAAATAATCAGATATTAAAATTTACAATTGTAATTTCATTTCGTTTTGCTTAGAATAACATTTATAAATATGATTAAATTAAAATGCTTACATTTAAATTCATTTATTTTGTACTATGCGCTTTATTAAATAATTCGAATTTCAACAAGTATTATAATAATCTCAAAAAAAAAACAGCATTATATAATTCTAGATTTTTAAAGAAAAATAAACATTTTCTATCGATAAGTGAATCTAAATTTTTGAATAAATTTTAACATACAGATTCATAAAATATTATTTAAAGATTTCTATAAAAAAATTAGAAGAATTTATAAAAAAATATATATATAGCATAATATGACTCAGTGAAATTTTTAATTTTCCATAATTGTAAAGTATGAGGCAGGTAAAAAACATAATTTGCTTTTTGGATGAGAATTATCTTGCAACAAAAATAATCGGTGATTAAATGTAAAATTATTACATATGTACCTAATCTATTATTTAATCCAAATATAAAAAGAAAATTAATTACGTCGTATCTAAGTTCAGTGATAAAACGTATGAAAATAATGCAGACGATATTTAAATAATTTAAATAAGAAACGAATAAATGAGATGGTTAAAGGAATGATGTCATAATGCTAGAAAAATGTTATTTTTACCTAGTTGCTGTGTGATAAATTTATAAATTAATCGCCTGCTCTTAACCGGGGAAAATAGGAGTTGAAATAATGGCATTAAGAGCTCGAAAAGAGAATAAGGGGTGGATTTCGAACGTTTTACAGAAGGCATATTTTTCGCTGTGATATGAAGCATATTATATAAATTTATTTTAGGATCTATAGTTTAGGAGAAGATAAATATTATCTTTGAATTTTGCTAACTATGGATGCCTCTATCCATTCCAGGTCCAACCGCTTCATAAAATCGAGGACAGACGTACAGGTAACCATGACTATTATTATACTAGTATATAGCCCGTCATATGACGGGATCAGTAAAATTTTAATCCAGATTGTAAAGTGCTCTATTACAGGTTAAAAAAAATGTTAATAGAATATTTATAATAAAAAATACTATTGTAAATATTTTTTGTACAACATATAGTCAATGACGAAATCAGTAAAAGTTTTAATCCAAATTTAAAGTACCCATGAGGCAAGTAAAAGTGGTTTGTGTTTGGATGAGAATTATCTTGCAACAAAAAATAATCAATGATTAAATTTAAAATTATCCCATATGTACCTAATCTATTATTTAAGCCAAATATAAAAGAAAATTATTTACATGCGTCTAAGTTCAGTGATGACGTATGAAAATAATGCAGACGATATTTAAATAATTTTAAATAAGAAATTATTAAATGAGATGGTTAAAGGAATAACGTCATAATGCTAGAAAAATGTTATTTTTACCTATTTTATGTGTGATAAATTGATAAATTTAATCGCCTATAAACCGGGAAAATAGGAGTTGAAATAATCTTAAAAGCTCAAAAAGAGGGGAAGGGGTGATTTCGAACGTTTTAAAGACAGTATTTTTCACTGTGATATGAAGCATATTTATACCAATTTATTTTAGTATCGGATTTATAATTTAGGAGAAGATAAACATTACTCTCTTTGAATTTTGCTAAC
>CM063497.1:56873432-56928432 GCA_032207245.1 Pardosa pseudoannulata
ACAATATATAATTGAAGTTCCAGTGGTTTTTAAATATTATGGGGTCTGAGTCATGTAAATCTAAAAAAAAAAGTCATATTTCTTTAATCTTTAAAATTACTCGAGAGTTTTATAAATCAAATAAAATAAACCGTATATTCCTTTAATCTTAGGAAATTCTAGAGAGTTTTATAAATCAAAGAAAGTAAACAGCATATTTCTTTAACATTTGAAAATACTAGAGAATTTTATAAATCAAAGAAAACAAACCGCATATCCCTTTAATCTTAAAAAATACTAGAGAGTTTTATAAATCTAAGAAAACAAACCGCATATTTCTTTAATCTTAGAAAATACTAGGGAGTTTTATAAATTAAAAAAACATACCGCATATTCCTTTAATTTAAAAAAAAAAATACTAGAATTGTGTAAATTAAATAAAATAAACCGCGTATTTCTTTAATCTTAAAAAATATTAGAGAGAGATTTATAAATTAATTAAAACAAACTGCGTATTTCTGTAATCTTAAAAAAATTAGAAAGAGTTTTGTAAATCAAATAATGCAAAACGGATATTTCTTTAATCATAAAAAATACTAGGGAGTTCTGTAAATCAAATAAAACAAATCTCAATTTATTAACTTTAACCTTTAAAATTACTAAAATTTTGTGAATCAAATAAAACAAACCGCATATTCCTTTAATGTTAAAAAATAATAGAGAGTTTTATAAATCAAAGAATGCAAACAGCATATTCCTTTAATTTTAAAAAATACTAGAGTTGCGTAAATCAAATAAAACAAACCATGTATTTCTTTAATCTTAAAAAAATATTAGAGATTTATAAATTAATTAAAACAAATTGCGTATTTCTTTAATCTTTAAAAAGTATTAGAGAGTTTTATAACTGAAAGAAAACAAACCGCATATTTCTTTAATCTTAGAAAATACTAGAGAGTGTTATAAATCAAAGAAATCAAACAGCCTATTCCTTTAATCTTAGAAAAGATTAGTGAATTTTATAAATCAAAGAAAAGAAAACGTATATTTCTTTAATCTTAGAAAATACGAGTGAGTTTTATAAATCAAAGAAAATAAACCACATATTCCTTTAATTTTAGAAAATACTAGAGTTGTGTAATTCAAATAAAACAAACCGCGCATTTCTTTAATCTTAAAAGATATTAGAGAGATATTTATAAATTAATTAAAACAAACTGCTTATTTCTTTATTCTTAAAAAATTAGAGAGAGTTTTGTAAATCAAATAACACAATTTGTATATTTCTTTAATGATAAAAAATACTAAAGAGTTTTGTAAATCAAATGAAACAGATCTCAATTTTTTTAATTTCAAACTTAAAAAATACTAAAATTTTGTGAATCAAATAAAACAAACCGCATATTCCTTTAATCTTAAGAAATAATAGAGAGTTTTATAAATCAAATAAAAGAAACAGCATGTTTCTTTAATCTTAAAAAATACTAGAGTCGTGTAAATCAAATAAAACAAACCGCGTATTCCTTTAATCTTAAAAGAAATGATAGAAAATTTTTAAATGAAATAATACAAATCCCATATTTCTTTGATTATTACATCAGATACTTTAATTTTGTTTTATATGCAACTTATTCAGGAGGTAAATGATCTGAAATATGTGAGAATAATTATACGATAAGTATTAGATATAAAGCCGTACATCACCAAATTATTTTTTGCTTAAAATATAGTTCACTGTGTATCATTTGTGACATACCATCGCATTAGACGTGCATATTGTGATGTACAATAGAACAAACAAAGAGTTAAGTTTAGTTATCTCAAAACTTTTTTTTTAATACTTTATCAAATTCAAATTGATATATCTATGATTAAATTTGTTTTCGGGATTTTTAATTTACAGCATTAATTTTTAAAATTTTGCCCAAAAAGTAAAAAGTCCACCCAAAATACGCAGATTTTTTTACTTTATGATTTGTTAGGTAATTTGAATGAAATAAATTTATAAATGAAGACAAATTAATTTACTATCTTTTCTTTACATACATATATATATATATATATATATATATATATACATATATAAATATATATACATATATAAATAAATATATATATACATATATATACATATATAAATATATATATATATATATATATATATATATATATATATATATATATACATATATAAATATATATATATATATATACACATATAAATATATACATATATATATATATATATACATATATATATACATATATATATATACATATATATACATATATATACATATATATATATAAAGTAAAAAAAAAACACACACACAATAATTTCAGTCGTTTTGGACCAGCGATATTATGGGCTGCTTATATTTTAGATCGGCGTTAGTTTGGATGATATTATAATATCGGCGATATTATAATCACTATATTTTGACCGGGTACCTGGGAAGATGATGTTCTCATATCAGATCTCTATATCGCGCATGCGCTGGTATTCCTCATGAATTTGAAAAATCGATTTAACGATGTAAGTAAATCGGTGATCAGATTCTATCTCACATGCTCTATTATTCGGAGTCGAGAAATTAGAAACACGATATATGTAAATCGGAATGTGATCTTCAGGATATTTTGCAATACTGAGATAATTACACTGATCCATACGATATTTTGCACCGGATAGTTTGGAACATGATGTTCACATATTGGATCACTATATCGCGCATGCGCTGGTATTCCTCATGATGTTGAAAAAATGATTTAACGATTTAGGTAATTCTGGGATAAAATTCTATCGCACATGCGCTATTTCTTAAAGTCGGGAAATTAGAAAGACGATATTTATAAATCGGAATATAATCTTCGGGATATTTTGCAATACCACGATATTTACGACGACAGTCACGATATTTTGACCGGATACCTTGGAACATGATGTTCACATATTGGATCACTATATTGCTCATGCTCTGGTATTCCTCATGATGGTGAAAAAATGATTAAACGATGTACAAAAATCGGTGATAAAATTCTATCGCACATTCACTATTACTTGAAATCGGGAAATTAGAAGGATGATATTTGTAAATCGGGACGTGATCTTCGGGATATTTTTCAATACCACGATATTTACTGCAATAGCTACGATATTTTGACCAGATACCTTGGAACGTGATGTTCACGTATTGCAACATAATATCGCGCATTCCCTGGTGCTCCTCGGAAAGTTGAAAAAAACGAATTAACGATGTAGGTAAATCGGCGATCAGGTTCTATCGCACATACAGTATTACTCAAGGTCGGGAAATTAGAAAGACGATATTTGTAAATCGAGAGTGACCTTTGGGATAGTTTGTAATACCACGATTTTACGAAGACAGCCAAGATATTTTGACCGGATACCTTGGAACATGATATTAACGTATTGCAACACAATATCGCGCATGCGCTGGTGCTCCTAGTGAAGTTGAAAAAAAAAAAACACCATTTAACGATGTAGGTAAATCGGCGATCAGGATCTATCGCACACGTACTATTACCCGAAGTCAGGAAATTAGAAAGACGATATTTGTGTATCGGTACGTGACCTTCGGGAACGTTATATCATGCATGCATACAGTGATTAAATTGATAGGGCGCTGCTATTCGATACTGGAGTTTGTTCGTTCCAATCCCATTTTTGGCATGGAAGATCGTAACTGTTCTGATTCCTCTTTAACAAATACTCCACAGTTTCATTAGGCCTCATGTAGCAAAACAGTAAACCATAGTGCTTCAAATTAAACTAAACTGTATCGTGCATGCGCTATTACTCTCATGATATCGGAAAGACGATTTCACATCAGAGATCGGCGAAGGAGCTTAAATCGATCTAGCTATAACGGTGTTCGTTCCACATCACGATACATCACCAAACTGAAAGTTTGGGATTCCGTGTCACGAGTCTGCACGTTATATCGATATTTCGCGATATATCGAAGCATCACCTAGTCTACTATCCAAGTGACTGAATAATATTTAGGCGTGCTCTCTTTTATTGAATGGATGCGTATATAACGAAAAAAGCGTAACAAAAAGACGAAAAACTATTTGTCCATTCAAAAAGTTGTCTCTTTAATAAAAGAAAAATATACTCATCCTCTCTTTTTTTATAGGAAACGATGAACAATTACCGATAAAAACAATCTAGTTTTTGTTCCCATTATTACATAAAGAAATGAAAGAAATTATTTCCGGAGCGACGAACGAGTAATGAGCGTGAAAAATTTGGCGCTGTTAGCTTGGTTTACATCAGAAAATGAACTCAGTAAAGCATATTGTCTTTTTATAGCTTCTAGCCGTATCAAGTCTGGAAATGCATATTTTGGGATGTCATATAATTTTTTTCAAAACATGTTAGCGGTCTTTTTTAATTTAAGGAGACATTATCTTTCTAGACTTAAAATCTTCGTTATAATAGTTTTTGCGATTCATTATACTGTGAAAAGTTGTGTTTTTTAAAGTTCTTTATTGAAGCTCTAACTTTAAAATATTCTTTAGTTTTCGGTATTTTAAGTAGTGATTTTTAAGAATAACTTAATATAGTAAAAAAGGATAAAAATTGGTGAAACTGAATGAAAAATGAAAGAAAAATACAAGAATAAAATTGATAAAATAAAATAAGTAAAGATGGACAAAAAGTAAGAAAAATATATTAACTAGAAACCCATTTTAAACTATTAAAGGAATAAAATTGCTTAACAAAGTTTAACCCATGTAACCCACGTAATTAAAAAGCAAATCAAGAAAATGCTTCCAAAATATTGACGCCAAATCCAATTAAAAAGGAAAGAATAGGATAAGTTATTATTGATAAAATAAAATTAATAAATATGGACAAAAAGTAAGAAAAACGTATTAACTGGAAACTCATTTTAAACGCTTTTAATGGAATATGTTATTTAACAGTTTAGTTATTTTACAAATAGTAAATACAAAGTCGTAAATAAAATGTAAATCAAGAAAATACCACCAAAATATTGTGGACGAAAACCAATCAAAAATGAAAGAAATATGCGAAATTGAAATTCATTAAACGTAATAAGTAAAAATGGACAAAAAGTAAAAAAAATATATATATTAACTTGAAACCGATTTTAAAGCTTTTAAAAGAATAAAATTGTTTAACAGAGTTTAATTATATTAGCACTAAATAAAAGGCAAATCAAGAAAATACCGCCAAAATATTGTCGACAAACCCAATTAAAAATAAAAGAAATATGCGAAATTTATATTGATAAAATAAGTAAATATGAACAAAAAGTAAAATAAATGTATTAACTGGAAATCCATTTAATACGCTATTAAAAGAATAAATTACTTAACAGAGTTTTATTATTTTAGTACGTAAATAAATGGCAAATCAACAAAATGCTGCCAGAATATTGACGCCAAACCCAATTAAAAGTAAAAGAAATATGCGAAATTAAAATTGATAAAATGTAATAAGTAAATATGTACAAAAAGTAAGGAAAATATATTAACTGGACACCCATTTTAAACGGTCTTAAAGAATAAAATTTTTTAACAGAGTATAATTATATTAGCTTAGTACATAAATAAAAGGCAAATTAAGAAAATACCGCCAAAATATTGTCGCCAAACCCAATTAAAAATTAAAGAAATATGCGAAATTTATATTGATAAAAAAGTAATTATGGACAAAAAGCAAAATAAATGTATTAACTGGAAATCCATTTAATACGCTATTAAAAGAATAAATTACTTAACAGAGTTTTATTATTTTAGTACGTAAATAAATGGCAAATCAACAAAATGCTGCCAGAATATTGACGCCAAACCCAATTAAAAGTAAAAGAAATATGCGAAATTAAAATTGATAAAATGTAATAAGTAAATATGTACAAAAAGTAAGGAAAATATATTAACTGGACACCCATTTTAAACGGTCTTAAAGAATAAAATTTTTTAACAGAGTATAATTATATTAGCTTAGTACATAAATAAAAGGCAAATTAAGAAAATACCGCCAAAATATTGTCGCCAAACCCAATTAAAAATTAAAGAAATATGCGAAATTTATATTGATAAAAAAGTAATTATGGACAAAAAGCAAAATAAATGTATTAACTGGAAACCCGTTTATACGCTATTAAAGGAATAAAATTACTTAAAAGAGTTTAGTTATTTTAGCACGTAAATTAAAGGCAAATGAAGAAAATGCTGCCAAAATATTGCTGCCAAACCCAATTGAAAAGGAAAAAAATATACGAAATTAATATTGATACAATAAAAAAAGTAAATATGGACAAAAAGTAAAAAAAATATATTAACTGGAAACCCATTTTAACTCTGTTAAAGGAATAAAATTGCTTAACAGAATTTAGTTATTTTAACAGGTGAATAAAAGTCAAGTTAAGAAAATGCCGCCAAACCCAACTAAAATTGAAACAAATATGTGAAATTAAAATTGATAAAAGAAGTAAGTATTGACAAAAAGTAAGGAAAAATGTAATAACTGGAAACCAATTTTAAACGCTATTAAAGGAATAAAATTACTTAACAGAGTTTAGTTATTTTAGAATTTTTTTAAAATATATTAGTCTTTTTTAATTTAAGGAAACATTACCTTTCTAGACTTAAAATCTTTGTTATAATAGTTTTTGCGATTCATTATACTGTGAAAAGTTATGCATTTTTTAGAATGATGTTTTTTAAAGTTCTTTATTGAAGCTCTAACTTTAAAATATTCTTTAGTTTTCGTTATTTTAAGTAGTGATTTTTAAGACTAACTTAATATAGTAAAAAGGGATAAAAATTGGCGCAACTGAATTAAAAATGAAAGAAATATGTGAAATTAAAATTGATAAAATAAAATATGTAAATATGGACAAAAAGTAAGAAAAATATATTAACTAGAAACCCATTGTAAACACTTTTACAGGAATAAATTACTTAATATATTTTCGTTATTTTAGCACATAAATAAAAGGCAAATCAAGAAAATGCGGCCAAAATATTGACGCCAAATCCAATAAAAAATGAAAGAATAGATAAATTAATATTGTTAAAATAAAATTAATAAATATGGACAAAAAAGTAAAAAAAAATGTATTAACTGGAAACTCACTTTAAACGCTTTTAAATGAATACATTGTTTAACAGAGTTTCTTTATTTTAGCACTTAAATAAAAAAGGCAAATCAAGAAAATGCCACCAAAATATTGTCGCCAAGACCAATCAAAAATGAAAGAAATATGCGAAATTAAAATTCATTAAGGGAAATAAGTAAACATGGAAAAAAGTATATATATATATATATATATGAACTGGAAACCCATTTTAAAAGCTCTTAAAAGAATAAAATTATTTAACAGAATTTAATTATATTAGCACATAAATAAAAGGCAAATCAAGACAATACCGCCAAAATAATGTCGCCAAACAAAATTAAAAATGAAAGAAATATGCGATATTTATATTGATAAAATAAGTAAATATGGACAAAAAGTAAAATAAATGTATTAACTGAAAACCCATTTAATACGCTATTAAAGGAATAACTTACTTAACACAGTTTTGTTATTTTAGTACGTACATAAAAGGCAAATCAAGAAAATGTTTCCAAAATATTGACGCCAAACCCAATAAAAATGAAAGAATAGGTGAAATTAAAATTGATAAAATAAAATTAGTAAATGTTTACAAAAAGTAAAAAAAATATATTAACTGGAAACCTATTTTAAATGCTATTAAAGGAATAAAATTACTTAACAGAGTTTAAATATATTAGTACGTAAATAAAAGGCAAATCAAGAAAATACCGCCAAAATATTGTCGTCAAACCCAATTAAAAATGAAAGAAATATGCGAAATTTATATTAATAAAATAAAATAAGTAAATGTGGACAAAAAGTAAGAAAAAGTTATTAAATGGAAACCCATTTTAAACACTATTAAAGATTTAACAGAGTTTAATTGTTTTAGCACATAAATAAAAAGCTAAAAAAAGAAGATGCCGACAAAATATTGTCGCCAAATCCAACTAAAAATGAAAGAAATATGTGGAATTAAAATTAATAGAATAAAATAAGTAAATATGGACAAAAAGTAAAATATATTAACTTGTAAACCATTTTAAACGCTATTATAGGAATAAAATTGCTATACAGAGTTTAATTATTTTAGCATGTAAATAAAAGACAAATATAGAAAATGCTACAAAAATACTGTCGCTAAACCCAACTAAAAATGAAAGGAATATGCGAAATTTAAATTGATAAAATAAGTAAATATGGACAAAAAGTAAATTAAATTTATTAACTGGAAACCCATTTTAAACGCTTTTAAAGGAATAAAATTGCTGAACAGAGTTTAATTGTTTTAGCACGTAAATAAAAGGCAAATCTAGCAAATGCCTGAAAAATATTATTGCCATTTTGTCGGTACGTGAAACGTATTCGTGGTCACAATGTCATCCAAATTATCAAACGATATAACTGGGGTTGGCAGGCCAAATTCTGGGGTTTTCTGATAGGTCCCTGCTTCTAAATTGAGGACCACTTGAGCTAAGAAGTTCTTTCACCTTAGCGGATTTTGTCAAACGAATGAGGTACTTATGTGCTATCGCAACCATATTGGCGACATTGAATAAGAGCGAATGACGGGCCATATGCTTTCGGGACCACCACGCCTAGCTAGCTTCAGAATATAAAAGTACAATTCTAAATAATAATAATAAATTAATAGATTATTCTAAAAATTTTGGAAAATAATAAAACAATTCTTATCTGAATAAATGTAGCCTTTATTTGACAGAATATCAATTACGTTTTTGTGCAAATGTAAAGTTATAGGTTTTAAAATAGAATCAAAACAAAGTTTTACTTGGTACTGTTGCCAAACGAATTCAGAAGTCTGATTCGAGTTGATGCTGCTATGTTCCCCGTTGTCTCTTATTCCTTATTTTGTCGGAACCTTATATTCTTTCCATATTTGCATTCTATCATTTGTGCTTGCCATATCAACGAGAGTTTAAAAGGGCCAAGCTTATGGTTGCTAATTCGGCATCTTTCGAGTTGCTAGTTTGGCGAATGTTGTTAGTTTGGATTTGTGTACACCAAGTGTCATTGGCAAGAAAAATAACAAGCCATCAGTAGATCTAAAATAAATTCACCTGCACCATATATCTAACTTTTATATATAAGTACTATTAACTTTTACTGTGTTAAAAAATAAATTGAAAATTATAAGGTGACCTTTACATATAGATACAATGAAAATCCTGCATTAAATGGAAGCTTAATTGACATTCCAAGTTATTCGTTGTTAGTACCTTATCATTGGTACCTTAATTCTTGAAATCTTGGTATCTAGTGGGTTTAGATTAGTTTACGTTGTACACTGAGTTTTGTTTTATAAAAAGCAACTTGAGATCTTATTGTATTTATAATATACAAAATATCAGACCATTTCTGTTAGCCGAATGTAAAGATATCCCAATAGTTCAAATAAAGCACTTTTACACGACATATTTTATAATATAATATTAAATTAATCTTCGAAAGCATTTTCAAAAGGTCATGTGACATCAGTAATTAAATATACTCATATAGAAGGATGAAAAGTAGATAAGCAGCTTAATAAATAAGAATCACAGTAGTGAAGCACTGAAACCTAGCTAGTAGTTTGCATACGGAATTAAAAAAAATGGCGCAAAACTGTATTTGAAAATCAGCCAAACGATTGAAAACCAACCAATAACTGAAGAATAAAATAAAGAAAATACATTTCTGTAATCAAAATAACAAGGTTAAGTGGCATGGTACAAAAACATACTGAACATGAAAAAAGTACACTTTAATCAAAGGCAGTCTAAAAAAATGTTTCGTTTTATTAACTGTGACATTTCATTTTCGAATGTGGCAGTGGAATGATTTTGATGAAGTATACGACGTAATTCGGTCTAGCGTGACACAATAGCTGGGAAAAAAAACACAGAAAAGGAGAAAAAAAATTCCTCGGAAATGATTATTGACTCCTTATAAATTGGTCCGAGTGATCAAAGAAAAATGAAATATCAGCAATAAAGTAAATTCGCACGGGATGACTTCGTTAATTATTCGTTTTGGGCGAAAAAGTCCGCCAAGAAGCAAAGTAACAAAAACCGTCGCCATGGTTACGATGGCGGTAAAACTTGACGCTCCAGTCGTCTGCTATCATTCCGTTTCGTTATTTTAATAATCTACAAGCTGTGTGTATCCGAATCATACTCTGAAAAGAGAGTGTAGCAGAGATATTTAGCCGGTGTTTTCAGAGGAGTATTGAAATGTAGATAAAGGTAAAAATTATTTTTTTTTTATATATATATATATATTACAGAAATAAAGCAGAAATATTATTTTCTTAGAAAAGAAAATACTTTTAATACTAATACCTCGCGATAGGTGATTTTGACTAAAAAACTGTTTAATGTTGTAATTGTTTTACAAATTTTATAATTGTTGTTTGTAAATAATGTAATTGTTTTACACCATTTTAGAATCAAACTTAAAGAGTGATCCGGAAAGTACAAAGTCTGTTTGAATCAGGGTTGTAATTTTGACCGGTCAAAAGTGATTTTGAACAGAACACTGGATAAAAGTGGTTTTAACCTTCCCAAACTGGTCAAAAGTGGTCAAAAGTGGTCAGAATTGTTAAAAATAGTTTTAAATCGTCTTAATTCTAATATATAATATCTTTTGTAATTAGAAGTGACTTTTAATAAGCAATAAAAATAGCAGTGCAGTTAAACAAAATATTACACTAACAAGTTCATGAGATTTAACATGCTTATACAGTATGATAAGAATGTTTAAATTTTAAAAATGAACCATGCACATGCAATTGTAAAAATGTAATCCAGTTGCAGTAAAAAACATAAAATATGAGTTACAGTTAAAAACATAAAACATGAGTTGAAGTTAAAAACATAAGTTGTAGTTAAAAGCATAAATTTTAAAATTAAAACAAATAACATGACATTTTACAATTAAAATTGTTATTAATTTATAATCATTTTAACTGAAATCACCATAATTTTGTTATAACTATTCGATTAGTATTAAATATATTGAAAAGTAAATTTTAGCTGTCAAAACTGGCCAAAATTGATATTGACCAGAACGATTAAAACCGGTTAATAGTTCATATAAAAAATTTAAAACTTTTAAAATTCTTCAAAGTTTTTAGTCGACTAATAATATTACTTTTCAAATACTGCTTTTTAAAAATTACTTTTTCGAATATTAATATTTTTGCTCAAAATTATTATTTGAGATTGGTTAAAACTTCCTAAACCAAATATGCATGGATTGACAGATATCTTTATAATTATACTTTAAAAAATATTACAGAAACGCACAGTAAAAAGGATTAAAATATTACATGCTTATTGCATATATTTGTGTAGATAAAATAAATAAGCAATTTATTGCAAATTACCTACAGAGTTGTATGCACTGTGGAAAATGCATTTAAAAATTTTAACACTTGCATCGTAAGTAAAATTGCTTTTTAAAAATTTTAAAGGCTTTATTCGAATATTAATATTACCTTTCGAATATTACTTTTTCGAATATTAATCTTTTTGCTCAAAATTATTATTTGAAATTGGTTAAAACTTCCTACACAAAATTATGCATGGATTGTAGGATATCTTTATAATTATATTTTAAAAATTATTACAGAAACATACAGTGAAAAGCAATAAAATATTACATGTTTATTGCATATATTTGTGTAGATAAAATAAATAAGCAATTTATTGCAAATTTTCTACAGGGTTGTATGTACTGTAGAAAATACATTTAAAATTTTAACACTTGCATCTTAAATAAAATTGCTTTCAAAAATTTTAAAGGCTTTATTCGAATATTAATGTTATTTTTCGAATATTACTTTTTCGAATATTAATCTATTTGCTCAAAATTATTATTTGAGATTGGTTGAAACTTCTTACACAAAATTATGCATGGATTGTCAGATATCTTTATAATTATATTTTAAAAAATATTACGTAACCGTACAGTGAAAAGTAATAAAATATTACATGTTTATAGCATATATTTGTGTAGATAAAATAAATAAGCAATTTATTTCCTGCATAGTATTTTCTACAGAGGTTGTATGTACTGTAGAAAAAATTCATATAAAAATTTTAACACCTGCATCTTAACTAAAAAAAATTGCTTTGTAAATATTTTAAAGGCTTTTTTCAAATATTAATATTACTTTTCGAATATTAATATTTTTTCTCAAAATTATTAGAAGTTATTAAAGTCCCCTACACGAAATTATGCATTTATTGTCAGATATCTGTCCAATTATATTTTAAAAAACATTACAGAAACGTACAGTGAAAAGTAATAAAATATTGCATGTTTATTGTAATATATTTGTGTAGATAAAATAAAATAAGCAATATTATCCTGCAAATTTCCTACAGAGTTGTATGCAATTGTAAAAAATTCATATAAAAATTTTAACACTTGCATCTTAACTAAAAAAAAAAAATTGCTTTGCAGAAACTTTAAAGACTTTTTTCGAACATTAATATTACTTTTCGAATATTAATATTTTTTCTCAAAATTATTAGAAGTTATTAAAGTCCCCTACACGAAATTATGCATGGATTGTCAGATATCTTTCCAATTATATTTTTAAAAATATTACAGAAACGTACAGTGAAAAGTAATAAAATATTACATGTTTATTGCATATATTTGTGTAGATAAAATAAATAAGCAATTTATTGCAAATTTCCTACAGAGTTGTATGCACTGTGGAAAATGAATTTAAAAATTTTAACACTTGCATCTTAAATAAAATTGCTTTTCAAAAATTTTAAAGGGTTTATTCGAATATTAATATCACTTTTCGAATATTACTTTTTCGAATATTAATATTTTTGCTCAAAATTTTTATTTGAGATTGATTAAAGCCGCCTACAGAATATTATGCATGGATTGTTAGATATCTTTATAATTATACTTTAAAAAATATTACAGAAACGTACAGTGAAAAGTAATAAAATATTAAATTATTTTATAAATATTTGTTTATAAAAAAGAAATAAGCAATATATCGATAATTTCTTGCAGCTTTATAATTTATTATTTATAATATTAAAAAGATAATTTTTATATGAATTTTCTACAATTAAAAAAAAAAATTATATATATATAATATATATATATAAATATATATATATATTGCTATATATATTAAAAATTATTAATACATATATACAAAATATAAAAATATATATTATAATACATACATTTAAATATACATAATATACATATATATACATATATATATATAAAATATATAATTACATATATATATAAAATACATATATATATATAAATATAATACATAATATATATACATATATATTACATAATATATATAATATAATATTATACATACATACATATATATATTCATATACATATATATACACATTATATATAATATATATATATACATATATATATATATATATATAATATACATATATATATATATACATATATATATATACATATAAATATATAATATATATATATATATACATATATATACATATATATACATATATATAATAAACATATATACATATATACACATATATATATATATAATATATAATATATATATATATACATATATACATATATATACACACACACATATATATATACCATATATATATATATATATATATATATATATATATATATATATTATATAAATATTTTGAAATAAATTATAAATTACATTATGGATATAAAGAAAGGAAATCGTAACAAAAATTTAGAAATATTTAAGATATATAATATATATATATATATAATATATACAAAAGATTCATATTACCAATATAATTGAATGTTATTAAACATTTAATTTCCATACATTAATGATACAGCATTATCAAAAATCTATATCTTTTTTTGTCCTGTAGCTGCACCAAACTTCTCTGGAAAATGTAAGCATGTAAGACAAAATTTAAAAAAAAAAATTACATTCCTGGAATTTTCTAGTTTTCTTTCTTTTTTATAAGACATCTCATTTCTTAATTTCGAATTGCTGTTTGCCGAAGAGCAGGCAAAAGAACCAATAGCTTTACTGTTTCAACGAAATAAAGCCAAAAGTGAGATGTAACGAAGCCCAAAAATCAGCCGCACGATGTCCTCGCGATGAATAAAAGATGTCCCTTTGTCGGAAATATTCCGTCTCCATTAGCGGAATGAGGGATGTGAGAATGCATTTGCGGACATCGCAACACAGAAAGACAATCTTGTTTATTTGCAGGTGGGACGTGTGCGACCACACTCGCAAAACACACCTCTAATTGATTTTTTTTTCCGAAATCTCTTTTAGTATGCTTTTCCATACTTCTTTTTCCTTAATTGTTGCTTTTTTAATTATAATCGCGCTTTAATTCCAAACAAGAAAGAATAGTAATGCATGAAAATTTATATGCAAAAACATTCCAGATGTATATTAAATCCAAAAAAAGTTTTTTTGGTGTGATTTCAATTTAAAACTAAAAATCAACTTCCTTAATTATTTCGTGACCGGCCAAAGAAGCTTTCACGGTTTATTCAGTGGTATAAGTGAAATAAATACTTCACTATACTATACTATACTATACTATACTATGCTACACTATACTATACTATACTATGCTACACTATACTATACTATACTATGCTACACTGTACTATACTATGCTATATTATGCTACACTATGCTACACTATACTATACTATACTATGCGACACTATACTATACTATAGTATGCTACACTATACTATACTATACTATGCTACACTATACTTTACTATACTATGCTACACTATACTATACTATGCTACAATATACTATACTATTCTACGCTAAACTATACTATACTATACTACGCTAAACTATACTATACTACGCTACACTATACTATACTATACTACGCTACACTACACTACTCTACACTATACTATGCTATACTATACTATGCTACACTATACTATACTATACTATGCTACACTATACTATACTATACTATGCTACACTATACTATACTATAGTATGCTACACTATACTTTACTATACTATGCTACACTATACTATACTATGCTACAATATACTATACTATACTACGCTAAACTATACTATACTACGCTACACTATACTATACTATACTACGCTACACTACACTACTCTACACTATACTATGCTACACTATACTATCCTATGCTACACTATACTATACTATGCTATACTATACTATACTATGCTATCCTATGATATACTATACTATACTATACTATGCTACACTATACTATACTATACTATACTTTACTATTCTATGCTACACTATACTATACTATGCTACACTATACTATACTATAATACGCTAAACTATACTATACTATACTATACTACACTACACTACACTACTCTACACTACACTACACTACACTACGCTATACTACACTATGCTATACTACACTATACTATGCTATACTATACTCTACTATATTATACTATACTATACTATATTATAAAATACTATACTGTAGTATACTATAATATACTGCACTGTAAAACACTAGACTATACTTTGCCCAAGCTTAATTCTTATAATAAGATAAGAATTCTGCATTACTAGCTCCAAAATAAATGCACAATCATTAAAAATACTTATTAAGGAAAGGATTAAAATAGCTTTTTAGATCATTATAACACGATTTTTTAAAGTAGTCAAACTGTAAGGACTGACTACAAAACTTATGTGATAAAAATATAGGTGTATTTAGTGCATGAGCAGTAAGATAATAAATTTTTACACACTTATATCTGATCATCAATTTAATGTTTTATATTTAATTTGCACTGTTATATTCCTATTGGAAAACTGCATCTTTTCCGTTAAATTTGTAAGGTCTTAGCAAACTACATTTTTTCTGTAAATTTTGTATGCTGTGAAATAAATTTTGGGAACTATAACAAAAATAATTGTAAGAATATTTGTACTTTTTAGATAATTTTTGTATATTTATACACGCACACACATATATATGTATATATGTATGTATATATGTATATACATATATATATATATATGTATATACAGATATACATATACATACACACACATATATTTATATATATATATATATATATATATATATATATATATATATATATATATATATATATATATATATATATACATACATACATGCATGTATATATGAATTATGTGTCCAAAAATTCTCACCGTCATTGCCAATAGTCAGTTAAAGGTTATTGAAAAAAAAGAGTACAGTTCTGTAACTTTCCTAGTTTTCTTTCTTCTTCATAAAGACATCTCGCTTCTTAATTTCGAATTCCTGTTTGCCGAAGAGCAGGCAAAAGAACCGATAGCTTTACTGTTTTGACGAAATAAAGCTAAAAATTAGACAGAACGAAGCCAAATTAAATAAAATCAGCAGCACGATGTCCTCCCGATGAATAAAAGATGTCCCTTTGTCGGAAATATTCTGTCTCCATTAGCGGAATGAGGAGAGTGAGAATGTGTTTGCGGACATCGCAACACAGAAAGACAATCTTGTTTATTTGCAGGTGGGACGTGTGCGACCACACTCGTAAAACACACCTCTAATTGATTTTTTTCCGAAATCTCTTTCATTATGCCGCTCCATACTTCTTTTTCCTTAATTGTTGCTTTTGTAATTATAATCGCGCTTTAATTCCAAACAAGAAAGAATAGTAATGCATGAAAATTTATATGCAAAAACATTCCAGATGTATATTAAATCCAAAAAAAGTTTTTTTGGTGTGATTTCAATTTAAAACTAAAAATCAACTTCCTTAATTATTTCGTGACCGGCCAAAGAAGCTTTCACGGTTTATTCAGTGGTATAAGTAAAATAAATACTTCACTATACTATACTATACTATACTATACTATGCTACACTATACTATACTATACTATGCTACACTATACTATACTATACTATGCTACACTGTACTATACTATGCTATACTATACTATGCTACACTATACTATACTATACTATGCTACACTATACTATACTATAGTATGCTACACTATACTATATTATAGTATGCTACACTATACTATACTATACTATGCTACAATATACTATACTATTCTACGCTAAACTATACTATACTATACTACGCTAAACTATACTATACTACGCTACACTATACTATACTATACTACGCTACACTACACTACTCTACACTATACTATGCTATACTATACTATGCTACACTATACTATACTATACTATGCTACACTATACTATACTATAGTATGCTACACTATACTATACTATAGTATGCTACACTATACTATACTATACTATGCTACAATATACTATACTATTCTACGCTAAACTATACTATACTATACTACGCTAAACTATACTATACTACGCTACACTATACTATACTATACTACGCTACACTACACTACTCTACACTATACTATGCTATACTATACTATGCTACACTATACTATACTATACTATGCTACACTATACTATACTATACTATGCTACACTATACTATACTATAGTATGCTACACTATACTTTACTATACTATGCTACACTATACTATACTATGCTACAATATACTATACTATTCTACGCTAAACTATACTATACTATACTACGCTACACTATACTATACTATACTACGCTACACTACACTACTCTACACTATACTATGCTACACTATACTATCCTATGCTACACTATACTATACTATGCTATACTATACTATACTATGCTATCCTATGCTATACTATACTATACTATACTATGCTACACTATACTATACTATACTATGCTACGCTATACTATACTATACTATGCTACACTATACTTTACTATTCTATGCTACACTATACTATACTATGCTACACTATACTATACTATAATACGCTAAACTATACTATACTATACTACGCTACACTACACTACTCTACACTACACTACACTACGCTATACTACACTATGCTATACTACACTATACTATGCTATACTATACTCTACTATATTATACTATACTATACTATATTATAAAATACTATACTGTAGTATACTATAATATACTGCACTGTAAAACACTAGACTATACTTTGCCCAAGCTTAATTCTTATAATAAGATAAGAATTCTGCATTACTAGCTCCAAAATAAATGAAGATTTATAAAAATACTTATTAAGGAAAGGATTAAAAGAGCTTTTTAGATCATTATGACACGATTTTTTAAAGTAGTCAAACTGTAGGGACTGACTACAAAACTTATGTGATAAAAATATAGGTGTATTTAGTGCATGAGCAGTAAGATAATAAATTTTTACACACTTATATCTGATCATCAATTTAATGTTTTATATTTAATTTGCACTGTTATATTCCTATTGGAAAACTGCATCTTTTCCGTTAAATTTGTAAGGTATTAGCAAACTAAATTTCTTCTGTAAATTTTGTATGCTGTGAAATAAATTTTGGGAACTATAACAAAAATAATTGTAAGAATATACTTTGAACTATTTTATATAATATTTTGTATATTTATACACGCACACACATATATATGTATATATATACGTATATACATACATACATATAAATACATATATAAATATCTATATATATATATATATATATATATATATGTATATACAGATATACATATACATTACATACATAATATAACTATACTATACTATATATATAATATATATTATATATATATATATATATATATATATATATATATATATATATATATACATACATACATGCATATATATATGATATGTGTCCAAAAATTCTCACCGGTCATTGCCAATAGTCAGTTAAAGGTTATACTGAAAAAAAAAGAGTACAGTTTCTGTAACTTTCCTAGTTTTCTTTCTTTTCATAAAGACATCTCGCTTCTTTAATTTCTAATCGCTATTTGCCCAACACAGAAAGAATCTTGTTTATATGCATACGTATACACAGTAAAACAATCTAATGTTTTTTTGACATTATGGGTGATCCAGTTGTTTGCTTCTGGTAAAACATCTAACTCGTCATATTTTTCATTTTACCGACATTGATTTTAATAACACTATTTTTCTTCTATAAGAATAAATTTTAAATGTCTTCCATTTCTTTTGTTTAGATTTACTAATGTTGTTATATTAACCCCTTCCGGTAAAATGACGAGTCTAGCTCGTCATTATTTTTTCATTCCATACCGCACAATGACGAGCTACACTCGTCATACGATTAAAGTTACTGTTAAATATGATAATTAATTTAGTTTAAAATTTCTAGTGTACTGAATTTGGCAACGCTTTTATCACTTTTGAAAATCCCAAGTCACTATTGCATATTGTTCAGAATTTCTTGGTACAAGTCATTGCCAAATTAATGAGTCAGAATAAAAGAAAACCTACTAAGAAATGCCGTGTGTGTTACAAGAATCAAATTAAAAGTGAGACTACTTGGCGGTGTAAACAATTAAGAATTCCTTTGCACTTTGTTTTGAAAAGTACCACTAGCTTGAAGACTATTATCTGTATACCTTATTAATGTTTTGCTTTGATATTTTCTTAATTTTACTGTTTCTGAAATTATTTAACACTATGTAAAAAGTGGATTTTAATTAAGAATATGTAAGGATTGTAAAATGAAACAAGTTTTTTAAATAAAAATTAAATGGTTATTTCATGCACAGTTTTTCATTATTAAATCATACCAGAAGGGGTTAACAATAATCTCGCTTTAATTGCAAATCAGAAAGAATGGTAATACATGCATACTTATATGCATAAACACTCAGAAATCCAAAATAAAGTTTTCTTGCCTTTGATTTCAATTAAAACTAAAAATTAACTTCTTGAATTATTTCGTTAAGGAGCTACTGAAAAGTTAAGATATCAATCGAATGGATTGGGCAGCGTACTCCCCTGATTTAAATCCCATCGAACGTGTGTGGGATGCTTTGGGGGGACGCATTGTAGCACGCTTACCTTCCAGAGAACACCGAATACCTCGAAAAGATACTGATTGAGGAATGGGGACTCCGACCGCAAGAAATAATGTATCTGCTGGTTCTGTGTATGCGAAGACGGTGCGAAGCAACCATTGCAGTTAGAGGAGAGCATATTCCATATTAAGGAACATCTGCTATTAGTTTTTCTTCGTGGATAGACGATCATGAGTCACGATACAAAGCGTAGAATAAAGCTTGTTTTTGTTTGAATTATGCAATTTTTCCTTTACAGCGCCGTGTTTCGTATTTTACGTACATAATATTTTCATTTTTTAATTTCATGTCCCGATGTTTCTTAATTATGGCAAAATCCTTTACTTAAGTTATGCAATATCATATATTCCATATTTGAAATTCTATTCCTTTTATGACATTTATTCTTTACGGAAACTAAATTCGAATTGGTATATTTGCAATCACATAATATTTCTGATACAATTTTCGTTAAGCAATTTTCAATGCATGTGAAATAAACATAGTCATAATACATTTCAATTCAAACGAAATTACATCTATAACCTTTTCCCTTAAGGTTTATATCATTATTTATTCTGAATTCAAAATTCTATTTCGCACATTCAGATGCATATATTCAAGTCAGGTAACCTCACGAACGAACGAACCTGAAATCTCACGGAATGAGTATCGGGATTAGGTTATGTATCGATGATTTGATAACTAAAGTTTTGCATCGTTACATCGATTTCCAAATTTTCAGTAAAACGATGTTGGACGAACACCGATTTAACTAAATCGATTTAAAGAGTGTTTAATTCTACAGTCTACTATGCGTGTTTCAATTTAAAGGAAAATATGTATAAATACATTTTTCCCTCTAAAACTCGGAATTATATCATTATTTATTCTGAATTCAAAATTCTATTTCGCACATTCAGATGCATATATTCAAGTCAGGTAACCTCACAAACGAACGAACCTGAAATTTCACGGAATCAGTATCGGGATTAGGTTATGTATCGATAATTTGATAACTAAAGTTCTGCATCATTACACCGATTTCCAAATTTTCAGTAGAACGATGTTTTACGAACGCCGATTTAACTAAATCGATTTAAAGAGTGTTTAATTCTACAGTCTACTATGCGTGTTTCAATTTAAAGGAAAATATGTATAAATACATTTTTCCCTCTAAACCTCGGAATTATATCATTATCTATTCTGAATTCAAAATTCTATTTCGAACATTCAGATGCATGTATTCAAGACAGGTCACCTCACAAACGGACGAACCTGAAATTTCACGGAATCAGTATCGGGATTAGGTTATGTATCGATAATTTGATAACTAAAGTTCTGCATCGTTACATCGATTTCCAAATTTTCAGTAGAACGATGTTGGACGAACGCCGATTTAACTAAATCGATTTAAAGAGTGTTTAATTCTACAGTCTACTATGCGTGTTTCAATTTAAAAGAAATTATGCATAAATACCATTTTCCCTCTAAACCTCGGAATTATATCATTATCTATTCTGAATTCAAAATTCTATTTCGAACATTTAGATGCATATATTCAAGTCAGGTCACCTCACGAACGAACGAACCTGAAATTTCACGGAATGAGTATCGGGATTAGGTTATTATCGATAATTTGATAACTAAAGTTCTGCATCATTACACCGATTTCCAAATTTTCAGTAGAACGATGTTGGACGAACGCCGATTTAAATAAATCTATTTCAATAGTGTTTAATTCTACAGTCTAATATGCGTGTTTCAATTTAAAAGAAATTAGGCATAAATCCTTTTTCCCTCTAAACCTCGGAATTATATCATTATCTATTCTGAATTCAAAATTCTATTTCGAACATTTAGATGCATATATTCAAGTCAGGTCACCTCACGAACGAACGAACCTGAAATTTCACGGAATGAGTATCGGGATTAGGTTATGTATCGATAATTTGACAACTAAAGTTTTGCATAGTTACATCGATTTCCAAATTTTCATTAGAATGATGTTGGAAGAACGCTGATTTAACTAAATCGATTTAAAGAGAGTTTAATTCTACAGTCTAATATGCGTGTTTCAATTTAAAGGAAAATATGATAAATACATTTTTCCCTCTAAACCTCGGAATTATATCATTATCTATTCTGAATTCAAAATTCTATTTCGAACATTCAGATGCATATAATCAAGACAGGTAACCTCAAGAACGAACGAGCCTGAAATCCACCCAAATGAATATTTCATGGAATCAGACATAAAAATTAAACACAAGAGTGCCCCAACTCTCACTTCTCTTAAAAAATTAACAGCATTTCGCGTGTACCTGAATTTGTCAGCGACTATTTGGGGGAAAATAGATAGTAATACGTTTTTATTCCGTAATCCAACAAATTAAATAGAGTTCTTCGGGCATAATAAACCAGAGCATCGTAAAATTATTATTCATTACTGAATTTCGCAATAGCCGTCTCTGTTTTAATTAAATGGAATAAATTCGTTTAATGCAGTGTATGAGGTTTTTGCGATATATAATTATATGTTATGTGCTCGTATATTCTTTAGATGAAATGCGGTGAAGTAAATAACCTTGAATTCGAATTCCGATAAATTCTTATTCCATGTTTGAACTGATGCTATTAATTTCTACTATAATATACAAATGAGCTAGAGTTTTGACCAATTTTACATCGATAATTGATGTATTGTATAATGACATCGATTTCCCAAATTATCAGTTTGGCGATGTATCACAATATGAAACGAACGCCGATATAGCTAAATCGATTTAAAGGGACTCATATCTCCTAAAGGAAATTGGGATTCAACGATTTACCAATGAATTAATAACGGGATGCATCATGAAACCGATTTTTAAATTTTCAGTTTAGGCTATATATCACAGCATTAATCGAACGCCGATATAGCTGAATAACTTTAAGGGGACTCATTTCTCCTAAAGCATCTTTCATTATATATATCATCGAAGTATCAATGAATTAATAACGGTCTGCGCCATGAAACCGATTTCCAAACTTTCAGTTCAGCGATGTATCACAATATTAAACGAACGCCCATATAGCTAAATAAATTTAAGGGGACTCATATCTCCTAAATGAAATTGGGATTCAACAATGTATCTATGAATTAATAACGGGTTGCGTCATGAAACCGATTTCCAAATTTCAGTTCGGCGATGTATCACAATATTAAACGAACGCTCATATAGGTAAATAAATTTAAGGGGACTCATATCTCCTAAAGGAAATTGGGATTCAACAATGTATCTATGAATTAATAACGGGCTGCGTCATGAAACCGATTTTCAAATTTCAGTTCGGCGATGTATCACAATATTAAACGAACGCCCTTAAAGCTAAATAAATTTAAGGAGACTCATATCTCCTAAAGGAAATTGGGATCCAACGATGTATCAATGAATTAATAACGGACTGCGTGATGAAACCGATTTCCAAATTTTTAGTTCGGTGATGTATCACAATATTAAACGAACGCCGATATAGCTATATCGATTTAAGGAGACTCATATCTCCTAAAGGAAATTGGGATTCGACGATGTAGCAATGAATTTATAACAGGCTGCGTCATGAAACTGATTTTTAAATTTTCAGTTCGGTGATGTATCCCAATATCAAACGATCTCCGATATAGCTAAATCGATTAAAGGGGCCTCATATATCCAAAGCAAAATCGGAATTGGGAAATTTATCAATAATTTATATCCTGCATCGTGACACCGATTTCGGAATTTTTAGTTTGACTATGCCTAACTATGTAGAACGAACGCTTATATAGCTAAATCGATGTAAGAAACTCCATATCTTGTAAAATAAATTGGGATTCGGCGATGTATCGATACATCGCTAATTAACTTGTTGCATCGTGAGACCGATTTCTAGTTGCATCGAAGTCCAGTGATGCATCGGAAACAGATGCTAATATAGATAATCTAACTAAGGGAACATATATCTCCTCAAGGAAATCGGGATTAAGTTATGAATCGATAATTTCATAATTAACATTCTGCATCGTGGCGCCGATTTTCAAATTTTCAGTTGGACGAACGCCGATATAACTAAATCGATTTAAAGAGAGTTTAATTCTACAGTCTAATATGCGTGTTTCAATTTAAAGGAAATTATTTTTGTGTATAAATGCCCCTTTCCCTCTTAATCTTGAAATTATATCATTATCTATTCTGAATTCGAAATGTAGTTTTGAACAGAAAGCTACATGCATTCAAGGCATGCCACCTCATGAACGAAAGAGATGAAATCCACCCAAATGAATATTTCATATAATTAGACATAAAAATTAAACACAAGAGTACCGCAACTTTCCCTTTCTCTTAAAAAATTAACAGCATTTCCCGTGTACCTGAGTTTTTCAGCGACTATGCGGGGGGAAATGGATAGGAATATATTTTCATTCCGTAATCCAACAAATTAAATAGAGTTCTTCTGGCGTAATAAACCAGAGCATCGTAAAATTATTATTCATTACTGAATTTCGCAGTAGCCGACTCTGTCTTAATTAAATGGAATAGATTCGTTTAATGCAGTGTATGAGATTTTTTGCAATGTATAATTATAGGTTATGTGCTCGTATATTCTTTAGATGAGATGCGGTCAAGTGAATAACCTTGAATTCGAAATACGATAATTTTTCATTCCATCTTTGAACAGATGCTATTAGCTTTCTATAATAATTAAATCTGATAAGAAAATTAGACTTTTAACGCTTTTCGGATCATTGTATATTTCTACAAGCGGGTAACTATAGGAGATTTTTTTTCCTGGACAGTATCCTGATAGCAAATTTGGGCGATGTATCGATACATCGCTAATGAACGTGAAATATCGTTAACGAATTTTCAGTTTGGCGATGCATCAGGATATAGAACGAACGCTAATATAACTAAATAAATTAAAATTGCCGGATATTTTTTAAAGGAAATCGGAATTCATAGATGTATCAATAAATTAATAACGTGCTGCATCCTGAAACCGTTTTGCAATTTTCAGTTTGGCGATGTATCACATTATTAAAAGACCGACGATATAGCTAAATCAATTTAAGGGACTCATATCTCCTAAAGAAAATCGGGATTCTACTATGCATCATTAAATTAATAACGTGCTGCATCATGAAACGCAATTCTAAATTTTCAGTTTTTCGATGTATCACAATATTTATCTAAAGCCGATATAGCTAAATCAATTTAAGGGGACTCATATCTCCTAAAGGAAATCGAGATTCAGCGATGTATCAATAAATTAATAACGTGTTGCATCAGGAAACCAATTTTCAAATTTTCAGTTTGGTGATGTATTACAATATTAAACGAACGCCGATATACCTAAATAGATTTGAGAGGCCTCATACCTCCAAAACGAAATCGGGATTGGGAGATATATCGATAATTTACGTCTTGCATCGTGACACCGATTTCTAAATTTATAGTTTGACTATGCATAACGATGTGGAACGAACGCTTATATAGCTAAATCGATTTAAGAAACTTCATATCTTGTAAGATAAATTGTGATTCGGCTATGTATCGATGCATCGCTAATTGTTGAATGGTAACACCGATTTCCAAATTTTAAGTCCAGTGATGCATGTGAAACGAATGTCAATATAGAGCAATGCTAATATAATCTAACTAAGGGAATATGTATCTCCTCAAGGAAATTGGGATTGGGTCATATATCGATAATTTGATAATTAACGTTCTGCATCTTGGCACTGATTTCCAAATTTTTAGTTGAACGATGTTGGACGAACGCCGAAATAACTAAATCGATTTCAAAAGTCTTTAATTCTACAGTCTAATATGCGTGTTTCAATTTAAAGGAAATTATCTTTGTATATAAATAACTTTTTCCCTCTAAATCTTGAAATTATATCATTATATATTCTGAATTCGAAATGTAGTTTCGAACAGAAAGATACATGCATTTAAGGCATGTCACCTCATGAACGAAAGAGCATGAAATCCACCCAAATGAATATTTCATATAATGAGACATAAAAATTAAACACAAGAGTACCGCAACTCTCCCTTTCTCTTAAAAAAGTAACAGCATTTCGCGTGTACTTGAGTTTGTCAGCGGGCTGTGCGGGGGAATGGCTAGTAATACGTTTTCATTCCGTAATCCAACAAATTAAATAGAGGTCTTTGGGCATAATAAAGCAGAGCATCGTAAAATTATTATTCATTACTGAATTTCGTAGTAGACAACTCTGTCTTAATTAAATGGAATAAATTCGTTTAATGCAGTTTATCAGTTTTTTGCGATGTATAATTATATGTTATGTGCTCGTATATTCTTTAGATGAGATGCGAGGACGTGAATAACCTTGAATTCGAATACCGATAATTTCTTATTCCATGTTTAAACCGATGCTATTAATTTCTACTATAATGCACAAACGAGGTAGAGTTTTGACGAATTTTACATCGATAATTAATGTATTGTATAATGTAAACCTACTTCCCAAATTTTCAGCATGGCGATGTATCACAATATTAAACGAACGCCGATATAGCTAAATTGATTTAAGGGGACTCATATCTCCAAAGAAATTTGGGATTCAACGATGTATCAATGCATTAATAACGGGCTGCGTCATGAAACCGATTTCCAAATTTTCAGTTTGGCGATGTATCACAATACTAAACGAACGCCGATATAGCTAAATTGATTTAAGGGGACTCATATCTCTTAAAGGAAATTGGGATTCAGTGATGTATGAATGAATTAATAACGGACTGCGTGATGAAACCAATATCCAAATTTTTAGTTCGGCGATGTATCACAATATTAAACGAACGCCGATATAGCTAAATCAAATTAAAGGTTCTCATATCTCCTAAAGGTTATGTTGATTTGGAGATATATCGATAATTGATGTATTGTATAATGACATCGATTTCCCAAATTTTTAGTCCGGCGATATATCACAATATTAAACGAATGCCGATATAGCTAAATCGATTTAAGGGGACTCATATCTCCTAAAGGAAATCGGGATTGGGAGTCATATCAATAATTTAAGGCCTGCATCGTAACACCGATTTCTAAATTTTTAGTTTGACGATGCATAACGATGTTAAACGAACGCCTATATAGCTAAATCGATTTAAGAGACTTCATATCTTGTAAAGTAAATGGTGATTCAGCGATGTATTGATACATGTCTAATTAACTTGTTGCATCATGAAACCGATTTTCAAATTTTCAGTTCGGCGATGTATCACAATATTAAACGAACGTCGATATAGCTAAATCGATTTAAGAGGCCTCATATCTCTAAAACGAAATTGGGATTGGGAGATATATCAATAATTTACGTCCTGCATCGTGACACCGATTTCTAAATTTTTAGTTTGACGATGCGTAACGATATGGAACGAACGCCTATATAACTAAATCGATTTAAGAAACTTTCTATCTTGTAAAGGAAATTGTGATTTGGTTATGTACTCATAGATCGATAGTTAACTTGTTGCATCGTGACACAATTTCCAAATTTTAAATTTGGTGATACATGTGGAACGAATACAAGTATAGATAATCTAACTGAGGGAACATATATCTCCTCAAGGAAATCGTGATTAAGTTATGTATCGATAATTTGATAATTAACGCTCTGCATCGTGTCACCGATTTCCAAATTTTCAGTTGAATGATGTTGGACGAACGCCGATATAACTAAATCGATTTAAAGAGAGTTTAACCCCTTAATGCACAGTTTTTTTTAATCGGCTGGCCCCCCAAAAATAAATTTTTTTTAAAGTAATAAACACAATTTAGAACGTTGTATTGCCAAAAAAATTTACAAAATTACAAAAATAATCAAAATTTTTATTGCAATTTTGTATTTTTGGTAACATTGCAGAAAATAGACAAATATTGTAATATTACACACACATCAACTTTTTTTTAATCATTCTTTTCGAAATCCCATTTCAGAATAAACATTATAATCAGTAAAAATACTTATTTATACTTTTAAAACATAAATAATAACAATACTAGAATTTATAAAATTAATCAAAATTTTCTTTTTGTGTGATATATTTCGAAACAAGATGTAGCACATAGCCTAACATTGCAACTATCCCACATGTAACGACTGTATTTTCTTTTTCTTTTTCCTTTGCTGTCTCTTTTAGCACAACACACAGCGCAATATCTACAAAAGTACAACGCCACTCGAATTATCTCGAATGTGCACTGTTTGGCCAGTTTAGTGCGCTCCAGTTAACTCGAGCCAACACGTTAAGGGGTTATTTCTACAGTCTAATATCCGTGTTTCAATTTACAGGAAATTATCTTTATGTATAAATACTCTTTTCCCTCTAAATCTTGGAATTATATCATTATATATTCTGAATTCGAAATGTAGTTTCGAACAGAAAGGTATATGCATTCAAGACAAGTCACCTCACGAACGAACGAACCTGAAATCCACCCAAATGAATATTTCACGGAATCAGACATAAAAATTAAACATAAGAGTGCCCCAACTCTCCCGTTCTCTTAAAAAATTAACAGCATTTCGCGTGTACCGGAGTTTGTCATCGGTCTATGCGGGGGAAATGGATAGTAATACGTCGTTATTCCGTAATCCAACAAATTAAATAGAGGTCTTTGGGCATAATAAACCAGAGCATAGTAAAATTATTATTCATTCTGAACTTTGCAGTAGCCGACTCTGTATTATTTAAATGGAATAAATTCGTTTAATGCAGTGTATGAGTTTTTTGCAATGTATAATTATATGTTTTGTGCTCGTATATTCTTTAGATGACATGCGGGGACGTGAATAACCTTGAATTCGAATTACTATAATTTCTTATTCCATGTTTGAACCGATGCTATTAATTTTTACTATAATGTACAAATGAGCTAGAGTTTTGAAGAATTTTACATCGATAATTAATGTATTGTATAATGTCATCGATTTCCCAAATTGTCAGCATGGCAATGTATCACAATATTAAACGATATAGCTAAATCGATTTAAGGGGACTCATATCTCCTAAAAGAAATTGGGATTCAATGGTGTATCAAGGAATTAATAACGGACTGCTTGATGAAACCGATTCCTAAATTTTCAGTCCGGCCACGTATCACAATATTAAACGAATGCCTATATAGCTAAATCGATTTAAGAGACTTCATATCTTGTAAAGTAAATGGTGATTCGGCGATGTATTGATACATGTCTAATTAACTTGTTGCATCATGAAACCGATTTCCAAATTTTCAATTTGACGATGTATCACAATATTAAACGAACGCCGATATAGCTAAATTGATTTAAGGGGACTCATATCTCCTAAAGGAAATTGGGATTCAATGATGTGTCAAAGAATTAATAACGGACTGCGTGATGAAACCGATATCCAAATTTTCAGTCCGGCGATGTATCACAATATTAAACGAATGCCGATATAGTCAAATCGATATAAGAGGCCTCATATTTTGTAAATAAATTTATTGGGTGTAGATATGTCAATTAATTTGTTGCATGAAACTCTGATTTCTAAATTTTTAGTTTGATGATTCATATTAACGATGTGGAACGAATGCCTATATAGCTAAATCGATTTAAGAGATATCATATCTTGTAAAGTAAATGGTGATTCAGCGATGTACAAAATGTCTAATAACAATCATGAAAACCGATTCCAAATTTTAGTTCGTGATTATCACAATATTAAACGAATGCCTATATAGCTAAATCGATTTAAGAGACTTCATATCTTGTAAAGTAAATGGTGATTCGGCGATGTATTGATACATGTCTAATTAACAGGCTGAGTCATGAAACTGATTTTTAAATTTTCAGTTCGGTGATGTATCCCAATATCAAACGATCTCCGATATAGCTAAATCGATTAAAGGGGCCTCATATTTCTAAAACGAAATCGGGATTGGGAGATTTATCAATAATTTACGTCCTGCATGGTGACACAAATATCGCAATTTTTAGTTTGACTATGCCTAGCTATGTGGAAGGAACGCCTATATAGCTAAATCGATGTAAGAAACTACACATCTTGTAAAATAAATTGAGATTCGACGATGTATCGATGCATCGCGAATTAACTTGTTGCATCATGACACCGATTTCCAAATTTTAAATCCGGTGATGCATCTGAAGCGAATGTTAATATAGACTAATGCTAATATAATCTAACTAAGGGACCATATAACTCCTCAAGGAAATCGGGATTGGGTCATGTATCGATAATTAACGTTTTCCTTCGCGGAACCGATTTCCAAATTTTCAGTTGAACGATGTTGGACGAACGCCGATATAACTAAATCGATTTAAAGAGAGTTTAATTCTACAGTCTAATATGCGTGTTTTAATTTAAAGGAAATTATCTTTGTGTATAAATACGTTTTTCCCTCTAAATCTTGAAATTATATTATTATCTAATGAATTAAAATTCTATTCGAACATTAGAATATATTCAAGTCAGGTCAATCACGAACGAACGAACCTGAAATTTAAATAATCGATTGGTTATGTATCGATAATACAACTAAAATTTGCATCGTGACATCGATTTCCAAATTTCAGTGATAACGATGTGGACGAACGTATTTAACTAATCGATTTAAGAGAGTTTAATTCTAAAGTCTAAAGCGTGTTTCAATTTAAAGGAAAATATGATAAATACATTGTCCCCTCTAAACCTCGCGAATTATATCATTATCATCTGAATTCAAAATTTATTTCGAACATTCAGATGCTAATATTTAATCTAACTACGAGAATAACTTGAAATTTCTAAGGAAATCGGGATTGGGTCATGTATCGATAATTAACGTTTTCCTTCGCGGAACCGATTTCCAAATTTTCAGTTGAACGATGTTGGACGAACGCCGATGTAACTACATCGATTTAAAGAGAGTTTAATTCTACAGTCTAATATGCGTGTTTCAATTTAAAGGAAATTATCTTTGTGTATAAATACGTTTTTCCCTCTAGAACTTGAAATTATATTATTATCTATTCTGAATTCAAAATTCTATTTCGAACATTTAGATGCATATATTCAAGTCAGGTCACCTCACGAACGAACGAACCTGAAATTTCACGGAATGAGTATCGGTATTAGGTTATGTATCGATAATTTGACAACTAAAATTTTGCATCGTTACATCAATTTCCAAATTTTCAGTAGAACGATGTTGGACGAACGCTGATTTAACTAAATCTATTTAAATAGTGTTTAATTCTACAGTCTAATATGCGTGTTTCAATTTAAAAGAAATTAGGCATAAATACCTTTTTCCCTCTAAACCTCGGAATTATATCATTATCTATTCTGAATTCAAAATTCTATTTCGAACATTCAGATGCATATATTCAAGTCAGGTCACCTCACGAACGAACGAACCTGAAATTTCACGGAATGAGTATCGGGATTAGGTTATGTATCGATAATTTGACAACTAAAGTTTTGCATCGTTACATCGATTTCCAAATTTTCATTAGAATGATGTTGGAAGAACGCTGATTTAACTAAATCGATTTAAAGAGAGATTTTTGAACCGATGCTATTAATTTCTACTTTTAATGTACAAATGAGCTAGAGTTTTGACGAATTTTACAGCGATAATTGATGTATTGCATAATGACATCGACTTCCTAAATTTTCAGCATGGCGATATATCACAATATTAAACGAACGCCGATATAGCTAAATCGATTTAAAGGGACTCATATCTCCTAAAGGAAATTGGGATTCAACGATTTACCAATGAATTAATAACGGGATGCATCATGAAACCGATTTTTAAATTTTCAGTTTAGGCTATATATCACAGCATTAATCGAACGCCGATATAGCTGAATAAATTTAAGGGGACTCATTTCTCCTAAAGCAAATCGTTATTCATCGAAGTATCAATGAATTAATAACGGACTGCGTGATGAAACCGATTTCCAAACTTTCAGTTCAGCGATGTATCACAATATTAAACGAACGCCCATATAGCTAAATAAATTTAAGGGGACTCATATCTCCTAAATGAAATTGGGATTCAACAATGTATCTATGAATTAATAACGGGTTGCGTCATGAAACCGATTTCCAAATTTCAGTTCGGCGATGTATCACAATATTAAACGAACGCTCATATAGGTAAATAAATTTAAGGGGACTCATATCTCCTAAAGGAAATTGGGATTCAACAATGTATATATGAATTAATAACGGGCTGCGTCATGAAACCGATTTTCAAATTTCAGTTCGGCGATGTATCACAATATTAAACGAACGCCCTTAAAGCTAAATAAATTTAAGGGGACTCATATCTCCTAAAGGAAATTGGGATTCAACAATGTATCTATGAATTAATAACGGGCTGCGTCATGAAACCGATTTCCAAATTTCAGTTCGGCGATGTATCACAATATTAAACGAACGCTCATATAGGTAAATAAATTTAAGGGGACTCATATCTCCTAAAGGAAATTGGGATTCAACAATGTATCTATGAATTAATAACGGGCTGCGTCATGAAACCGATTTTCAAATTTCAGTTCGGCGATGTATCACAATATTAAACGAACGCCCTTAAAGCTAAATAAATTTAAGGGACTCATATCTCCTAAAGGAAATTGGGATTCAACAATGTATCTATGAATTAATAACGGGCTGCGTCATGAAACCGATTTCCAAATTTCAGTTCGGCGATGTATCACAATATTAAACGAACGCCGATATAGCTATATCGATTTAAGGAGACTCATATCTCCTAAAGGAAATTGGGATCCAACGATGTATCAATGAATTTATAACAGGCTGCGTCATGAAACTGATTTTTAAATTTTCAGTTCGATGATGCATCCCAATATCAAACGATCACCGATTTAGCTAAATCGATTAAGGAGGCCTGATATCTCCAAAGCAAAATCGGAATTGGGAAATTTATCAATAATTTATATCCTGCATCGTGACACCGATTTCGGAATTTTTAGTTTGACTATGCCTAACTATGTGGAACGAACGCTTATATAGCTAAATCGATGTAAGAATCTCCATATCTTGTAAAATAAATTGGGATTCCGCGATGTATCGATACATCTCTAATTAACTTGTTACGTCGTGAGACCGATTTCTAAATTTTAAGTCCGGTGATGCATCGGAAACAGATGCTAATATAAATAATCTAACTAAGGGAACATATATCTCCTCAAGGAAATCGGGATTAAGTTATGAATCGATAATTTCATAATTAACATTCTGCATCGTGGCACCGATTTTCAAATTTTCAGTTGGACGAACGCCGATATAACTAAATCGATTTAAAGAGAGTTTAATTCTACAGTCTAATATGCGTGTTTTAATTTACAGGAAAGTATCTTTATGTATAAATACCCTTTTCCCTCTAAATCTTGGAATTATATCATTATATATTCTGAATTCAAAATGTAGTTTCGAACAGAAAGATACATGCATTCAAGGCATGCCACCTCATGAACGAAAGAGATGAAATCCACCCAAATGACTCTGTTTTAATTAAATGGGATAAATTCGTTTAATGCAGTGGATGAGCTTTTTGCGATGTATAATATGTTATGTTCTCTTATATTCTTTAGATGAGATGCGATGATGTGAATAACTTTAAGTTCAAAATACGATAATTTTTCATTCCATCTTTGAACCGATGCTATTAGCTTTCTATAATGATTAAATTTGGTAACAGAATTAGAGTACTAACGTTTTTCGGATGATTGAATAAATGCTACAAGCAGGTACCTATAGCAGATTATTTTCCAGGACAGTATCCTGATAGTAAAATTGGGCGATGTATCGATACATCGCTAATTAACAGGAAATATCGTTAACGAATTTTTTGTTTGACTATGCATCAGGATGTAGAACGAACGCTGATATAACTAAATAAATTTAAAAAGCCGGTTATCTTTTAAATGATATCGGGATTGGGCAATCTATTGATAAATGGCTAATTTACATGCTGCATCGTAACACTTATTTCCAAATTTTCAGTTCTACGATGCACAACGATGTAGAATGAATGTCGATACAGATGAATAGATTTATAGAGCCTCAAATTTCCTATGGAAATTCAGGATTGAGCAATATATCAGTATATAGCTAATTAACGAACTGCATTGTTTCCCCGAATTCAAAATTTTCAGTTCGCTGATGTGTAGCAATGTAAAACGAACGCTGATGTAGCTAAATGCAATTAAGGAACCTTATATCTCCTAAATGAAATCAGAATTTAGCGATGTATCGATAAATGGCTAATTAACATGCTACATCGTAACACCGATTTCCAAATTTTCGGTTCGATGATACACAACGATGTAAAATGAATGTCGATACAGCTAAATAGAATTATAGAATCTCAAATTTCCCATAGAAAATCAGGATTGAGCGATATATCAATAGATAGCTAATTAACGTACTGCGTTGTGACACCGAATTCCAAATTTTCAGTTCGCTGATGTGTAGCGATGTAAAACGAACGCTGATGTAGCTAAATGCAATTAAGGAACCTCATATCTCCTAAATGAAATCAGAATTGGGCGATGTATCGATAAATGGCTAATTAACATGCTACATCGTAGCACCGATTTCCAAATTTTCGGTTCGACGATGCACAACGATGTAAAATGAATGTCGATACAGCTAAATAGAATTATAGAGGCTCAAAAGCCCTATAAAAAATCAGGATTGAGCGATATATCAATAGATAGCTAATTAACGTACTGCATTGTGACACCGAATTCCAAATTTTCAGTTCGCTGATGTGTAGTGATGTGAAACGAACGCTGATGAAGCTAAATGCAATTAAGGGGCCTCATATCTCATAAAATAAATACGATTGGCCGATGTATCAGTATATCGCTAATTAACATGCTGCATTGTGACACCGATTTTAAATTTTTCAGTTCGGCAATGCTTAATGATATTAAATGAACACCGATATAGTGAAATTGGGCCTCATTTAAGGGGCATCAAATCCAAAGGAAATCAGAGAATCCTGAAAGCGTGTGTTTTGACCTACCATAAATTTCTAAATATTCAAAAATATTTTACAAAAATTTGTGAGATATTTAAAACTGCTAAACTTTAAAATTTTAAAACTCCAAACTAAAATAAACCACATATGTATATGCGTACATAACAACACATATATATACATATACATTATACATACATATATATATGTGTGTGTGTATACAGACGTATGTGGTACACATTTGTATACACACGTGCATAATACATATTTGTATATACACTTACATAATACATATATGTATATACACGAAAATAATACATATATGTATGTACATATACATTATACATATATATGCACACATAATATATGCATATATATATATACATAATTCATATGCTTAAAAAAGTACAAAAACCATATATGTATATACACGTACACGATACATATATGTATACATTCGTACATAATACATACACATATGTACACAACTGTGTATAATACATATTTGTATATACACATACATAATACATATATGTATATACACTAACATAATACATATATGTAGGTACATATTCATTATACATATATATACACACATAATATAGGCATATATATGTGTGTGTGCATACTTGTGTGTACATAATACACATATTTACACACACGAGCATAATACATATTTGTATATACACTTACATAATACATATATGTATATACACGATACAAATATATATATGCCGAACGATGGCTGAATGGTTAGGGTGCTGGCCTTCGGAACCGGAGTTCGTGGGTTCGAATCCCACTATGGCATGGATGTTCGTAGCCGTTCGGATTCGGCTTTAAGCAGTAGGTCCCGGTCTCATTAGCCCTCGTGTTGCAAAAAGTAGACCGTAGCACTCAAAAACCAAACCAAACCAAAATATATATATATATATATATATATATATATATATATATATATATATATATATATAAATTCGTACATAATACATATATGTACACACGTGCATAATACATATTTGTATATACACATATATAATACATATATGTATATACATGAGCATAATACATACATGTACGTACATATTCATTATACATATATAGACACACATAATATAGGCATATATATATGCATACTTGTGTGTACATAATAAACATATGTACACACACGAGCATAATACATATATGTATATACACATACATAATACATATATGTATATACACGTACACGATACATACATATATATATATATATAAATTCGTACATAATACACATACGTACACACATGTATAATAGATATTTGTATATACACATACATAATACATATATGTAGATACACGAACATAATGCATATATGTATGTAGATATACATTATACATATATACACCCATACATAATATATGCATATATATATATATATATATATATATATATATACATAATTCATATGTGTATATATATACATAATATATGCATATATATATATATATATATATATATATATATACATAATTCATATGAACATTCTAAAAGTACCAGAACCATATATGTATATATACGTACAAAATACATATACATATAAATTCGTACATAATACAGATATGTACATATACAGAAATATGCTTAAATATTGCATTTTATGTATTATCTGTTACTCTCATTTCACGTTGCATCACTTCTAATCACCCGGCCGACTTAACAGGTAAACGAAATTTCGGTTACCTCCATATTAATTTGACAAAGGAACCGTGGCAACATATCCGACACGGAAATTATCAAACGCACAGGGTTTGGTTTCTCCCACCCCATCCCATCCCGGTATGTGTTCGCGAACAGTGTATGGTTCTCCCTGTTTCTCATTAAGGCCAGGAAATGATCGCGCCTCTAAAAAATCGTTGCAAGAGTGACGCTGCAACCGCAGCAACAACCCGGGGCTTTGACATGTTGTGGAGTGTCGCAACCCTTAATGAGGTAGTCCAATCATCTTGTGAATTTAGGTTGAAAAATTAGAGATGACACAGTAACAAGCGGTAGTCTACCGTTCCATTTTTTTTTTTTATCTTTCGGTTTTATGATTAAATTTAGAAACATTTAAACACGTTTATAATATAGGTATACATACATAAAAGTACTCGAATATACATATGCATGTAAATTCATATGCCCATTTGTGCATATATGTATTAGGTAAATGAATATCTATACATATATTTCTTATGTGTATATACATATATGTATTATCACCCAGTATAATGTATGTATGCATGTATTATGAATGTGTCAAAGTATAAATTTATTATTAATGTCTATAAGGATTTATGTATTATGAATGTGTATAAACATATGTGTGTTATGAATGTGTATACACATATATCCATTATGAATGCATATATAATTATATATATTAGGTATGTATATATACATATATATATGCATTAGGTATGTGTATATACATATATGTATTATGTATGTGTATATGCATTTATGTATTATGACTATGTATAAACTATTATGTATCATGAATGTATATATACTTATATATATTAGGTATATATATATATATATATATATATATATATATATATATATATATATATATATATATATATATATATATTAGGTATGTGAATATACATATATGTATTATGCATGTGTATATGCATTTACGTATTATGACTATGTATAATATATTATGTATCATGAATATATATAAACATATATGTATTATGAATGTATATATACATGTATGTATTATAAATATATATACTTATATGTATTAGGTATGTGAATATACATATATGTATTATGCATGTGTATATACATATAATATATGTGTACATACATACATGATATATGTGTGTATACATACATTATAGATATGTATATACATATATATATTATGAATGTGTTTTTACATATGTGTAACCATAAACATATATGTATTATGAATGTGTGTATACATATGTGTAAGTATGTGCATAGACATATATGTATACATTTATGTATTAGGCTTGTGTGTATACATATGTGTATTATGTTTGTGTATATAGATATATGTATTATGAATAAGATTATACATATATGTATAGTACATGTACATATACATATATGTATAATGTATGCGTATACACATATGATGTACCCAGAATTTTTTTTTCTGAGATGGTCCAAAGTCTTAATCCAAAGTACAATGAATTTTTCAATCTCATAAAAAATTCATTACACAATAATTCATTACACATAGTACATACATACATATATCTTATACATACATCTATAGTTTAGTATACATACATTAATTATGTCATTAAACGGAACGTCAATGTTGTACACAAATGTATTGAATTTTCAAGAATATATTTGCACCCCGTAGCATCTTTTAATTACTACACAGTTTAATACATACCATGTAAATAACTCATGAAAAATTAATACATTTTAAATCAAGAAAAAATGCTGTAGCCTGAATGTAGCCAGAATGTTTTTTGGGGGAGTGTCCAAAATTTTAATCCAAAGTACTGTGAATTATCAATTTCATAAAAAATTATTACAGACTCACATACACACACAAAGTACATACGTACTTATACACAAATCTTTTACATGTATTCATAATTTTTCATAAATACATTAATAGTCATAAAACGGTTTCGCAAAGGTAAACATAATTTAACCTTAAAACCACCATTTACATAAGAATTAGAAGTTAGTTAAATTTTTATTGATGAAAAAAATGTCGGTTCATAGAAAAAAAAAAAAAAACTTTTCACGAAATTTAAAATCGCGCTACTTTCACCTAAAGCAAAATACACACTTTTGCCTTTATCTTTTGTCCAATACCCAACGGGGCATTTTCCATCAATGAAATGCTTCCTGCGTATTTCACGTGACACGCCCCATGATTCCCCTGGCTATTAAAGTTGAAAGCCATTTTGTTACTCTTTTATCGTTTTGTGTGATGGTTATTACTAATATTTTTTTTCTTTCTTTCTTAATCTGTTTCAGGAGTGGAAAAAAGAAGAGAAAATTTTCCAGCGTATTCACGGTCTGGTACGCTAGAAAACTGAGATTCATATTTGTATGACTTAATGCATGGCACGGAACATTTTTTGTGAATACAGTTGTTTGGAAAGTTGAGAAAAACATGTAGACAGTATTTGCAAAAGAATAATTATTTACTGCTTTGGAATTTGTCAACAAGAAGTTCAATAAGAGATTATGCTGAAAACAGGCTTTTTTATGCTTAGAATTGATTGTAGATTGTTTTAGATTGTAGTAACTGTAAATAATTATTCATACATAAATTACCACATTAGGAAAACAAATATTATGAAAACATTTGAAAAGTTCCAGTTTTTGGATATTTCGTGGGTTGCCAATGATTTTTTGAACATTAAACAATGCAAATGACTGTTTAATGTTTTAGCATGTTCCAAAATAATTACAAACAATTGCTGAATCATTAACTCTTACACAGTGCAAAAGATTATTCTCCAAATAGAATGAAGTATATGAATATTTCTTTAATTATCTGGCAGTCCTGCGTTGACAAGACCTTGATAATACTTTGAGAACAGAAAGCTACATATGGAAAATTTGTATTTGCTTAAAATTATTTCAGATTTTTTCCAAAAATCTAACCAATCATCAACTACCTTACAAAGAAGAATGATATTCTCCAAATCCAATAAAATATTTCAGTGTTTGTATATTTTGAATGTAATATTTCAGTTGAAAGGCGGAAAATATTTCAAATGAAAGGTGAAAATGGCTACTTTTCTTTAATATTATTCCAGACTAAATCCTAAACTATTGTCGAATTATTACCTGTCCCACAATGCAGAAAAGCATCTGCGAATCGAATAAGCTCTTTCAACGTTTTATCCTTTTGATTGTTATCAGCAATGCTTCAACAAGAGAAAAAGACAGATGATTTTCAATTTATTCGAAAATGTTCGAAAAGAATACTATACAGTTTCCAGATTATCGATGTCTTATTACGAAATCAGGTAAAATCTCTGAGGCTAGAGAAATTTTAGCAAAAATATTACCATTGTGTTTCAGTATATAGAGTTTTTTTACAGAATGTCTAAGGCTAAAAGGATATTACGTTCTGTTCGCTTCAAATATGCCGGATCTATGAAGCGTGTGACAACGTGTTCGAATTGTGTAATGCTGTCCATATTCTTGTTCGTTGCGGTCGTCGTTGTGACGGTCAGGGACGACGACGATGCTACACAACCTACGACGTCGAAACTGGACGATTTCCAGTCGGCCACTTACGTGAAAAGAACTTACCGGCCTTCGACCACATTTCGTACCCCGACGCGTGAGCAAACACATCACAAAACAGTAAAAGCGACTTCGTTGTCGAATGTTGCAAACATTCTGACGTCCAGGAACGAATCCAAAATAACCTCAGCTCCTTGGCTGCCAGCATGGACTCCTAGGAATGTAATGCCGGTCATAAAGGTGTTCTACAGGGGTAACTATCCGAAGATGAATCTCAAAACCACCAAAGCTTGGTCCATAAATCAAAAGAAGATGACATATCGGGACGTATTTGAGGCTTTGGCCCATCCCAGGCTGTTCCCTCAGACCACCGAAGAGTACCAATATCACGATGCGCCCCCACGACCGGGCCTCAACGACTGGATCCAAGCAAACAGTCCCAGAGACAAAGAAAAGTTCTTAGTGTATTCCGCCTACTGGGACGACAGGTTCGAAGATAACAATAACGTGAGGGTAATAGCCGTCATGGTTACAAAGAATCCGCCCACAATTTACTGCCGGTTGCAGAACGCGGACGACACTCACAATGATGTACCTGTCGTTCGAAAAATCATGAACGAGCACTGGAGGCTGAAGTACGCTTCGTACTTCGTATCGTGCGAGGTGTCCAAGAGCCTGCAGGCTCCAACCAGAGTTCTTCTGTCCTTGAACAGGAACTATACTTTCGCTGCTTCGCTACCAGTGTTCCGTAACAAGGAGAACACAGTGTCACCCAGGGGCGACATTGCTGTGTGCGTAAAGCCCTTTCACTACTACTATGACAGAGCTACGTGGCTCACGGAGTTCATAGAGCTCCACCGAATTCTGGGGGCCGAGCACTTCTTCTTTTACAACCACTCCGTCGGCGAGACGGTGGACCCGCTTCTTAGGCACTACATAACTCAGAAAGTAGTGACGGTTCTACCATGGAACTTGCCGGTGAGGTCGCAGAAAGAAATTCGAACAGAAGGCATCTTCTCGTCCCTGAACGACTGCGTTTTCCGTACCATGCACCTCTTCCACTACGTAGTCCTCCTAGACTTTGATGAGTATATCATACCTAGAGAACACGACAACTACCTAGACATGCTGGAGAAGCTAGAGGAGGACAACAAGAGGATTCGCGGCAAACCTGGGAGCTTCGTCTTCCGCAACACATTTTTCTATCTGTACTGGGAAAACGACACCGCTGGCTTCGGTGTCGAGCCCGAGAAGCCCCCGGACTTTATGCCCTACTTCGTCACCCAGTACAAGACAAGGAGGCTGTCCACTTCCATGAAGACGGGCAGCCGGTCTAAGTACATAGTAGTACCAGAGAGGGTGGTGGAGGTTGGTAATCACGTAGTGTGGAGACACGCGTCCGGTAAGTATAAGGAGTATTGATTGTTTAGAAGGTTTAATCCTTCTTTCAGCATAAATGTCAAAAAGACGAGTCCATTTTAACAATTGGGGATTATTTGTTATGTATCAGTGTGTGTATGCTTAGCTTCCTTGAAAAGGTTTGATCAAATTTATACTAGGTTCCGGATTCAGTTCCGGTTAGAAGAAATCATTCTCCTTAATCTGCAAATTAATTTTACTTAAAATGTTTCTTAATTTAATATTACAGTTCCCAAAATTTTGCAACAACCAGTTTCCAAGCAACAAATACACACAAAAAATCGACTTATAGCCCACAAATATCAGCTGTATAGGCTGTGCTGTACAGACGATACCTTCCCTTTATCAATTACTATGAAATCGTTTTCTATCGTAGCTGGAACTGCATTAAAATTTAGTTTATCCATTTACAACCTTGTGATCTTAGTGATGTCCTGAACTCCAACAATGGAAACGTTTGCAAATAACTTTTATGCTGCAATGGTTTTAATACTTGTTCTTAGGATTCGCACAACTGTAAACGAAAGTCATGAATCATTTGACTTTTCCCCAATTTTAGACAGCCGGGGGATTCAGTTACAAGAAACTGTAACTGTCTTGCGAATTCAGTAGTTTTAGCTGCCCCAAGAAACCAAATCTATTATACCTATAATCTATCTTATTTTCATACTGCAGTAGTTGTCTTTTAATATTTGTTGTTTGGGATTAAGGAAATTTTATCATCCCACTGTAAACGAAAGCCTGAATGATATGACTTTTTCCCAGTTTTAGGCAGCAGAGAGAAGAGATAGTTTAATCTTCATTTAGCGTAAATTTTAAACATCATTGATAGTGAAACTGAATGTCGTCACGAGTAAGAAAACAAATCGATAAATTGAACTTGAAACAGTACCTTTATCTTTTAATTTATCCACTTATTGCCTTCACATCTTAGTATGTCCTGAATGGCAACTATGTGATCTACTGCGAATAATTTTTATATTGCAGTGGTTTTATATTTGTATCTTGGGATAAGAAGCGAAGTCATGAATCATTTAACTTTTCCACAGTTTTAGGCAGCCGGGCGATTCAATTACAAGAAACTGTGACTGACTTGCGAATTCGGTGTTTTAGCTATCAGAAGAAACCACATCTATTATACCTATAATCTATCTTATTTTCATACTGCAGTAGTTGTCTTTTAATATTTGTTGTTTGAGATTAACGAGAATTTAACGTCCCACTGTAAATGAAAGCTTGAATGATATGACTTTTTCATAGTTTTAGGCAGCAGAGAGAAGAGATAGTTTAATCTTCATTTAGCTTAAATTTTAAACTTTAGTTATCGATAGTGAATCCGAATGTTGTCATTTGTCAAAATTCGATAAATTTAATTTGAAACAGCACCTTTATCCTTTAATTTATCCACTTACAGCCTCCTGATCTTAGTGACGTCCTGAATGGCAACTACGTAATCCACTGCGAATAATTTTTATACTGCAGTGGTTTTAAGTATTAGTTATTTGGAATAAGAAGAATTCAACGTACAACTGTAAATGAAGTCGTGAATGATTTGACTTGTTCCTCATTTTAGGCAGCAGATAGATGAGATAGTTTAATCTTCATTTGGCGTAAATTTTAAACTTTAGTTATTGATAGTGAATCCAAATGTTGTCAATTATCAAAATTCCATAAATTTAACTTGAAACAGTACCTTTATCCTCTAATTTATCCACTTACAGCCTCCTGATCTTAGTGATGTCCTGAATGGCAACTACGTAATTCACTGCGAATAATTTTTATATTGCAGTGGTTTTAAGTATTAGTTATTTGGAATAAGAATTCAACTTACAACTGTAAATGAAGGCGTGAATTATTTGACTTTTTCCTAACTTTAGGCAACAGTGAGAAGAGATAGTTTAATCTTCATTTAGAGTAAATTTTAAAATTCAGTTATCGATAGTGAATCCGAATGTTCTCATTTGTCAAAATTCGATAAATTTAATTTGAAACAGCACCTTTATCCTTTAATTTATCCACTTGAAGCTTCCTGATCATAGTGATGTCCTGAATGGCAACTATGTGATCTACTGCGAATAATTTTTATACTGCAGTGGTTTTAAGTATTAGTTATTTGGAATAAGAAGAATTCAGCTTACAACTGTAAATGAAGTCGTGAATGATTTGACTTTTTCCTAATTTTAGGCAGTTTTGATTTGACTTGTTCCTCATTTAGCATGTAATATTATTAATATTTAGCGATAAAAACTTTAGTATTCTTTTCATAATGGATGATCCTAAATAAAAAAAAATATCCAAATATATTTTTTAAAACCATACTTACTCCTTTAAATATACTTTTTATTTTTGATACAATATTAAAAAAAACTTGCAGTGGTTATTAATTAGTTTTTGGAATAAGAATTCAGATAGTATGAAAGTGTGAATGATTTGTTTAATTTTTACGAGAAAGAAGTAAAATTTATCCTAAAATTATATTTAATCCATTCATAAATAGGACTGAAATTGTCTTTTTATCGTCAGGAATTTATCCACTTCATTAGGTGATCTTTTGAATGGCAACTACTTGAACTCTGCGAATAATATACTTCAGTGTTTAATGTTGGAATAAAGAAAGCGAAGTCATGAATAATTTTTTTTTTACGGCATTAAGCTGAGATCATAAAGACTGTTTAAGCAATTTAAATCATTTAATAATTTTTTAATTTTTACATCTGCACATGTGGTAGAATATTACTTTTACTAGTAACGCGAATTTAAGAGAATTTTAATCCTGAAGGTATATTTTTTTAGCAGTTTTAGGCAGCAGAGAGAAGATTTATTAATCTTCATTTTCGTATTTTTAAATTTTAGTTAGATTTTAAAAATCTTTTGTTGCAAAATAAATAACTGAATTTACCTATTTTTTTAAAGCATTACGTCTGCGCTTTAGGTTTGTTTTTATTCAATATTTTTTTTTTACGAGAAGTTCTATATTTATGTCTTTCCACAGTTTATATTCTTAACAAGAAACTGTTGAAATCATTTTTTGTATCTAAAGCGTCAATAGGTAATATCTCAAAAAGAAAGGAAAAAAATCTTTTAAATTGGAACCTCAAGTACAACGTCCCAAACTGATAAGAACGTAACTGACTTTACAAATCTTTTAATATTAAAATAAATCCCCTTTAGTCAAAGGAACAGTGACTGAATTTCGTTCTAGTAAACAAATTATAAAAGTTGATTAAACTTGAAACGAAATATTTGTAATTGTCTTTCCTAATTTTTATCGCTGAACGCACTTACACTGCAGTTTTTATATAATACTATCCAAAGAAACTGAAGAAAATGTCTCAATAAATGAATCATAGGTTTTTAAATGATTCAAATAAAGATCCTTATTTTTAGTTGACATGGCAACAATCGAAAGAAATTTTTCTAAGGGCATTTGTATTTTTTTTAATAGTGACAAAAAAATAAAGAGACGAAAAAAATTAAGATTAACTAAATAACTAGTATTTTTCCCATTTTTTTTAATAAAACCATAGCTTTACACTCAGTTTGTGGAAATCCATGAAAATTATAGTACACATCAAAATCCAAGTAAATTTCTTAAAAGAAATGGAACAAAAAAAAAACGGTATCAAGGATATTAATGATTTTACTTTTATTTACTATGGATTTTGTACCTCATCTGAATTCATAAACCTTATTATCCTGTAAATAACTATGTAATTAGTTCATAATAAGCGCCATTAAAAAATATTTCAAACACAAAATTTTAATTAATTTATTTTGTCAACAATATACAGTCTATCCAGAAATGAGGAAGCCTCTGTATATCGCATCAATGTACTTCTATGTGTATAGTATGGAATACAAAGAAGTAAATTAAAAACAAATGATAAAAAAAGCTTGTAATTTTTTTACATAACTGAGATGAAGATTCACATTCTAAATCACCATTTTCACATAAACATTTTGAATATTTACAGCATAATACAAAACAGCGACACCATATTTTATTATTACACTAGTAACATAAATTTTGAAACAGTACAATTTTAATGCTATTAAAGATAATATTTTTGCAATTGTAGAAAATGTTTCTTTACATTAAAGAATAGGATCTTTTCATTCCATAAATTTTTATTTAATAGAATACATAAACTATTATAACGAAATATAGTAAAAAAAAGCTTAGCTTGTACTTTTTTTTTCACGGCATGGTAAGCTGAGATCAAAGACTGTTCACAGCAATTTAAATCCCATTTCACATACATTTTTTGATTTTTACAGCATGCACATAAAACAGTGGTACGGAATATTTACATTTATACACAGTAGCTGAAATTTTAACAGTAGCCAATTTTTAAAGCATTAAAAATATTTAACAATTGTAGAAATACATTACATTAAAGAATGATCGTATTCAGCATTAAATTTATATTTTAATTGGAGATACGCAAACTTGGGTATCAACGCAAATGTAGTAAAGAAAGCTTAGCTTGTACTTTTTTTTTCACGGCATGGTAAGCTGAGATCAAAGACTGTTCACAGCAATTTAAATCCCATTTCACATACATTTTTTGATTTTTACAGCATGCACATAAAACAGTGGTACGGAATATTTACATTTATACATAGTAACGCGGCAATTAGAAAGAGCACAAATTTTTAATGCCATTAAAAGGTAATATTTTAGCAATTGCAGAAATATTCATTATATTAAAGAATAGGATCTATTTTCATATTAAATTTATATTTTAATAGGAATAAAATCTATGGTATCAACAAATATAGTAAAAAAAGCTTAGCTTGTACTTTTTTTTTAAAGCATGATAACTGAGATCGAAGACCTTTACAGTAACTAAATCACATTATCACATACATTTTGAGATATTTACAGCATACACATATAAATGGTACGGATTATTTAATAAAGTAGGGAAATTTAAGTCCAATTTTAAAGCTATTAAAAGGAATATTTTACAATTGTAAAATACAATACATTAAAGAAAGGATCGTATTTCAAATCATTAAATGTGTATATTAAATAGGAATACATAGAAGTTTATTATCAACTCCAAATATAGTAAAAAAATAGCTTGTACTTTTTTCTTATGGCATGATCGCTGAGATCGAAGACGCTTCACAGTACCTTAAATCCCATTTCACATACATTTTGAGATATTTACAGTATACACATAAAACATGTACGGTTTTTTACATTTCTACACATAGTAAATTTGCAAGTACAATTAAAGCTATAAAGCAATATTTAACAATTGTAGAAATCATTACATTAAAGAATAGGATCGTATTCATGTCCATTAAATGTGTATATTTTAATAGGAATACATAAAAGTCATGTATCAACGCCAATATAGTAAAAAAAGCTTAGCTTGTACTTTTTTTCTTACGGCATGGTAAGCTGAGATCGAAGACGCTTACAGTAACTTAAATCCCATTTCACATACATTTTGAGATATTTACAGCATACACATAAAACAGTGGTACGGATTATTTACATTTCTACACAGTAGCTCGGAAATTTGCAACAGTACAATGTGTTAATGCTATTAAAAGATAATATTTTGGCAATTGTAGAAATGTTCATTACATTAAAGAATAGGATCGCATCTCATGTACATTAAATATGTGTATAGTAATAGGAATACAAAGAAGTCAAATGGTATCAACACCAAATGCAGTAAAAAAAGCTTGTAATTTTTTTTAATGCATGGCAAACTGAGATCGAAGACGCTTCACAGTACCTTAAATCCCATTTCACATACATTTTGAGATATTTACAGTATACATACAAAACAGCGACACACAATATTTATATTTACACTCAGTAGCACATAAATTTGCAACAGTACAATGTGTTAATGCTATTAAAAGATAATATTTTGGCAATTGTAGAAATGTTCATTACATTAAAGAATAGGATCGTATTTCATGTCCATTAAATGTGTATATTTAATAGGAATACATAAAAGTCTTATGGTATCAACGCCAAATATAGTAAAAAAAAGCTTAGCTTATACTTTTTTCTTACGGCATGGTAAGCTGAGATCGAAGACGCTTTACAGTAACTTAAATCCCATTTCACATACATTTTGAGATATTTACAGCATACACATAAAACAGTGGTACGGATTATTTACATTTCTACACAGTAGCTCGGAAATTTGCAACAGTACCAATTTTTAAAGCTATTAAAAGGCAATATTTAACAATTGTAGAAATGTCCATTACATTAAAGAATAGGATCGTATTTCATGTCCATTAAATGTGTATATTTAATAGGAATACATAGAAGTCTTATGGTATCAACGCCAAATATAGTAAAAAAAAAAAAAAGCTTAGCTTGTACTTTTTTCTTACTGCATGGTAAGCTGAGATCGAAGACGCTTTACAGCAATTTAAATCCCATTTCACATACATTTTGAGATATTTACAGCATACACATAAAACAGTGGTACGGATTATTTACATTTCTACACAGTAGCTCGGAAATTTGCAACAGTACAAATTTTTAAATTTATTAAAAGGTAATATTTTAGCAATTGTAGAAATGACTATTACATTAAAGAATAGGATCGTATTTCATGTCCATTAAATGTGTATATTTTAATAGGAATACATAGAAGTCTTATGGTATCAACGCCAAATATAGTAAAAAAAGCTTAGCTTGTACTTTTTTCTTATGGCATGATAAGCTGAGATCGAAGACGCTTTACAGTAACTTAAATCCCATTTCACATACATTTTGAGATATTTACAGCATACACATAAAACAGTGGTACGGATTATTTACATTTCTACACAGTAGCTCGGAAATTTGCAACAGTACCAATTTTTAAAGCTATTAAAAGGCAATATTTTAGCAATTGTAGAAATGTCCATTACATTAAAGAATAGGATCTTATTTCATGTCCATTAAATGTGTATATTTAATAGGAATACATAGAAGTCTTATGGTATCAACGCCAAATATAGTAAAAAAAAAAAAAAGCTTAGCTTGTACTTTTTTCTTACTGCATGGTAAGCTGAGATCGAAGACGCTTTACAGTAATTTAAATCACATTTCACATACTTTTTCCGATATTTACAGCATACACATAAAACAGTGGTACGTTTTATTTACATTTATACACAGTAGCTTGGAATTTTGCAACAGTACAAATTTTTAAAGTTATTAAAAGGTAATATTTTAGCAATTGTAGAAATGACTATTACATTAAAGAATAGGATCGTATACCATGTCCATTAAATGTGTATATTTAATAGGAATACATAGAAGTCTTATGGTATCAACGCCAAATATAGTAAAAAAAGCTTAGCTTGTACTTTTTTCTTATGGCATGATAAGCTGAGATCGAAGACGCTTTACAGTAACTTAAATCCCATTTCACATACATTTTTCGATATTTACGGCATACACATAACACAGTAGTATGGATTATTTACATTTACACAAAGTAGCCCATAAATTTGCAAGAGTACAAAGTGTTAATGCTGTTAAAAGGTAATATTTTAGCAATTGTAGAAATGTCCATTACATTAAAGAATAGGATCTATCTCATGTCCATTAAATGTGTATATTTTAATAGGAATACAAAGAAGTCAAATAGCATGAACACCAAATACAGTAAAAAAAGCTTAGCTTGTACTGGTTTTCTTAAGGCATAGCAATCTGAGATCAAAAACGCTTCATAGCAATTTAAATCTTATTTCACATACATTTTCCGATATTTACAGCATACACATAAAACAGTGGTACGGATTATTTGGATTTATACACAGTAGCTTGGAATTTTGCAACAGTACAAATTTTTAAATTTATTAAAAGGTAATATTTTAGCAATTGTAGAAATGACTATTACATTAAAGAATAGGATCGTATTTCATGTCCATTAAATGTGTATATTTTAATAGGAATACATAGAAGTCTTATGGTATCAACGCCAAATATAGTAAAAAAAGCTTAGCTTGTACTTTTTTCTTATGGCATGATAAGCTGAGATCGAAGACGCTTTACAGTAACTTAAATCCCATTTCACATACATTTTGAGATATTTACAGCATACACATAAAACAGTGGTACGGATTATTTGGATTTATAAACAGTAGCTCCTAAATTTGCAACAGTACCAAATTTTAAAGCTATTAAAAGGTAATATTTTAGCAATTGTAGAAATGTCCATTACATTAAAGAATAGGATCGTATTTCATGTCCATTAAATGTGTATATTTAATAGGAATACATAGAAGTCTTATGGTATCAACGCCAAATATAGTAAAAAAAAAAAAAAGCTTAGCTTGTACTTTTTTCTTACTGCATGGTAAGCTGAGATCGAAGACGCTTTACAGCAATTTAAATCCCATTTCACATACTTTTTCCGATATTTACAGCATACACATAAAACAGTGGTACGTTTTATTTACATTTATACACAGTAGCTTGGAATTTTGCAACAGTACAAATTTTTAAAGTTATTAAAAGGTAATATTTTAGCAATTGTAGAAATGTCCATTAGATTGAAAAATAGGATTGCATCTCATGTCCATTAAATGTGTATATTTTAATAAGAATCCAAAGAGGTTTTATGGTATCAACACCAAATGCAGTAAAGAAAGCTTAGCTTGTAATTTATTCTTACGATATGTTGAGATGAGATCGACGACGCTTCACAGCAATTTAAATCCTATTTCATATACATTTTTCGATATTTACGGCATACACATAACACAGCAATACAGAATATTTATATTTATACACAGTAGCTTATAAATTCGCAATAGTACAAATTTTTAATACAATTAAAAGGTAATATATTAGCAATTGTAGAAATGTCCATTACATTATAGAATAGGATGGTATCTCAAGTCCATTTAAAAATCATTTAAAAAAGTACAATATAAAATGCGTATATTTTACTAGGAATAAAAAGAAGTCATATGGTAACAACACCAAATGCAGGAAAGAAAGCTTAGCTTGTACTTTTTTCTTACGGCATGGCAAGCTGAGATCGAAGACGCTTCACAGTAATTTAAATCACATTTCACATACATTTTCCGATATTTACAGCATACACATAAAACAGTGGTACGGATTATTTGCATTTATAAACAGTAGCTCCTAAATTTGCAACAGTACCAATTTTTAATGCTATTAAAAGGTATTATTTTAGCAATTGTATAAATGCCTATTGTATTAAAGAATAGGATTGCATCTCATGTCCATTAAATGTGTATATTTTAATAAGAATCCAAAGAAGTCAAATATAAACACCAATACAGTAAAAAAAATCTTAGCTTGTACTGTTTTTCTTACGGCATGGCAAGCTGAGATCAGCTTCATAGCAATTTAAATCTTATTTCACATACATTTTCCGATATTTACAGCATACACATAAAACAGTGGTACGGATTATTTGGATTTATAAACAGTAGCTCCTAAATTTGCAACAGCACCAAATTTTAAAGCTATTAAAAGGTAATATTTTAGCAATTGTATAAATGCCTATTGTATTAAAGAATAGGACCGTATCTTATGTCCATGAAATGTGTATATTTTAATAGGAATACAAAGAAGTCAAATGGTATCAACACCAAATGCAGTAAAAATGCTTAGCTTGTACTGTTTTTCTGACGGTATGTTTTGCTGAAATCGGAGACACTTCTCAGCAATTTAATTCGAATTCCACATACATTTTTCGATATTTACAGCATACACGCAAAACAGCAATACAGAATATTTATATTTATACACAGTAGCTTATAAATTCGCAATAGTACAAATTTTTAATACAATTAAATGTAATATATTAGCAATTGTAGAAATGTCCATTACATTATAGAATAGGATGGTATCTCAAGTCCATTTAAAAATCATTTATATAAACTTACTAGGAATACAAAGCGTTGTAAAGAAAGCTTAGCTTATACTTTTTTCTTACGGCATGGCAAGCTCAGATCGAATACTTGTATTCCGATATTTACTGCATGTCAGAATATTTACTATACACAGTAGATTCTAGCGTTGTAATTTCACATTTCAACAGTTGATTACTTGCATAACATAGCTCGTAAATTTAGTATTACGTAATATTTTAGCAACTGTAGAAATGTCCATTAGATCTCACACTCAAAGAAGTCAAATGGTATCAACACCAAATGCAGTAAAAAAAAAAGATTAGCTTGTCCTTTTTTTCCTTACGACATGGCTTCGGAATCAGCTTTAAGCTGTAGGTCCTGGTCTCATTAGCCCTGGTGTTGCAAAAAGTATACCATAGTGTTCCAAACCAATAGATATCTAGTCCTAATGTACATATTAAAGATACAAAGAAAGTCATATCAACACCAAACGAAACTTACACGACATATCGGAATTTAACTGTACCGTCTCATTAATTTGCAAAAAGTAACCGTACGAAACCAAACCAAACCTTACGACATGGCAAGCTGAGATTGAAAACGTTTCTAAAATTTTAAATCGTATTTAATACATTTTTCTGATATTTCACAATGACGGGCTATATGCTAGTTTATAAATAATATAAACGAGTTGAAAATTTTTATTCATCGATTATTTTTTGTTGCAATGAAAATTTTATCACCGGTATTAACAACAAATTCTATCTACCTCCATTAATTACTGTGGCAAAAATATTGGAAAGAACTTAACGATAATTTCGATGTAGCTATGAAAAACTTTGAATTAAGCTACACGTGCTTCCCGAGTGGTGCTAAAGGAGTAACAGGTTCGCAGCCTTAACGATACAGGAGTTAGGATAATGTCTGTATCGCCTGCTGCATCGGAAAAAAGTAGGGACTTTTAAAAATTCCTTGTAGATTACAAACTTGAGGTACATGATAATAGGGCTTCGAACCGTAACTGAACCGAAAACCGGAAAAAACCGTTATTTTGGTCGGAACGAAAACCGGAACTGAACCGAAAAAAATATCGGTTTATTTCGGTTCGATATATCTTTCAGTCATTTTGTTACTGTTACCAACTTATCAATATTTTCTAATTTAACGTCAACTTTAAAATTTCATTACATGTATACTGCTTCTCGATGTCCTATTTTGATATTTGTTGAAAGAGCGTTTTCAGGTTTGAAATTTATTCTTCGAGACAACAGAAGTAATCTCAGTGAAACCACGTTAGAAGATATATTAATAATTAGAGGCGATTTTCATATGTTAAATAAATAATATATTTTTTACATAATTATTGCAAGGCCAAGTGCACGATGTGAGAGTCAAACGACGAATGTGGGTAATCATGAACCTAGTTGTCAAATGCGATTTTGATAATGGATAACAATGCCAATGCTCGCCGCTCTTATCGTACCTGCTGTTTGTATCAATTCACATAGTGTACCAATTAAAAAAAAGAATAAAATCTTCTAAATTTTGATAGAATTACATTTTTTGTTTATGATAGAATTATATTTTTAGTACAAATAAGAATATACATAAAATGAAATTATTCATTTGGAACTGAAACGAAAACTATTTTTGGCGGAGCGAAAACCGGAACTGAACCGATATTAATTTTTTAGTTGAACCGGAACGAAAACCGGAACAAAAAAAATTACGGTTCGAAGCCCTGCATGATAATACCCACGCGATGTTTAAGCTAATTTTATATTATGTTCTAGATTAGCTTTGTGCATTAGTTGAACATTAGACCCAGTCTGCATAATTCTTTAAAGCAGAGAGTGATTTGTAGTTCTGGACAATACAATTCTGGAAGATTAAAAATTTTACTGATCCCGTCATATGACGAGCTATATGCTAGTCATATATATTCGTCTAAATCTCGGAAAGAGTTTTGAGTTTTGACTCTTTCAATGCTCTCTCAGTACTTCATACAGAGGAAAGTAAAAAGTCTAAACTGATCGCTTAGCCTTCATTCATAATAAATGAGGCGAGAGTCATCAAGCAGTAACACTGCTCCCCTAATGACAGTTTGACGCAATCATCTAATCGATTTTGACCACTCACTCTTTCCCAGTTTAGCATCTGGGGACTCTACCTGGAATTCAATACCAGAAGGATTGTAACTGGGGTTTCATTTTATATAAGAGGGTTTCTCTGAAATATTTGAGGTACGCGCAGACTAGAGTTTACAAAATAAAAATAACGGTTTGATTTTAAAATACAAAGTATTTTAACACGCAGACGATTTTTTATTGACTTACTTCAACTTGTTTAGCGTAGAATAAATTTTAAACAGAAGAGAAAATAGAGTTCAAGCGAGAACATTTTTTGCGTTAGGATTTTCTACGATTTTAAGCCACAATTAAATTAAGAAGAATGCTTTCAACGGTTGCAATTGGCATTTGGTGATGAATCTCCAGCTCTTGCTATTGTATTCAGATGGTTTACAGAATTTATCAGAGGTCGCCATTTTCTTCACGATGAAGAACACACAGGTCCGCCGTAGGCTTTAATCCTGAATAATGTGTCTGCCATACGAAAAATGTTCATGGATGATAATCGCTGCACCTATCAAATTATACAGAAGGAACCTAACATTGGATCCGCAGCCATACACAAAATTATTAATGAAGAATTACATATGAAAAAAGTAATTTACCGTTGGGTTTCCCATAATCTAACTTAGCACCAAAAGGGGAGCAGAGTCAGTAAAGAAACTCTTAAATAGCTAAATGATGGTGGCCACCGCATCATTTCTAAAATTGTAACGGGTGATGAAACGTACATACAGTTTCTTGACGTTCCAACACGTCAAGAAAGCAAAATATGGGTCTTTGAGGATGATTCCACGCCGACAATGATGAAAAGACGCGCACTGAAAAAAAGTGATGTATGCCGTTTTCTTCTGAAATACGGGATTGGTCAATGCCATCAAGTTGGAAGGACAGAAGACAGTAACAGTACACAGTATGACAGAAGACAGTTTGTACTGAGTCAACTCATCTCAGCTCTTCTTTGACATTCTCTCTCGCGCATCAACATGAAAGAACGGTCCTTTCCTCAATGTGGCTGTCGACAGGGTTGTATTTTTTCATTTTTATTTTTTGATGAATATTTTTGAAAAATCCGCGAAGAACTGAAGCCGCAAAGCAGGAAGCGAGAAGTGGGGAGGGAGCACTGTATATCGTTCCAGGTACATATATTTGGAGAAGAATATAGATGCAATATCGAAGAGTTACCTCTGATGCTGCCATCTGTTGGTAG
>CM063497.1:56935932-56953432 GCA_032207245.1 Pardosa pseudoannulata
AAGTGTTAAGTTTTGCAAAGAGCTTTTATTTATAACTAGCATATAGCCCGTCATATGACGGGATCAATACAATTTTTAATTTTCCATAATTGTAAAGTATCTTATGAGGCAGGTCAAAATTTGGTTTGTTTTTTGGCTGAGAATTATCTAGTACACGCTCAATAATTTGTTTACCTTTATTGACCGCTTGTTAGTTGCCAACTTTAATTTATTTTGTCATATTACATGATAGGATGGACAGCAGAGGTATTAATATTGACAGTGATTTTGTGGTATATGGATGATATCCAACATTTAACATATCAATTGCAAACCGTGTGGTTATGTATATATATATAAAAAAAAAACACAAACGAGCAAACTTCTTAATTTTCAAAGATATATCCTGTAAACGCTAGGTATTTATGAGTCCGCGAAATAGACTCCTAGACTTTCATGAAAAGAATGTTGTTAATACCGGTGATAAAATTTTCATTGCCGCAAAAAAATATTCGATGATTCAATTTAAAATTATTACATATGTACCTAATCTATTATTTAAGCCATATATAAAAGAAAATTGTTTGCGTCATATCTAAATTCAGCGATAAAACGTTTGAAAATAATGCAGACGATATTTAAATAATTTAAAGCAAGAAATGATTAAATGAGATGGTTGAAGTAATGTCGTCATAATGTTAGAAAAAAATGTTATTTGCCTCTACGTATGTGATAAATAAATGAATTCAATCGCTTGCTTTTAACAAGGAAAATAGGGCTTGAAATAATTGCATTAAACGATCAAAAAGGAGGGAAGGGGTGGATTTCGAAGGTTTTCGAACTCGCTTGAATTTTGCTAACCCAAACTCATAAAGAATTCAATATGGATGCCTCTATCCATTCCAGGTCCAATCGCTTCATAAATTCGAGGGCATACGGACAGATAACTTAGACTATTATTATATAGGGGATATTTAGATAACACTGTCAATAAACAAAGTGTCTTCACAATGTTGTGTATAAAGAAAATAACTGTCAAAATGCTTGGTTTCACTGTATCAGTAGTATGTTTATAAAATATAAATCTAGAGATCTAAAAAGCCATTTACAAAATTAGGGAGCTTTAATAGATCTTAAAGATGATTATAGAGCAAAAATATTAATACTTGAGATTTTAAGTGTTTTACAGATTAAAACAAAGTACTTTATCTTTTTTAATTGCTCTAAATTGGATTCTAAAATACAAAACTGTTCCAATATTTATTGAAATACTTCGAATGAACTTGTTTTATTTTAAAAGACTATCATGTCTCTTTAAAATCGAACGGCTGTTGGGTAGAATCCCAGTTCCGGGGGCCGGTCGCCATGTTTTTGGCTTTATTTTTGTACAAGTGATCGCTAAATTGTCGCCAAGTGATGTATACAATTGGTGCTTCGTTTTGTATTAAGTTTATACTCAATTTCAAAGCATATTTTGAACAAAAAAAATATTTGAAATTTTGTTAAGATGAATATTTAAATTTGAGTTTTTAATGTGTTTAAAGGGGCTTTTGTACTGTTTATTAAACTAAACAGTGCGGAACTTTGCAATAGGTGCAAATTAAGCAAAATATAAGTATTAGTTGGTTATACTTAGGCAATTATGCGTATAAAATACTTAGTTATATTTATATAATGTTATTATTGAAGGAAATTATATTAAAACTATCAAAAGATTAAAAAATAAAGTACAGTTCATCAAGAAGAGCATGGTTTGCCAGAAAACTGGTTTTTAGAATTTGGCGACATCGCCCACACTTGGCGTGCCCACTGAGCTGGGTTTGGCGGGCCCCCCGAACTGGGATACGGCCCCGGGTGTTGGGATAAAATTCCATGCTCTGCAGAATGTACATTTTTTTTTTTTAACTAGGGGGCTACTTAAGAATTGGGTTCCCCTTTGCAAATTTGGCGAAAATATTGGCGATATTTTCTAAAACATTAAGGTAATCAATCCAAACATTGTATTTCTTGCGTTTTCTGGTGACTTTAATTAATGCGCAGTGCGCCATCGTAATATAATTATATACTCTTACTTAAAGAAAACGACTTGAAAACAGGACATTTATATTTATGGGTAGTTAATCCCTTAACAGTTTACAAACGCAACCAAACACAAACCTATTAAAAACCAGCCATAGTGAACCATTAATGGTTTGGTATACCTAATTTTTTTTAAGCATTTCTCACTTTTAATATATAAGAAAAGAGTTGCACAAGGAGATTTGGATGTCAATGTCATATAAATTATAATATAGATACAGATTGTTTGGACACGGTGAGGTCAGGAGAAAATGTTAGGCGACCATACTTAAAACCATTATCGCCAAGTTGGCGGGGAAACCCAGATCTTTAGTCAAGCCCTAAACTAGTTTAACTGAACAATTCGTACACCAGTGTCTGTAAACGAAATATTCGTAATGTTTTTTCTTGCTTTACAGTCTGTTATGCTAACTTCATAAGGCTTTATTTTAATGAGCTAAATTTAAAGAAAACACAACAATTATGTAAGTATGTAATGTTGTCAATGTGGCACCGAGAATAACCATTTATTGCATTTTTATATTTCTTTTTAATGCATTACTATAATTTATTTTCTTAACCCCTTCCGGTATGATTTAATAATGAAAAATGCATGAAATAACCATTTAATTTTTATTTAAAAAGCTTGTCTCATTTTACAATTCTTACATATTCTTAATTAAAATCCACTTTTTACATAGCGTTAAATAATATCAGAAACAGTAAAATTAAGAAAATATCAAAGAAAAACATGAATAAGGTATACAGATAATAGTCTTCAAGCTAGTGGTACTTTTCAAAACAAAGTGCAAAGGAATTCTTAATTGTTTACACCGCCAAGTAGTCTCACTTTTAATTTGATTCTTGTAACACACACGGCATTTCTTAGTAGGTTTTCTTTTATTCTGACTCATTAATTTGGCAATGACTTGTACCAAGAAATTCTAAGTAAACAATATGCAATAGTGACTTGTGATTTTCACAAGTGATAAAAGTGTTGCCAAATTCAGTACACTAGAAATTTTAAACTAAATCAATTATCATATTTAACAGTAACTTTAATCGCATGACGAGTGTAGCTCGTCATTGGGCGGTATGGAATGAAAAACTAATGACGAGCTAGACTCGTCATTTTACCGGAAGGGGTTAAATTAAAGAGTAGATTTTTTAACATTTTTATTTTATGCGGAATTGATTTCCTTAAATCCCATTAAGAAATTGAAAACACTGTGTATTCTTCATACAGTTTACTTTTCCCATAATAAAAGTTTAGTTTTAATATGTTCTGTATGTTTGTGAAGTTTTTATAAATATCTCCAGAGGTGAATAAATGAGGATTCTAGTTGCATATTAATACGCATTTCGTATTTATAAAACGATGCTTTTTAGCTTTATTACAAGGTTAAATGTTTGTACTCTGTAGATAAATATATTTGCAAATAAACTGCGTCAACGATCTTAATGGCCGAATGGTCAGAGCACGAGATTCAGACCCGAAGTTTGAGTTCGATGCTCGCCATGGCAGTTAATCCAAAGTATGATTTTTTAATCCCCTATATAATAATAGCCTAAGTTATCTGTCCATCTGTCCTCGCATTTATGAAGCGGTTGGACCTGATTTCGTTAATAAAGTTTAAATAAATAGTGCGGATGCCTTTTAAAATAAATCAATCAAATGAACTACAAGTTCTACAGATGAATGACAACAAATATAAAACTTTAATCCTTTAATAACCAATAATTTAGCATCAAAAAACGGATTCTAAACATATAAAAAGAACAACAAAACAAATCAGGTTGCCACACACCTTAAATAAAATTTTTGCAAACGATAAAAACTAAAGAAAATGAAAGGTGCCACTTCTGATGAAAACACGCGTTAATGACTTAAAATCCTAAACACCTGGAATGAATACCGGTATCCATATTGATTCCTAATGAGTTAGGGTTAGAAAATTCAAAGCCAGTAAAGTTTATCTTCTATCGATCTGATTCTTAAGTAAATTGGTTGAAATATGCTTCATATCACAGCGAAAAATGTCTTTAAAACGTTCGGAATTCACCCCTTCCCCCCTTTTCTAGCGTTTAATGTCATTATTTCAAGCCCTGTTTTCCCCGGTTAAGAGTAGGCGATTCAATTTATCAATTTATCGCATTATAAGTAGATGAAAATAACATTTTTTCTAGCATTATGACGTCATTCTATCTCATTAAATCATTTCTTATTTTAAATATCGTCTGCCTTATTTTCATACGTTTTATCACTGAACTTAGATATTACGTAAATAATTTTCTTTTATGTTTGGCTTAAATAACAGATTATTTACATATGTGATAATTTTAGATTTAGTCATCGATTATTTTTTGGTTGCAATGAAAATCATCGGTATCAACAAATTCTTCTATTAAAGTCAAAATTGCAGTGAGTCTATTTCATGGGTTAATAAATATTTAGCGTTTACGGTTTATAATACCTTTATATATCTTTGTAAATTATGAAGTTTGTTCATTTGTGTGTTTGTTTTTATACATAACCACACGGTTTGACTAAATGTGATTCTAAACTGCATTCACAGTATCAGGAGACTATAGAGGTGTATGAAGATAAACAAATTCTTGAGAGTGTACCAGATAATTCTTAGCTAAAAAACAAACCATTTTTTTTACCTGCTTTCTAGGCTACTTTACAATATTGGAAAATTAAAAATTTTACTGATCCCGTCATATGACGGGATATATGCTAGTCCCCTATATAATACCTAAGTTATTTGTACGTCTGTCCTCCAATTTATGAAGCGGTTAGACCTGGAATGGATAGAGGCATCCATTCAAAGCTAATAAAGTTTATCTTCTCCTAAACTATCGATCCGATTCTAAAATAAATTTGTATAATTATGCTTCATATCAGAGCAAAAAAATACTGTCGTCTTTAAAACGTTCGAAATCTAACCCTTCCCTCCTTTTCGAGAGTTTAATGCCATTATTTCCAGCCCTATTTTCCCCGGTTAAGAGCAGGTGATTAAATTTACCCATTTATCACTTAATAAATACGTAAAAATAACAATTTTTTCTATCATTGTGACGTCATTCCTTTAAACATCTTATTGAATCATTTCATATTTTAAATTCTTTAAATATCGTCTACACTATTTTAATACTTTTTATCACTGAACTGAGATATTACGTAAATGATTTTTTATATTTGTCTTAAATAGTAAATTAGGTACATACGTGATAGTTTTAAATTGAATCATAGATTATTTTTTGTTGCAATGAAACTTTTACCACCGGTATTAACAATAAATTCTTTTCATAAAAGTCTAAGAGTCTATTTCACGGACTAATAAATATTTAACTTTTAATTTATATGTATTTGGAAATTAAGAAATTTGTTCTTTTGTGCTTTTGTTTATTTTACATAACCACACGGTTTGACTAAATGAATTCGATGTGATTCTAAACTGCATTACAGGATCGGGAAACTCTAGAGAAGTATGACGATAAATTTTTGAGAGTGAACCAGATAGTTCTCAGCCAAAAAACAAACCATTTTTTTACCTGCTTCAATGGGTACTTAACAGTTCTGGAATATTTAAAATTTTATTAATCCCGTCATATGACGGGCTATATGCTAGTTTAAAAATGTTACTTATTGTTGCCTTATGTTCTCGAACATTCTAGATCTTTATTATGTAAATTAGTTATTTCTCGAATATTCTGTTCGGGTATAAAAGCTGATACCCACTAGTTGTAGACAACTTCCTGATCTTGTAAAGTTGCGAGTTGCTACTTTGCTACAATAAATTCGTCTGTTAGGCTAAACTGTGTGTTCATTCGGATCTTCGTGACAATATATCAAGGGTTGCCAAGCTCCTTGATAGTCCGAGCCATTTTTCAAAATTTGAAAATTTTCGCGAGCCGCAATTAAATACGTATTTAAAAAGTATGCAAAAAGGTATTAATTTTTTTTTACAGATTTTATTTATTAAATGTCATTTGGAAGTTCTCTGTCCTTTAATTTTTCAAGGAAATTTGTGAATATTCGATGATTTTTTGCATTGGTGCGAATGTAATTTACATTGTTACACTGTTTTCATTACATCAGGATATTTTAAATATTTTATAACGAGATTTTCTCGGTGAATTATGCAGTGAATCGGTAAGAATTGTGGAATTTGAGAATCATCTCTGAAAAGTCCAATAAGACCTATTTCTTTACCCAGCATTGTTGAAGCGCCATCAGTTGTAATTTTTTTTTTAATATAGTAACACAAAAATGAAAAGGGAACTGTGGTACATTTATCGAGAACCACAAACAATCCTTCAGAGCCGCATGTGGCTCGCGAGCAGCATGTTGGCCACTCCTGATATATATATAATAGGTTTTCAGTTTGAATTTATCAAGTATTTATATAGATATAAATGCTTTTAACAGCACTTGCTAGATTTGTTTGTGTTAACAAACGTAATCTGTATAAATTGTGTATTTCACCCATTTTGTTTTTAATAACCATTTATATATATAAAAATGAATTTTTGTCCGTCTGTCTGTCTTACTGTACCCGATAGACTCAAAAACCGTACATCCAATCGCCGTGAAAGTTTGGAAAATTATTGGGTATATCCCTAGGAAGGTTTTTGTAAATTTTTAACGTTCTAAATCCATTTATTCCCCCTTTTTCGAGCGTTTCATGTCATTATTCCAAGCATCATTTTCCCCGGTTAAACGCAAACGATTAACTTTTTAATTTATCGCATCATAACTAAGTGAAAGAAGCAATATTTCTAGCAATGTGACGTCATTTCGTTAATCCCATGTAATTGTTTCAAGCGCAGTTTTCCTCGGTTAAAAACAGGTGATTAAAATTTTCAATTTATCACATAATAAATAGGTGAAAACGATATTTATCTCATGTCATTCCTTTAACCATCTCATTTTTTGTATTTAAACATTGTCTGCGTAGTATCAATTCGATTTGACCTAGAAATTTAGATATGAAGTGATTAACTTTCATTTCTCTGTGACGCAAATTATAGCATTTTTATGAGAACTAATTTTAAATTTAATTCTTGGTTAATTTTTACTCTACAAGTTTATCAATAATATTCTAACAACAAAAGTACAAATTTCAGTGACTCATGGGTAAATAAAACCTATCATTTTATATAGTTATCTTTATATTCATATGATTGTCAGTATGAATGTGTTTGTTTCTTCATAAAAACATCTAGTTTGTCATGAATTTCCTTAATTTTGGACAACATTTATTAATACTGTAGCATCACGCTACTGGGAAACCTTTAATATGTATTTGTTTGTGTATTACGGCTCGCTCTGACGTCAGTTGAACGTGTTCTTTGCTATCTGAGGAGGGGGGCATGCCTCCATTCTCTCCTCCCTAACCTCTCCTCTAGAAAAGACAGAGAGGGGTGTGGGGGATTTCGAGTGACGTCACGAGGGCCAAGCGTCGTGTAGTGTGGGAGAAGACGCTGAGATTGGTTGTCTGGCGGGCGAGGATGAATGAGCCTTGCCGAGAATGTAAATGATGTAAATATTTGTATATACCAGAATAAATCCTTCTTTCATCTCCACCTCGCTTGTGTTCGATGTGTCATCCTCATGAGGCCTGTGAAGGACCCGGCTCGACCATAACGCTACCAAAATTACCTATTTTAGAGCTGTGACGTTACAGCTTTAATAGATTGGTGCCAGCTCAGGGATCTTTGTGCGGATTGAGATGAACAAGCGAAGGGGAGAAATGGCGAAGGTGTCATTGGTATAGGCCTAGAAGGCGCTGAAGCGAACAAGTGATTCATAATTTAAACCATCCAGTGTGTGTTGATAAGGAATGCCAGGTTCCAGTGTAACACTGAAGGGCAGTATTGCAGAAATTTCCTGTTTTTCGCCAGCCAACCAGGCCGAAATTGGGGAGCATTCGGATTCAGTTTGATTTCCGAAATTGTGGAGCATCCAGATCCTGTTTGATTTCCGAAATTGTGGAGCATCCATATGCTGTTTGATGTCCGAAATTGTGGAGCATCCAGATCCAGTTTGATTTAAGAAATTGTGGAGCATCCAAATCCAATTTGATTTCCGAAATTGTGGAGCATCCAGATCCAGTTTGATTTCCGAAATTGTGGAGCATCCAGATCCAGTTTGATGTCCGAAATTGTGGAGTATCCAGGTCCAGTTTGATTTCCGAAATTGTGGAGCATCCAGATCCAGTTTGAGTTCCAGATCGTGTTGGATTTTAAATGACAACCAGTTCCGGTTTTAATCCAGAAAAGCACGTCGAGAAATTTCAGTTCTCAGTTGCAGATTTCTAGCAGCCAGTAGAAGCAGTAACTCGGAAATAAAGTGAAAGAAGCTGATGCTGATCCAGAAGCCCAGTGTTTTAATTAAACACGTGAGGTAAGTGCCTTGATTTTCATTAAGTCAGTTGGTGCTGTTATGAGTAAAATATAGGTTTTAGTTTTTAAAATTTAAGTTAATTCTGTAGATGTTAAGTTGCACATGGTATGCAGATGTATAACTTGAACTGAACTATATTTTAGGTTTGCTTTTATCGATGTGTTTATATTTGTTTCATTTAAATTAAAGTATATTGTGTAATTCTCTGTTTGCTTATATTTTTGTGTTACTGTTAGTGTAAAAATGGCATTTCTAGTAAAGGTACGGAAGGTCAACTTAATTAAACTGGCAGAAGAAATGTGTATAGAAGTGCCGGAGAATGCAAAAATTTTAGAATTAAAAAAACTAATTATAGAATCCCCAGATTACGAAGAAAATATGGTGAGGGATATGATTTCGGTAATTGATTCAGAAATGAAACAGAAAAAGGAAGAGAAAAGGCGGGAAGAAGAGAAGGCTCACGAGTTAGAGTTGAAGAAAATAGAAATGAGGGGCAATTCAGAGGTTGTATCGGTGTCTTCTCAAGGAAGTACAGGGAACGCGCATTTTGGGTTATATAAATTAATGACAAAATTTGAGCCCGAAAAATAAGATATAAGTTTACACCTCGTGGTTTTTGACCGCCTGGTAAATCGCTCAGGCATAGACAAAAATTTGTGGGTAACAAATTTGATGTCAGTTTTACCTCTTGATGTAATTTAGCTAATAGCCCGTGAGCCGGAAGAGTTAGCCAAAAATTATGATCATGTCAAAGACCTGTTGATAAAAAAATTTAAGCTTAGCCCCGAGAAATTTCGACAAAAATTTAGCCAGCATAGAAAGAAAATTGAAATTTCCTGGAAAGATTTCTCGTTTGAAGTGGGGAACTATTTAGAAGGGTGGCTAACAGGGCTAAAAATAGATACATTCAAAGCTTTAAAATAATTGTCAATTGTCGAACAAATTAAAAAATCCGCTTCTACTGAAATAAAGGATCATTTCTTGAACGAATGGCCAAATTATACTACGGTCTCTGGAATAATGAGCGATTTTGACACCTTTGAGGAGCTTCAAAGAGACCGTAAAGGGCCAGAAAAAAGGGAACGAAAATTGGAACAAGTTAAAGATCGTAAAAGGGAGAATAGTCACTCCCCGAAGACGGCGGGAAGCTCGCGGCCATTCTATGTTCCCCCGCATTCTGAAAAGAGGGTTTATGAACGACGTAGGAAATCCCGTTGTTACGAGTGTGGGAGCACAGAGCAATTACGACAGACTTGCCCTCGTTGGCTCAAAGGGGAAAGGAAGCGAGTAGAACCGATAAACAAAGTAACTGAAAGTAAACATCATGCATTTCTTGTTCCGTACATGCGAAAGGGTTTGGTCAACGGATATGAAATTGACATCTTGAGGGATACGGGAGCAACACTAGATATAGTGTGCAGAAAGTACGTAGATTCAGAGGCTTTCTGTGGGGAAAGTATTTGGGTGAAACAGCCCTTAGATCTAAACCAGATCTGTTTACCCCTCGCTGTAGTAGAGATCACAGGAGATTTCGGCGTTGTGCGAACAAAAGCGGCCGTTTGTGCCGATGATTTCGATGAAGGAAGGTATTTGCTTGGGAACCGAACTGCGACCCTAATTAAGGAAAGGACAGGATATGAGTTCAGCCGTTGCGAAACATTAAATGCAGTGCAAACTAGAGCGCAGACCCAAAGGTAACAATGCTGAACCTGTATCTACGCCTGGCAGTTGACCTCTACTACTGAAAAGGATAATTCTGTAGGAATTTGTAGGGATGAGACTGAGAAGATCGTGAATATCCCGAAGATAGAGGGGGAGGTATCTGATCTGTCTTTGCTAGGAATCCCTAAGGAAGAGTTTAGAAAGAAGCAGAAGGAATGTCCAGAATTAAAAATTTTATTTAATTCTGTGAATTTCGAAGAGGGTGTAAGGGAAAAGAATGGTTATTATTTGGAAGACGGGTTATTACTGAAAGATCGTGTGGACAAAACAGGCCATATTCATAAATTACTAGTAATTCCTACATCATTGAGAGAAAGGATTAAATCTCTGTCACGAAGGGACCTCTGCGCATGTCGGCAGTACTAAGGCTAAAGATAGACTTGCAAGATATTTCTTTTGGCCCGGGTGTTTCCGGGACATGGAAAATTATGTAAGGTCTTCCGATAATTGTCAGAAAGCGGGAAGAGCGAACGAGCATAAGAAAGCCCCTTTAAAACTCGTCTCTGTTATTCAAGAAATTTTCTCAAAAATAAATAATGATGCTTCTGGTCCGCTTCCATTAACCGCTACTGGAAATCGCTATATGCTAACGGCGATCTGTATGTCGTCGAAATATCCAGAGGCTATTCCCGTGTCTGAATAGTGATAACATTAATAAATAGACTGAAGAAATGTCAAGAGGTAACCCTAAAAAAATGGAAGCTAACCAAATCAAAAGAAAGGCTTGGTATGACAAAAATGCGATAAAAAGGGAATTTAGAGATGGAGATCTAGTCCTGGTATTAGCCACATCGAAAGCAAATAAATTATCATCTTAGTGGATAGGACCAGGAAAAATTTTAAACAAAATTTTGGAAACTAATTACAGTAGAAATTCCTGGCAAGAAAGATAAAATCCAAATTTATCACATAAACATGTTGAAGCCTTACTATAAAAGACCTGAAAGTATCTGAAATCTTGTAGACTGGGAGAAAGGAGGATCTGAAATAGACGAATCAATTGATTTTCCACATCTGGATATGAATCCGACAGTATATGACTTTGACGAATTAACTCGGGGGAGTAATCTTGGGGAATCCCTAAACCCGACACAGGTCCAGCAACTACGGGAACTGCTCAGCCGTTATGCCAAAATATTTTCCAACATTCAACCCTAAAAAAATGGAAGCTAACCAAATCAAAAGAAAGGCTTGGTATGACAAAAATGCGATAAAAAGGGAATTTAGAGATGGAGATCTAGTCCTGGTATTAGCCACATCGAAAGCAAATAAATTATCATCTTAGTGGATAGGACCAGGAAAAATTTTAAACAAAATTTTGGAAACTAATTACAGTAGAAATTCCTGGCAAGAAAGATAAAATCCAAATTTATCACATAAACATGTTGAAGCCTTACTATAAAAGACCTGAAAGTATCTGAAATCTTGTAGACTGGGAGAAAGGAGGATCTGAAATAGACGAATCAATTGATTTTCCACATCTGTGTGTGTGTGTGTGTGTGTGTGTGTGTGTGTGTGTGTGTGTGTGTGTGTGTGTGTGTGTGTGTGTGTGTGTGTGTGTGTGTGTGTGTGTGTGTGTGTGTGTGTGTGTGTGTGTGTGTGTGTGTGTGTGTGTGTGTGTGTGTGTGTGTGTGTGTGTGTGTGTGTGTGTGTGTGTGTGTGTGTGTGTGTGTGTGTGTGTGTGTGTGTGTGTGTGTGTGTGTGTGTGTGTGTGTGTGTGTGTGTGTGTGTGTGTGTGTGTGTGTGTGTGTGTGTGTGTGTGTGTGTGTGTGTGTGTGTGTGTGTGTGTGTGTGTGTGTGTGTGTGTGTGTGTGTGTGTGTGTGTGTGTGTGTGTGTGTGTGTGTGTGTGTGTGTGTGTGTGTGTGTGTGTGTGTGTGTGTGTGTGTGTGTGTGTGTGTGTGTGTGTGTGTGTGTGTGTGTGTGTGTGTGTGTGTGTGTGTGTGTGTGTGTGTGTGTGTGTGTGTGTGTGTGTGTGTGTGTGTGTGTGTGTGTGTGTGTGTGTGTGTGTGTGTGTGTGTGTGTGTGTGTGTGTGTGTGTGTGTGTGTGTGTGTGTGTGTGTGTGTGTGTGTGTGTGTGTGTGTGTGTGTGTGTGTGTGTGTGTGTGTGTGTGTGTGTGTGTGTGTGTGTGTGTGTGTGTGTGTGTGTGTGTGTGTGTGTGTGTGTAAGTAACAAAGCCTATTTCCTGAGGTACTGTGATTGTGTGTGTTATTGAAATATTATATTTTTTAATTTCGGTGATTTTGAAGACATTTCTCATACAATTGTACCTAATGGAGATTTATTAGTATATGTGTCTTATCCAAATGCACATATCTAACAAATTTCTTTTCGGTTGGATTACTTGCGGAACTGTTCTGTATTTCGAAAGGTAAGTATTAGACATTTTAAAACTGATTTCTTAACTAAAATTTGATTTTTTATATGCGCTTTAATGCAAATGCGCATATAAAAATAAAAATGCGATCGAGTAAGGTGCGACCATTTTTGGAATAGAGTACTTATCGACTTAAAAACTTGCGAAGTCGATGTAAATGTCCTGTCGACTCCAATAAAGTACCACCCTTGACATAATTATCGGTTTAACAATTCTCACAGTTGTTCAGTACAGCAGAGTATGAATCAAATCAGTTATTTTAAGATACAGAGAAATCAGTGTAAAAATGTGCCCCTTGATAAGTACTTGTTTTATACTTTCAACCTCCCAGATTCTGTAGTGTATATATCATATTGTGCTCTGGTTTCATTCTTTAGTAAGGATTTGATATATTTTTCCGTCTTCTCAAAGGAAATATTGCTGTCCACTCCCACAACAAAATCTGCAGCTTTGTAGAGGACGATGTTAAAAGCTATAAATTGCGAATAAAGTTTTAAAATTTTCTGGTGCCCACTATTTCTTATCACTTTTTCTCATTGCACCTAGAATTGCAGACATGTCTTAATGCCAAACATGTCTGGAAATATGTTACTCAATTTAGTACCATGTAAATATATGTAATGACCCCCATCTCCAGGGGACATCGGGATTACGAACATATTTTATGTGTCATTAATGAACATGTAAGTTCTTTGGCTCAAACTCGTAGGCCTCTGGATCGTTCTGAGATCGGCACCTTTTCCAACTCAGCTCCTCTATCAATTTAACTAATATCAAAACTGAGAGCGCATTACTATAGTGAGTTTCACTGCAGACCGCTAGGGAAAAGAAACTATAAAAATGAACTGCTATGAAAGATTGGGAGCTTACGACGTTGTTAGATTTTCTCCAGGATTTTTTTTGATAAAGTATGTTTTGCTATAATGGGAGAACTCTGAAACGGTGCGAGTCGGTTAGCACGTTCATTGTGAAGTCAACTTGATTATTTGCTCGTATAATGTTCCCAAGCTGACGTCAAAGTGCCGTCACAACGAACGTGCGAACCGACTAGCAACGTCCAGTGTAAGCGTCTATGTGTAATCATTCCTACAAATTGTTTAATATAAGACCGATAGAGGGCGTTGTCATCCAATTTGTTTTCGGCCGCTAGGTGGCTTTTATCATCGGAAAAACTATAAAAGGAACTACACCTAGAAGGGAGGGCGGGTTGGGAACTCTTTAGCTGACGCTACCATCTAGAAATGTTACGAGACGCTTCAACCAATCTGATTTTCATAATACCGGTAGGTGGCGCTGTAATGTAATTTCTTGGTGACCGCTAGAGGGCTTTTGAATCAAAAAATGTATAAAAGTACAACACCTAGAAATGAGGGTGGGTTGGGAACTCACCTGGTACCCAGTTGCTTCAACTTTACTAGTTGCACGGACTCTTCTCGAGATCCTTCTATTTCATCCATATCATCTCCCATTTAAAGACAACTCTTGTAGAGGTCTCTGAACTGTATTGATAATTGGAATACTGACCATTAGGGGCTAATTCAGGAATGAACCACTTTCTCTTTCTCAATATAGTAAACGATTTAACAGTTGTCAATATTGTTTGTAATTATTCTTATTGTGACTCAGCTGGCAATCTATGTAGACCGTATTTATACTAGAGAAATCAGGAAAGAATACACGTGCAATGAAATATATTAAAATCTAAACGTTTCTTAGAACCTGAAAATTTATTTAAAAAGTACTACAGAGTTATTTCCCATTATAATAGCTATATATTTTCCACAGTACCAGGGGCATAATCCTCGTTTTCTAGGTTTTAAATTAAACATAAAAAATCAAAGGTTTATAACATGGCACTCAACACGTTCATTTTCATTTTACACACTGCGATGGTCTTTCACTGGAGTGGAAACCTTTCAGTCTTATAAGCCCGACAGCCATCTGTACAGTTCGAAACCTGTTCAATGATTCGTTGCGAAGCCCTACTAATTTGAAAAAAACCCCGATTAAAATTAAGAACAAAAAATAAGGAACTAAATTTCAAATAGCAGAAAGCAATAGAATAGTTTGGAAAGCTACAGTCTGTTTTACTACACGAGACGTATTGCCCTTCTAGAAAGGGGTAACAACTAGTGTGACATCACATACTTTGTAGCATTCCAAAATATCCTATTGCTTCCTGCTATTTGAAATTTATAAACATTTTTCAACATTCTACTGTTTTACAACACGAGACGTACTGCCTTTCTTGAAATGGGTAACAACTAGTGTAACATCACATACTTTGTTAAAAAATTATTATACATTTCAAATAGCAGGAAGAAATAGGATAGTTCGGAACGCTACAGTCTACTGTTTTACTTACTACACGAGGCATATTGCCCTTCGAGAAAGGGGTAACAACTAGTGTGACATCACATACTTTGTTTAAAAATTATACATTTCAAATAGCAGGAAGAAATAGGATAGTTTGATACGCTACAGTCTACTGTTTTACTACACGAAACGTATTACCCTTCAAGAAAGAGGTAACGGACTAGTGTGACATCAGATACTTTGTAGCATTCCAAACTATCCTAATGCTTCCACCTATTTGAAATTTATAAAGTCTACTGTTTTACTACTCGAGGCATATTGCCCTTCGAGAAAGGGGTAACAACTAGTGTGATATCACATACTTTGTTTAAAAATTATTATACATTTCAAATAGCAGGAAGAAATAGGATAGTTTGATACGCTACAGTCTACTGTTTTACTACACGAAACGTATTACCCTTCAAGAAAGAGGTAACGGACTAGTGTGACATCAGATACTTTGTAGCATTCCAAACTATCCTAATGCTTCCACCTATTTGAAATTTATAAACATTTTTAAACAGTCTACTGTTTTACTACTCGAGGCATATTGCCCTTCGAGAAAGGGGTAACAACTAGTGTGATATCACATACTTTGTTTAAAAATTATTATACATTTCAAATAGCAGGATGCAATAGGATAGTTTGGAACGCTACAGTCTACTTTTACTTACTACACGAGGCATATTGCCCTTCGAGAAAGGGGTAACAGCTAGTGTGACATCACATACTTTGTGTCAACTGTTTATAAATTTCGGAGGCATTTTCTTACCTGTACATTTTCTTAATCGTAGACATTTTTAATTAGATTTTATAAAGTAAAAATGAAGAGTTTCTCTTTTTGATCCAGAAACTTTTCAAAAAATCAGTTTTGGACATACCGAAGCTGCCAAAATATTTTCAAATATTCAGAAGTATATCTTAAAAGTTTATAAAATGACTTGTAATAACAAGTTGAAGTAAAAACAATCAAGAATCTGATGAAGAGATCAGGTTTAAAATGTTTCATACTTACCTTTCGAAATATAGAGAAGCGATCCAACCGAAAAGAAATTTGTTAGATATGTGCATTTGGAGCAGACACATATACTAATAAATCTCCATTGGGTACATTAGGAAGAGAAATGTAGTAAACATAAGCTCAACTATAACAAATTCAATTACAATGACTACAGAGAAAGTGCATATTTGTAAACAAATACGAGTGCTGACTACAACTTAACTTTTCGTTGGCAAAACTTAGCTTGTTTGCATTGTATCTTATAAGCTTCGATATGGATCACGTATACAATAAAACTAATTTTATTTAAAGAATAAGGAAACATTAGAAACTGGCCAAGTAATTCAAAATAGACTTTTATCACTTACAGAATTATATATTTTTTTTTATATTAAAAACTTTACACAGTACTATTAAGTATCATAATCAAAGTAAGTTTATATATTAACAGGCACAATGAACTATTACGTAAATAAGAATCTAATAAAAATGCACAAAACCGGATTATTTTAAGGACAAAAAATAATTACATTTATATGTATCGTACTTCTCACAAAAGCATAGAAATACATTAGAAATATGAAAAAAAACTTAATACTAATAAAAAAGAATCTTAGAGCATAATGTTATATAATATATTACATTACAGTAAGGTTAACATTTTATTACCATTCTGAAAATGTTTGCCGAAAATTGTCAAAAAAGAACTTGGCAGTCCACTCTTGCCTTTTCAAAGCATGTAGAATCTTTAGGAAAGCAATAAAATCCAACATCTTCACCTTTTTTGAAACGATTAGTATAGCTATAAGTACAACAGCTTGTTACCATTTTCAGTTAATTGACAAATGTTTTGCCAACGATGAAGTTGAGTTGCAACTTTTGCTGCACTTGCTTTTGCTCACATTCTCTAACGATTGTATCACCATTAACCCCTTCCGGTAAAATGACGTGTCTAGCTCGTCATTAGTTTTTCATTCCATACCGCACAATGACGAGCTACACTCGTCATGCGATTAAAGTTACTGTTAAATATGATAATTTAGTTTAAAATTTCTAGTGTACTGAATTTGGCAACACTTATCACTTGTGAAAATCACAAGTCACTATTGCATATTGTTTACTTGGTACAAGTCATTGCCAAATTAATGAGTCAGAATAAAAGAAAACCTACTAAGAAATGCCGTGTGTGTTACAAGAATCAAATTAAAAGTGAGACTACTTGGCGGTGTAAACAATTAAGAATTCCTTTGCACTTTGTTTTGAAAAGTACCACTAGCTTGAAGACTATTATCTGTATACCTTATTAATGTTTTGCTTTGATATTTTCTTAATTTTACTGTTTCTGGTATTATTTAACACTATGTAAAAAGTGGATTTTAATTAAGAATATGTAAGAATTTTAAAATGAAACAAGTTTTTTAAATAAAAATTAAATGGTTATTTCATGCACAGTTTTTCATTATTAAATCATACCGGAAGGGGTTAATACATTTCAGTCAATAGAAAAAGTTCACACGGTTTAGACAATTAATGGTTTCTAAAAACTTTCCGTACGATTTTAAAAGATATCTTCATACCGGGTTTATATAAAAGGAAAA
>CM063497.1:56958432-57003432 GCA_032207245.1 Pardosa pseudoannulata
GTATTATAGACGTCTGATAGAGATCGGTTTGTTGTTTGGGACTAGATGTCCTCCTTTTCAATATTTACAAGCTCATTTGTAAATCTTTATACCTTGAACGATAGCTGCTCTTCGGTACAAAAGTTAATAGGTTCGAATTCCACTGATGGCATGGATATTCGTAGCCGTTCAGAATCGGGTTCAAGCAGTAGGTCCCGGTCTCATTAGCCCCTGTAACAAAACTGTAGATCATAGCTCTCCAAACCTAACCTTTACACATTTAATAACGAAAGTTTCCCACAATGATTTAAAAACTGCTTATTTTATGTAGGCAATAAATGTTAAGACTCCATTCAGCGAGATAAACTACAGTTATCCCTCGTTTTTCGAGGTTAATAGGGACCAGAATCTTCCGCGAAAGTTGAAAAACCGCAAAGTAGGATTTACCCCGAGGAATTTTCGCGTATGCGGGTACACAAATGTTTTAAATATGTAAACAGTATTTATACTTTCCCCATTTAAGACAAAAATTACAACAGAATTCGTATTTACTTAAACGTGTCAGTGATAATTAATAAGGATAATTACAAAACCTTATAGAGTAATAAATATTAATCAACATTGCTCTCTGAGAGATGCGAAGAGTCTTGTGTTGGTGGCGGAGAAGAGGCTCTCACTTAACTCGTAGAAGTTTTAGACTCACTCGGAGACTCTTCTGCTGGAGACGCTGATGGTGAAGCCAGAGAGCTTTACCTTGGAGAGAAACATGGTGATGGGTAGTTGTTGTCTTTGTTTATCATTTTTCTTCAAAATTCCCCTGTACAAAGACATCACCCGACAACGCGATTGCTGAACTCGACAGCTTGAACCATATTGTCGTTAATGTCTTGTGCAAATTCTTGCCATATGTTGCACAATTGTTGCAGATTCTCCAGGGTTAGGCCAAGCTTTTCAGTTTGTTCTTCGTCTTCCTCTTCATTTTCTTCCTCGCTTGCAGACTTTGTCATCTCAAGAGCCCTTGGTACGGACTCTGAGTCAATTCATCTCTTTGTTTAACATGCAGAGATCCTTCTCTTTTGCGCATCAACATAAAACAACGCTCCTTTCTGCAATGTGGCTGACGACATGGTTGTATATTTTCATTTTATTTTTTGATGAATATTCTGGAAAAACCCGCGTAGCATTGAAGCAGCAAAACATGAAATGCGAAGTGGAGAGGGAACACTGTAATACTTCTCAAAAATTAAAAATAGATGTTTAATCTCTAGTTGCAGCATTTGAGGTGATATTTCATATGAAAATTAATTTTTGTATGGATAATCAATATTTTCTAAAAAATGACACATTCTTCTTCTTCTAAAGCACTACAGGCTGTTACAGGTCAAGGCTGTCCCAAGCAGTTTTTTCCAGCCGTTCCTATCTGCTGCAAGACTCCTCCAGTTTCCCTTTTTGACAGTAGTTAAGTCCCTCTCTACTGAGTCAAGCCACCTGATTGGTGGTCTTCCTCGTTTAACATGGGATTAGTGAAAGTGAGCTGTTTTACTGGGTTTATGTCATCAGTCGGAATAGGTGCCCAAGCCATCGCAGTCTGTCGATTTTTATGACTTAAACAACATGAGGTTGCTTATATTTTTTATAAAATTTCAAAATTGAATAAAGATCTCCAAAAATTATTCTCTTGAACTGCACCAAATATTTTTCTTAAGATTTTCCGTTCAAAAGTCCGCAATTTGGTTATTGCCCAGCATTCGCTTCCATAGAGCAGAATAGGTCGAAGTAGAGTTTTAAAGATGTTAATTTTCGTTTTTAAATTTATAAATCGAGATTTTAATTGTTTTTTAAGGCCACGATAGCATATATTTGACATGGCGATCCTTTTGTTTATTTCTGCGTTCAAGTCATTATTAGTGGTGATGGTTGTTCCAAGATATTTGAACTGTGAAACTATTTCAAAGGTGTAGCCTCCCACTGTAAATGACTTTAGATTAGGTGTACTCTGGGAAGTTTCCAAATGACACATTAAAATAAAAAATATTAGTGTTTAAATAAATAATTATTGAATAATAAATATATAATAACTATATATAATAAGAACTAACTATATATAATAATAAGTATAATAAATAATTAATTGTAATACGTTTGCATTATTATAAAGCTATCTGTTGAGTTATTGTAACAAAAAAATATTGCAATATCTGTTTCTTTATTTTTCTTATGTCTTTATTTTCAGCAGGAAAAATGTTGGTTCTCTTGTTTTACGAGCATTATAAACTCAATTAACTTTAGGACCATTGGATAGATTTGAAACCATTTGACCCAAAAGCTATTTTGTGTCCGATTTTCTCAAAAAGTTGCTAACAAAATTGAAATAAATTTCTTGTTTTTTCCTAATTTTATATCCCCAAAAAATCTATGGAAATATAATATTGAATAATCTGTGCATATGCGAAAAATGGTTCATTACTAAGCTTCCAAACGGTCTCATTAGCCCTCGTGTTGCAAAAAGTAGACCGTAGCACTCAAAAACCAAAAAACTAAGCTTCCAAATGTGAAAACAAAACTGCAGATGTTTGTTCTAACTGTAAAATACCAATATGTCTCACAAGAAGAATTAGTAACAGAACTCCCTGGGCCAAGCCCTCTAGTTCTGATGTTACTAGTAATGGTATTTGCAGTAGACTAATGAAACTGAGTTGGAATGGCATAATACCAATATGTAGAAAATGTACAAAATATATATAAAAAAAAGTTGCCCAAACTCCACCTAAAATGTGCAAGAAACCTTGACTGGTAAGAAACTAAATAATTCCATTAAAGTTATCTATATTTTTCCGTACATTTCGAATATAAGTCGATCCGTACATAAGCCGAGGGTACGACTTTCCTTCAAAATTTAACTCAAAGTTTAAAACCCGTATATAAGCCGAAGCGAAAAAAAAAATTTCTAGAACGTTCAAGTATGTCGCCAAGAAGCCAAAAATATCCCCCAAGTATGTAAAGCGGAGAAACATTTTCCAATCAAGTTGCTTTAAATTAAAACGCTAGACCAATGCTTATCAAACTATTTTCGCCACTGTATTCAATTTAAATACCGCGAAAGTAGAGTTCGCACCTTGAGATAAATACAAGGACATATCTTAGCACGTCTCGAAAGTGGAGAGAGAAAATAACCTACATTTTAAATTTTAATTAATTTTATGCATCTTAGCTAATTTTACAGTTTACAGTAACTTACCTAGATTACAGCTGCGGAGCAGTTTGATAATCACTATGCGACCAATGCAATGGTATTTTTACTTAGATGCTAACAAGTTTAAATTCTGGCAACCCTATATATAGATAACTTTTTCTTAAATCTAAGTAGTATAAACTTAGAAAAGAAAAAACAGGGGAAAAAGATGCTATGTTAGGCAATTCATCTATTATTTCCGGGTTACGTAGAATTGTATTAGAAGATTAGCCGATCTTCTTCCGTTATAGTACTATTGTTTTGGAGCAATTATAACACAAATAAGTCATTTATTTATTTTTTAATTTTCATGTTTCTTCATTTCAATACTTTTATAAGCTTCATTTACTTTTCGCCGTAATGCATTTTCTTTTTTGTTCTTTACCGATTTTTTACCGTTTCGACGACTTTTTGTCGCCAACAGCAAAAAACATCGCTAAACACATGTATTACATCTGTACCATAGACTCGTGTGTAAGCCGACCCCCCACTTTAGGTCTTTAAAAAGCCGCCAAAATTCTCGGCTTTACACGGAAATATACGGTATATATACAGGGTACCTGCCAAAATAAAATTTTTCAAATCAATGACTTTTCATGACTTTCCCTGATTTAGAAGAACATTTTCCATGACTTTAAAAAGCTTTCGTTAAAGTATATATGAATAAAACTTCTGGTTTACATACAAATAAAATATATGCTTTTAGAAAAATTACAGGAATTTTATCATAAAAAAAACTATAAACTTATAAAGTAAGTGTTAATAAACTCACATAAAAATAAATTGCTGTATCTACATACCTAAGTTTACTCATATAGCAATTTTTCAATCAAAATGTTTCCAATTTGAATTCAGGGTACTTTGGTATTATCCAGGTGACCATGAATAATAGCCAAATATAACCCTATAATGTTTATATACAATATCCCTAGAGATAAACTTATATTTTGTGCAAAAATCTTAACTAATTTTTATTAAAAAATAATTATTATTATATTAATAAAATTTTAATCTACAATTTAAGAAAAAAAAAAAAAAACCAGAATAATATACATTTACCCACCCATTAAGCTTTCTTGCTTTGAGTTTCCTTGGTGAACAAAGTTTACTTGGCAATATGGTCAATAGGATAATACATAAATACCAAACTCAGTAACTTCAGTCAAATGACAAGTAAAAATAGAATTAAACAATTCAATGCATTTTTTTTTTAATCGGTATATTAGCAGATCCATGACTTTCCATGACTTTTACTCATTTTGCTTGAAAAATCAAGACTTTCCATGACGAAATTAATCCATTGTCTAAATCCATGATTTTCCAGGTGCGCGAAAACCATGTATATACTTCTCGATATTGTAAAACCGTACCTTTTTTTTTATCAATTATTATGACAATTGTCTAAAAATGAATAAATGTCACTGCATTTAAATATAGTGTTCTTAATCAACAACACAAATTCATATCAATCAGGGTAAGTTTGACCCAGCCTGCAGTTTTAGGCATACCAAAACTTATACAGGTCTAGTGTTAACGTCACAAACAGAAGTCACAGGAAGACACTATACTATATTTTTGATAGAATTTTATTTCTGACTAGATATGGTACATCACAGTGGTTTGGCTAAGTACAATGACTAAGCAAAATGAAATTTGAGCTACATATGAAAGAATATTGAAATTTCAGGTTTCAGTCATATATTTCATGCACTAAAACATCAAACAACTGAATGCAGATGAGAAGCAACTGGTAAGGCTACACAGCTCCAGAAGTGATTTTTGGCCTCGAAACTGTGTGAAAACTATTGCAAACACTTTAAAACTAAATAACAGGAACAATCCCCTGGAATTAGATTACGTGCACTTGACTGCAGGCATTAAACAACTTTGTAGATGCTGAAAATACCACATTTTGTACAGGTCAGATGTCACCAAGAACTACTTCTGCTGGTGTAGCCTTTAAGGTGTTTTTAAGGTATATTAAATCAACTAAATACACTGTAAATTGCAGAATAAACATTATGTCTATTTATTTATAACCATTTATAATCTAAATTGTAGCATTGATTGAATTAAATAAAAAAAATTTGCAACCAAATTCGAAATACAGAGGGATGTTACACAAAGAGCACTAAGCATAAAAATATATTTTCTGATATTTCTTCAGAAGTGAGATTGCAAAGAAACATAATAAAAATAACACAACGTTAAAAGTACAGAATAAAGAAAAAACCTGGGCACCCCAGAGTCAAATTTTATAAAAGATTTAACATGGCTCAAACATTTTGATGTTAAAAATGAGATGTTAGTTCTGCAAAAAAAATATATTTAAACAATGATTTTGAAAGCTTTTTTTAAATTTTCAACAGCATAACTTTCAAACCACTTTCACAAACAGTTCAACAATGGCCAAGTATAAAATAGTACTGCAGATGCCCAAGCTAGATTTATTGAATCGAACCTAAAATTTTTTATACCCTTTCTTGTGCAAGTGTTTTTATAAAAAGCTTTTGTACATATCATAAGAAGGTAATAAATAATTATAAAAACACATATCTAAATTTAACTTATTTAACTGTGGGACAGATAAAATACTTTAACAAGTGTTAATGAATATGCGAACACCGTGTGTAACAATAGGTTATAAGATAACTACTAAATTGGCAGAATGTTCAGGAGGAAATCATAATTGTTAACAAACTTATTTTTTTTTTTGGACATGTAAATGAAACATAAAACCTCACATTATCAGATAATTTATAACTTTTCAAATTTTCGTGAACGCAAATGTACCAAGTGACAACATCAAATACTTCAAAAATACTTATTTTATCATATAACATGAATAAATATGATACAGTGCTGAAAAAATCTTGAACACAGATTCGTGCTGAAAGATATAAAACACAAAACTATCACAATCAACAATATTCAATTGAAACTGTTCATAATTTCTGAACACAGAAACAATGGTCAAATAAACAAAAGAAATATATCACACTACACACTACTACATAAAAACTGTTCATCCATAAAAGTTATTTTCATAAAAATATACATTGAGTAATATATTTACCACTCACTTTCCATAGTATTTTTACATTACTTTTCGTTTATTATTGACAGAGGTACCAACTTTTCATGGCACTTATCTATAATTATAAAATAACAACCTATCTGGGATGAAATACAAATTTAAAATTTAACTCTTCAAATATGTATAAACCAGGGCTGGCACAATTTAAATCAAATACTTTTATCTATCTCCAAAAAACCAGTTTTATTTTTACCTCCACCCCAAATAATTAAGTTTTACTATTTTTTAATAAACCCTTTTTCTTAATTTATTTTACATACATAACTTTTACTTTTAACACGGCTTATAAAAAAAAAAAAAGTAATATTAACATACTCATCGAAGTTTTAGAGATTCTAACAGCATAAGTTATTTCTTCTTACAGGATAGTACAGTTAAAGTTGCATAATATTTTACGTAAAGAAAAAGCTGCACAGTTTTTTTTTATTATTTAAAACATTAAATCAAAATTCTATTTCAAAAGAATACTTACAGCAATATTTAGTGCACTTTGATATAACAGTAGTTTATTATTATTAATCTATTAAAATTATACTTATTTATCTATTATGAAACCATTATTGATGTTAGAAAAATAATTATTCTACAGGGTATTAATTTTCATATATTTTATATATTAAGGGTATCTGCCAAAATGAAATGTTTCAAATCCATGACTTTTCCTGATTTAGCAGATCATTTTCCATGACTTTAAAAAGCTTTTGTTAAAGTATATATGAATAAAACTTCTGATGTACATACAAATAAAATATATGCTTTTAGAGAAATTACAGGAATTTTATCATAAAAAAAACTATAAACTTACTTTATAAGTGTTAATAAACTCATATACATAAAAATAAATTGTTGTATCTACATACCTAAGTTTAATCATATAGCAATTTTTCAATCAAAATGTTTCCAATTTGAATTCAGGGTACTTTGGTATTATCCAGGTGACCATGAATAATAGCCAAATATAACTCTATAATGTTTATATACAGTATCCCTAGAGATAAACTTATATTTTGTGCAAAAATCTTAACTAATTTTTATTAAAAAATAATTATTATTATATTAATAAAATTTTAATCTACAATTTAAGAAAAAACCAGAATAATATACATTTACCCACCCATTAAGCTTTTTTGCTTTGAGTTTCCTTGGTGAACAAATTTTACTTGGTAATATGGTCAATAGGATAATACATAAATACCAAACTCAATAACTTCAGCCAAATGACAGGTAAATATAGAATTAAACAATTCAATGCATTTTTTTTTTAATCGGTAGTTTAGCAGATCCATGACTTTTACTCATTTTACTTGAAAAATCAAGACTTTCCATGACAAAATTAATCCATTGTCTAAATCCATGATTTTCCATGACTTTCCAGGTGCGCGGAAACCATGTTTATACTTATCTATTATGGAATAGTTATATTATTAAAATATAACTATTTTATATTTATTATTAAAATAGTAATTAATGCTAGAATACTAATTATTCTTTATGTTTTTAGCTTTCATTTACAAATATTTATATGTATGATTAAAAAAAAGGGCTGGGAAAAAAATTCTGGTTTAAATAAAATAAAAGTTACTTTCACTACTAGTGTTTTGCTAAAAAAAAAAAAAATTTTTTTTTTAATTTAAAGGTGGATATAAAAAAAAAAGAAAATAAAGGTAATAGTGGATTTTTTTGCCAACTCTGGTTTAAACAGTGAGATATACACATAAGATTGTATTAAAAAAGTGTTGTAAATTCAACTCCCTACCTTTACTATACACTTTTTTTTCATATATTTTAAGTAGTAAAAAATACATCTGATGCACATGCACATATAAATTTGTGACATATATCTTAACAATAAAAAATCAACTTTAGAAAATTTTATTCATATAAAGAATTAAACTAACTTGTAATTTTAATTAGAAAAGGGGACGTAAAAGCAAGCTGAATGTATACAGTTAAGTATTTTATAATAGTATGAATAATGGTTAAAATTGTATTCCATAATTGTATAACAAATTCTTTAACTTTTTTACATTTAAAATTAATTAAAATTCAATTTTTAACTTTTTAAAAATAAGGGCTGTGTTTAAATGAGAAATTATATAATAGGCCTAGTTTCACTTTAAAATTCATCTAGTTTTGAGATTTATCAAATGAGAGAAACACACACATAAAAGTACATTTGATTTTTAAAAGATCAATTTTAAAGAAATTTATTTTACTTTCACTTAAATGATATATAGATTTTATTCAGTAACAAAATTCTAGTATCTAACTGAAGTTATATATAAAACTTTATTACAGGCTTGCAACTGCTGAGGAACTTTAAGGTGAGAAAAGTGACAAATAATACAGAATAAGTGACTAAAAAGTGACTAAACATTGAAAAGAAAAAGCGATATTTTTCTCCTCTTGATTACACTTGCTATTGTTAAGATTTTTCTATTTATTTTAACTCTAAATTAAATGATTCATGCAAGCCATAATTTTAGCGTCAAATACAAAAAAGGTTAAATATTTTGTTTAACACAACTCAACATTGCTTTTAATTCAAGAAAATCTATAAATTAGATTTGAATACATACAATAGATTAATTTAATAATCACAATTTTCTGTATAATGACGTTTTGAAAAATGTACATAGCTAGATTACAGTATCTAAACAAAAATTGTGAAGAAAAAGAAAAAGAGAAATGTATGCTTTGACGTAAATTACTTTAATGTATTAAATGTACATTTCAGTACAAATGTAGATTTCAGGAACTTCTTCACGACTTTTTAAAATCACTAAATTCTGGAAACCATATGACTAATTACATTTTAATAAGAAAAATAAGATTAGAGCATCACATTTTTGGTGTTTTATTAAAATATTTTGTTATTAATTCAGATTTTTTTTTTCAACAACAAGACTTTTGCTGTGATACACCATGAAAAAAGTGACTAAAAGTGATTGTTTACTTAAAAAAGTGACTAAAAGTGATCAATTGTAAAAAAAGTGACTAAAGGTGAGAAAAGTGACGGAATTGCAAGCCTGCTATTATAACTCATTTTATGTTTTGCTTTATTTTTGAATTCATGATTTATTATGGTTTTCCCGTTATGTCGAAAATTTTGAACATAGAGAATCTATATATATAATCCCATAAAAATTATCACTAATTAAAATTTCAGAAAAACATTAAGATGCATTTATAATTGCAGATAACTGATCCCAGTTGACACCTCTGTTTCTGACGGAAAATGCAGCACAAACAAGACATAAAACAAAAACTCTTTAATTTATGCATTATCAACAAGGAATAAAAATAAAAGCAAAAATAACACTGAATGGTGTTATATTTTTCAAATATAGTAAATGCAATATTACACTATAATTTTTCTAGCAGATGCAACGAGCATGGAATGTTGTACATTGACTGCACATTTGCAGCATTATGGATAAGCACATGCAGTAACACATGAGCATATATCTGTAGATAGTACACTTACATTGCATTGTAATTAATAAATTACATCTATCTACATTTATTTGAGATCTAGAGATAACTTGACTAGTTTAATATTTTTTTTTGTTTCATACTTTTTTTTTTTGACAAGTGAACATTTAATCAACTCTTACACGTAAAAGGGAACAATGATCGATTTATATGAGGGTGATATAATGTTTCTGTAAACCACTTCATTATTTAGTGTTTATCATTCAAACCAAAATACCTTTCAGTCAAACATACAAAGTAAAAATTACAAAGCTGTTCTTGTTTAAACATGGCAAATACAATTTTATTTACAACCTGCATTATTTCAGATCCTGATAGCAAAAACTGTGATTTAGCTGCTGGCCGAGCACACAGACAAAACTTTCAATAGCCCAAACATTTTGAAAGATTAAAAACCGTGGATCAAGAACACCTTACATAGGACGTCTTAGTTTTAGAGATCAAATCAGTGTTTCTCGACATAAAACACCATGGACCACTAAAATAATTTTCTGATATGAATCACTATTAAAAGTTCAGTTTTTGCAAGGAAACAAATATTTAATCTGTTACTAAATACAGGGTTTGCATTTAAGTGCTATAGGAGATTTTTAAAAGCATATTTGTAATAATGAGATTCAACTTTGACAAAATTTATTTTGTTACAGAGGCTATCTTTTCTCATTAGTGGGTCCCTAGAACTCAGCAGACAGTTCAGTACAAACACTGAAATACATTTGTTTCATTTGTAGAATCAATTGTTACAGTTTATAATTTTATTTTAACGCAATTTTAATTTCAACTGCATTGTTTAATGATTTTTGGCGATTCTGCACTTAAAATACAGATCTCTTTATCATTTGGCAAGTTTATTTTCTTTTGCTCAATATTCTATTAATCTGTTGGGAAGCACCAGTTGTCAAGCTAATTTTTGTACAAGTCAGCAATACTTATATAATGCTTTCACTATGTGCTAGCCTCATAGCTGTAATAATCACCTCTTATTGGCTAACCATTCTGTCCTAGCAAAATATTCACGATTGTGATTTGGCATTTGAGGTCAGAGGATAGAATAAAGATTATCTGATGAATAAAACCTATAATTTTTCTCGTCATTGAAAGCTGCAAAAAAACCTCCAACATGATATCCTAACATACGAGCATCCCATAAATATACAGGGTATCCGCCAAAGAAAAATTTTTCAAATCCATGACTTTAGAAGATTATTTTCCATGACTTTAAAAATATTTTGTTAAAGTACATATGAATAAAAATTCTGATATACATACAAATAAAATATATTATTTTAGAGAAATTACAAATATTTATGATAAAAAATACTTTATAAATGTTTATAAACTCATATATATATACATATAAATAAATTGTTGTATCTACATAACTAAGTTTAATCATACAGCAATTTTCTGAATGCAATCAAAAAATTTCCAATTTGAATTCAAAGTACATAGGTATTATCGAGGTGACCTAGAATAATAGCCAAACACGATAACCCTATAAAGTTTATATATAATAGCCCTAAAGATAAGCTTATATTTTGTAGAAAAATCTTAACTAATTTTTATTAAATAATAATAATTATTATTATATTAATAAAAATTTAATTTATAATTTAAGAAAAACCAGAATAATATACTTATACATTTACCCACCTATTAAGCTTGCTTGTTTTGAGTTTCCTTGATGAACAGAAAGGAAATTCACTTGCAGAGGCATTTCTTTGTTTTTCTTAATTGGTAGCTCAGCGGATCCATGACTTTCCATGACTTTTACTCATTTTACTTAGAAAATCATGACTTTCCATGACAAAATTAATCCATTGTCTAAATCCATGATTTTCTATGACTTTCCCGGTGCGCGGAAACCGTGAATATATAAAATGCAACTTTTATTCTATTCAAATTTATTCTTTATTTTATTGCATCTTTCAGACTCTTAGTTCAATGTAATATAATGAATGAAACAATGTAATGATCAAATAAAGTCCCATGCATAATATTAATTTGAATTAAATGAAGTAGTTGCTTAATTATTTCGTCAAAGTATAATAATAATTTTCTTTTGCAGACTACTAAAATTTTCTTATCGAGAAGGGTCCCTGGACCATATGTTGAGAAACAATGGATTAAATCATACTTACCTAAATTTTAATTACAACCAGAAATGAAGGTGGGTCATTAAAAAAAAATTCATAGCAATGAATACATGGCAATTATGTGCTGCAAAATTAATGAATTTTATCTATAATAGACAAAATATGCTCATTTTTGCTAATATACCATTTTTAAGCTCTACAAGATATATATTAACTAAAAACTAGTAAACAAAAATATTTTATAAAGTAAAATATCACCAAATACATAAAGGCAAAACTAAAGCAAAAAATACATTAAACCATATAGTCTAAAAATAGCAAAACAACACTATGGTTGCTTTACTAAATTCCTTCATTAGCTAAGAAAAAATAACAAAAATGGCATTAAAAGTTTTAATAAACACTTCAAAAAAAAGTAAAAAATAAAATGATTATCACGACAGAAAAGAGAAAATCATTTATTTCTTAACTAAATGCAAAAAGTGGTTTTGAGAAACATGACAAACAGTTGATGAAATGTGAAAAAAAAAACTTATTTTTTAACGCATCACATTTATTATTTAACACTGATAAATGCGTATAATAATCCATGCAATTATAAAATTATAAATTTTCTTCATGATATTTTGATATCTGAAAAGACAGAAAAATTAGCTATTTATGATTAATTATTAAATATACATACATATATATATTATATATGTATATATAAGCCATTTTTTACAAATTTATTATGCAAAAGCAATTTAGAACAATTACACATTTTTTTAGAAGTCAAGATATAAAAAATTTGAAAAATGACCAACAAAACTTAATGGTTATAATTTAAATGCTTTAAATACACCAGAATCAACAGTATTTCTTGGTAAATATTTCAAACTTTTGAAATTTAATTTTTCAAAAACATAAATAATGAAAACTGTGGTTGAGAACAACACATTTTATATATGAAAGATTTCAGTTTTCAATATTGCAATAAATTTTTGAGGTACAAATTATTTATTGCTCATAAAATACTCATAGTACGGCAAAAATAAAAGTTCTGAAGAACTTTTTAAAAACCTACATCATTTTTGTATAAAATCACTGGGCAAAATACTATTTTCTGTAGGATATTTCATGTACTTTTTGTTTGAATTATTTCAAGATATGTTCAGAAGTTCAGTAAGTAAACAGTAATAGACATAATACATCATTTAACATTTACTTATCAGCCCAATTTTATATATTTTCGTCAAATAAAAAAATGATAGGGCTAATTTATTCTTTAAATACACAAGAAAACAAATAATTCACAAAAGCATCATTTGTGAATAAGTAATTGATAATTAATACTTTAGAGTCTGCTCGACCCCATGTTTTGAAAGTAAACAATGAAACAGTGCATTTACAGACACAACTATACATAAATTCATTGTTTCAATTCTCTTGGATGTTGCATATAAACATCTAATAAAAACACATACTTTCACAGGGCTGGCAGGAGAGACAGTTACAGAGATATAAAAAAATTAATGTATTTGCTAAACTAAAAATAAAAATATGAATGTAATTTTGGCAATTTATACAACATATATATATTCTATAGAAAATATTTTTGTTCTTTATAGAAAATACTTTGGAAATAATGTAATAGATGGCACGTCTGAAAAATAATAAATTTTTTTTTATACATATAAAGTAACCATTAAGAAAATTAATTTAAATATACTGATGTTAGATTTATATTGATGAATATTTCTAAACTTTATATTAAAACTAAACATAATTCAGCTGTTTCGACAACACAACTGCTGATCAACTAAAAACTCCTACATATGCTATAAAAGCATATACTCATTTGTGCAAATGATTGAAAACAAAAATGCTTTCCCCAAATACCCCCACTGCCAGCTCTGGTCAATCTGTCAAAATGCACTTGACAGAGCTAAGTTATCTAAATCGTTGGCAACCCAGCATGCTAATACCCCAACATTTTGTCAAAGAGGATTCAAAAACTGTTTAGTCACCATCCAAGGAGTACAGTAGTAGTAATAGAACAATGCACAATCACTGTACATAAACATTTGGAGAGCTCTTCTAATCCTTCTTATTTTCACCTACAAAATGACTCAACGAGTAGATTATTATATGTATTAGCAATGGAAATGCACATTAATAAGCTGGCTGTTGGAATGCTGGCCCACCAGGGGCCATGTCTTTTTGGGTTGAGGAGAAAGGAGGCTCCTGGTAACCTTCATTCATCTCTGGTCCATCTGGGTAGCTAGTGTAAGGGGCACCACCAGGCATAGTGCCATCACCTTCAAAACCACTGGTCATGAATGCAGTATCTGCACCCTGTTTATAACGTTGAAAAGCAAAGAATATGCAGCCAGCCTAGAAAGAGAAAACAATTTAAGAGAAGGCAAAAACTACTGTTCAGTCCTTGACATACAAATGAAACAGAATATGAAGCATCTGTAAAATACAGGGTATCTGCCAAAATAAAATGTTTCAAATCCATGACTTTTCATGACTTTCCCTGATTTAGCGGATCATTTTCCATGACTTTAAAAAGCTTTCGTTAAAGTATATATGAATAAAACTTCTGATGTACATACAAATAAAATATATGCTTTTAGAGAAATTACAGGAATTTTATCATAAAAAATCTATAAACTTTTATAAGTGTTAATAAACTCACATACATAAAAATAAATTGTTGTATCTACATACCTAAGTTCAATCATATAGCAATTTTTCAATCAAAATGTTTCCAATTTGAATTCAGGGTACTTTGGTATTATCCAGGTGACCATGAATAATAGCCAAATATAACCCTATAATGTTTATATACAATATCCCTAGAGATAAACTTGTGCAAAAATCTTAATTTTTATTAAAAAATAATTATATTAATAAAATTTTAATCTACAATTGAAGAAAAAAACCCAGAATAATATACATTTACCCACCCATTAAGCTTTCTTGCTTTGAGTTTCCTTGGTGAACAAATTTTAATTGGCAATAGGGTCAATAGGATAATACATAAATACCAAACTCAGAAACTTCAGCCAAATGACAAGTAAAAATAGAATTAAACAATTCAATGCCTTTTTTTTTTAATCGGTAGTTTAGTGGATCCATGACTTTTACTCATTTTACTTGAAAAATCATGACTTTCCATGACAAAATTAATCCATTGTCTAAATCCATGATTTTCCATGACTTTCCAGGTGCGCGGAAACCATGAAAATACTACAGTGAAATCTCTCTGAGCGGCCACCACACTGTACTGAGAATATTTGGCCGCTTAGAGGGGATGGACGATCTGAAGGGTTTTATTTACTATTATAAGATAATTATTATAATGTGTAATATAAACAAGTCTGACATATATTCCTTATGTAAATGAAATTTAAAACTTATCTAAAGAGAAAATAGTACTTTATTTCATGCTTCTTTACATTTTTTTAAAAAAAGCTTACAATTTGTTCTGCAGTCTTCGTACTCCTTCAAAATCAAATTCTTTTCTTTAATGACTTTGTTGATTTGCATTTTACTGCAGTTAAATAATTCAGCTAACTTTCCTACCAATTTGCCATTCTCATATTCAAGCAGAACTTCAATGCTCTGCTCAAGATTTAGAAAAATGCATATCACTCAGATCAACTCAGATCACTGACCAACTAATGAAATGAAACTGCCATGAATGACATTTTTGCTCACAGATGTGCAATTTTTCCTTAACTATACAGATTGGAAATCCAAAGACCTTCAACGCTTCATTGTCCATTTCCTCCCTCAGTTTCTATGGATGGTGCAATAGGGATTCCCTATCTGAAGGGTGTGGGGAGAATACAAAAGAGATACCAGATTTAATCTTTGTTAGAAAGGGGGGGGGACTGTGAGAATGGACTTCTCAAGTTATTCCTTTGTCTCATATCCGACCATAAACCTGACCTTGAGTTTTTCTTCTCAAAATTAAAGCATGGAGTGAGTAGAATTTCCCAATATTATATTATTTGAGATATATCGCCAAAATTGTTGAATTCTTAGTCACATTTGACAAGAAAATGTAACTTAAGTTGTTTCTGATAAAAGTAGTTAAAACTCATTTGCAACTGGAAGCATTTCATGAAGTGAAAGATTTTTGAAATACATAAAAACCAAACACACATTTTAACTTGGTAAATTTTACTTGCAAGTCAATGCAAATTAATTTTTTTTTTCAATTGGGAGTAGCTTCTCCTTCACTTTTTTTTTATATTCATAAAAAAGGAAAGCAACTATTTTTATTATTCATGTTTTTGCTCTTAATTTTACAAAACATGTGTACACTATCAAATAAATAGAATCTGTCTTTTAACTAAGCTAACATGTTATTTTATGAACTAAAATAACAACATTGAAAAAGAGATAGTATGTAACTGTAAGTAACCTGAAAGTTGGGATAAAACTACAATTTTGCTATAATGTACATATTCAAAAATTGGTTTCACTCAGCCAAAACATACTTGAATTATCATGTTTACATACAGCCAATTCCAAAAATAGTATTTTCTGTCTCAGGTACAAAAGGTGAAGATTAAATGAAAAGCTTGAGCTCAAATCTTTAAAAAATTGTTCTCATATATGTAGTATACTCTCCTTATCTCTATATATTTAATACATATTTGTTGTCTGTTTGTCTGTTCCCTTATAACTCAAGATCCAGACAACCAAATAACGTAAAATTTGGTACACATAAACAAAATTACATGGGGAAAGTTTTAAAATAGGTTTTGTTCCACCCCAACCTCACTCTGGCCTCCTCCAGCCAAAAGTAGTGCTCCATGTGCCTGTTCTGAGCCATGTGATAATGAACCACAAAGAAAAAAAAAGGAAATCATGCAAGTTGGTCATTGAGAGGGATTTTGTATGTTTTTGTGATGATGAGAATGTATCTCTATATATAAAACGCATTTGTTGTCTGTTCCCTTATAACTCCAGATCCAGACAACCAAATAATGTGAAATTTGGTACACATACGCAATCTTGATTTGCAAGCCCACAACTCGATTCTGAAAGTTGGTCCTCCAATAATGCTGATCTAAAATATTGATGCAAGCAGGTTGTGCAATGGCAAAAGTGTAATTGTGAATAAGCTGATGCAACATGTCATTCAAGCCACAGTACTCACAGAGTGTGGTAAGGGTGAGGATGTCTTCATCCCATGAATACCTATCATTCCCTCAGACAACACTATACAAAGCAAGAGAATACAGTTCCCTTTGAAACTGCTTTGCCATGACAATCAACAAGTCACATGGCCAGTCTCTTGGGATTGCTGGTACAGACTTGCAGACATCATGCTTTTCTCATGGGCAGTTGTATGTGGTCTGCTCCAGAGTGGGCAAAGAGGAAAATCTTTTTTGTACACATTCCGATGGAACTGCCAAAAATGTTGTCTATCACATTGCTTTAAGATAAATGTACCCTTTTATTGCATAAAAATAAACAGTTTTGTACGCTTCTACAGAAAGCCTTATTTTAAACCTGGGTACTTGCAGCTAGTACTACACATATGAGAAAGTAAAAAATAGTTTCTATGTGGTAAAAAGGAACTAAAGAATAATCCTCCATTTCCAATTCTTTAAAGAATCTAACTCCCATATATAGCAATGCTTCGAATGTTTGATTGCTTTACAAATGATTTATTGTGTTAATGTTAAGCATGCAAAACCTTTAAGGTTAAATTTGAAAAACCATAATTTTGTTGTTATTATTTTTCACTATGACTATGAGAAAAATTAATACCAATCTACTAAAGCTTTAATGAGTTGATGCAAGACTTTTTCCAAAATACTACATAGTATCAGATGCACATTAGTGATACTAAAGAAAACTGTTATACATTTAGCACAAAAATATGCAAGCCTGGTTAGTTAGCTTTGAATGCTAAGTCTATTTTCTTGCTACAGGATTTGAACTCACAAACTTTGGTACCAAAGAGCAGTTTTTCTATCCATTTGCCAAATGAAAGTCAGATATACAGTAGCAATAGAAATTGTTCAACTTAGTGCAGTGGTTCCCAACTTTTATGCTACTAAGCCTCTTTTGAAAAGGAAATTTTTTTTTCTGAACCTCCCCATCCTATTTTTCAAAAGTAAATAAAATGGGCGTGTTTTAAATAATAAAAACCTTATCACAAAAAAGAAACTGAAAGATATAACTAAAAGAAAAATAACAAGGTTTAACTTTATTCTAGTATATTGCAATGAATAATTTGGTTCATTTTTTAACACATATCTCAAAACTATCAATTCTTTTCTGAATATACATTTTTTTGTTTTGTCTCTTATAACTTTAATTTTTATCCTGTTCCCAATGAATTTCTACTATTGAATATTAATTGTTTATATAATTTAATTCATGACAATTTGTGTTAACTCCTGCACAGTAAAATAAAAAGATACAATCTTGGAATGGACCTGTATGGCACAAAATTTGAACTTCTTTAAAATTTTGAAATAAATTGTGCTGTACTAAAAAATAACTGAACTTTATATAAACTAAGGTTTTTTTAACACTAGATTGCCCAAGGCAGTCATGTTTTTAATTTCAATTAGAAAAACAATTATGAAATATAATGACACAATTTCTTAGAATTTGGTGACTTTTTCTATAACATATAAATGGGTTTTTCTTTCCAATTTACACTAGACTCACGGCCGGGCCTTAACACTATGTCGGCCTCATCTTAACATGAATAATTATTATATAATATTAAAAATTAATTTTAAACAAATTTCTTTACATATTTGTTATTTTTTCACAATGCAGTCATTTTGACTGTTTTTGGGCAATATAGGTATACAAGAAATCTCGGGCAATCTAGTGTTAATAAATATGTTTTATGTTTTTAAAACTTTTTTAAAAGAGATCAAAATTAAGTGTGAGATACAATTCTAGTTTCAATAGAAACATAGTTCAGAAATTGTTTCAAACGATACAACAGCAAACTTGTTTTGCATAAAAGTTTTTGATTTAAATATATATATATATATATATATATATATATTTACAACATATATTTATGGTTTATAGCACAAAAATTTAGCTAAGTAATGACAATTATAACAATTTTACCTCTAAAATAAAAGACCCCATTCAGGTTTCCCACTCTTTTTCCAGAACAAAAATTAAGGACTTTTTAAGGAGTTTCTAAGGACCAAAGTAACTTTTTATAAGGACCTACTTGAAATACACAGCATAACGACATAAACCCTATTTCCCAAGGAACATATTTTAATGATTATGAACCAGACAAGGCATGTTCAATAAATGCCCTACAATATTTCAGAATAACTTATTTAAAAATGCCTAAAAATTAATATAAGATAAATCTGTTTGAAAAAAACTAATATTGAAAAATGTACATCTAAAGTTTTTTGAGTGATTACACTAAAAATTGCAAATAAAATACAATATTATAAACAGTACTTTCTGAGGGTTTAAAAATGACTGAATAATATATATATATATATACCAGGGTTCCCACTCTTTCCAGAAAGAAAAGTTTTAGATTTTCTATGACATTCAGTGCAAGGAAAATTAAACTTCCATAAGTAACTGAAATATCTACAAACCCCCCAACCTCCATGCTTCGTTTAATTAAAATCGGCATGCCTGTAAGCTATTGGAAAAGGGCAGCTGACTTTATACTTTAAACCTTTTCGTATGCAAAAGATTATTTGTCAAATAAGTTTTCTAGCTCGTGAAAATAAAAAGTACTAATAAACGAAAAGTATTTTCATAAATTTTTAAGGATATCAAGAAATGGAATTTTGAATTACTAGAGTAATACACTGACAGCATATATGTATTTGAGGATTTTCTTTATTATTAATACTGCACTATTGGTTAGAAAATTTAAAGAATGTTATGAACATTAACAAATATTTTATATATTCTTAGTATATATATTCTTTGACCAGTGTTTATCACATGCACTGGTGTTCTCAGAAATGGTTTTGGACAAGTTTAACTCCGAACTTATAAAATCAGAAAGTTCAGAGAATATGGCGAAAACTGATAGGAAATCATGTGTCAACGGAGAAACTGATCGTGTTCCAATTTAAAAATTAAGCAGTTTTGAAGGACCTTAGATGAAAATTAAGCAGTTTTAAGTGTCCTTAAAAATGAAAGCTAAAATTAAGGAGTTCTTAAGGACTTTTAAGGACTGTGGGAACCATGCCATTTTGACAGAAGTATGTTTTTTCAAAAATGACAGGATTAAAATAATAATAATAATATGAAGGTATTTTATTCAATAATACAGAAATAATAATTTATTAATTGAAATTATGAACATTTTCTTACCCAAACAAAGATTGAGAAGAAACTGAAGGCAATAGCACCCCTCAAGTTGTTTACACCATATCCATTTTTGGGATAAGGAGATTTTCGCCAAGAGTCACTTAAGTAACAAAATGTAACAAACCACATGAAAGCCATAGAAGCTGAAAATGAAAATTTTACACATAAAATTGAGTTAATCTGAATACTTCATCAATTTATAAAAAATTATATTAAAAGAAATTTGCAAAATTTAAACTTATAGTATTAATACACTCAGTACCGGCTATATGGTCAGTTTTCTAAAGGCCCATCTAACTTAATAGGGAACATGTGTTAAAGCACACTGCTTATACAGTCATTTTCTTTTTCTTGTTACTGGTTATATGGTCAGTTTCATGTTTTCAACAAGTTTCCGTTTAATTAAAAAAATTTTTTTTTTGGAGTTATCAAATTTTTTTTCCAATGTGAAATCGGAGAGGACATGGATTCAAGCCTTTATTTTCTTCTCTTTCCTCCCTTTCCCCCCTTGCTTTTCTTGTTTGTGTAGACTCATCGCTGAGTTTTCCCCCCTCTCCCAGTTCTCGCCCCCCACTGATAACAAGTGGACATCTGTCTGTTTATTGGTTGAGGTTATTCCCTTTACTTTTCTTGTTTGTGTAGACTCATCGCTGAGTTTTCCCCCCTCTCCCAGTTCTCGCCCCCCACTGATAACAAGTGGACATCTGTCTGTTTATTGGTTGAGGTTATTCCCTTTGCTTTTCTTGTTTGTGTAGACTCATTGCTGAGTTTTCCACCTCTCTCAGTTATCGCCCCCCACTGATAACAAGTGGACATCTGTCTGTTTATTGGTTGAGGTTATTCCCCTTGCTTTACTTATTTGTGTAGACTCATTGCTGAGTTTTCCACCTCTCTCAGTTATTGCCCCCCACTGATAACAAGTGGACATCTGTCTGTTTATTGGTTGAGGTTATTCCCTTTGCTTTTCTTGTTTGTGTAGACTCATTGCTGAGTTTTCCACCTCTCTCAGTTATCGCCCCCCACTGATAACAAGTGGACATCTGTCTGTTTATTGGTTGAGGTTATTCCCTTTGCTTTTCTTGTTTGTGTAGACTCATTGCTGAGTTTTCCACCTCTCTCAGTTATCGCCCCTCACTGATAACAAGTGGACATCTATCTGTTTATTGGTTGAGGTTATTCCCTTTGCTTTTCTTGTTTGTGTAGACTCATTGCTGAGTTTTCCACCTCTCTCAGTTCTCGCCCCCCACTGATAACAAGTGGACATCTGTCTGTTTATTGGTTGAGGTTATTCCCTTTGCTTTTCTTGTTTGTGTAGACTCATTGCTGAGTTTTCCACCTCTCTCAGTTCTCGCACCCCACTGATAACAAGTGGACATCTGTCTGTTTATTGGTTGAGGTTATCTCTCTCATACATACCCTCAGGTGTTATTTTACTAGTTCGAAAGCAGCACATGATCATTTAAAAGCTATTAGGGACTTAGAAAAAGTTGAGTTAACAACCAACAAAAGGAAGCAAACTTATATATCTAATTATTTTTAAATACATTGAACATGAATGTACATATATACGTGTGCTGTACTTTGATTAGTAAGCTAAGCTAATAAATTTAACCACCAAAAAATATTGCATATTTTTAATGTACTTTTTACTTCCCGAATTAATTTTTAAAATGTTCTTAAAAGTATAATTATTTATTTATGAGTACTACATTCTGATAGGTGAATATAATCCTGCCACAATTATTTAGGGTTGTATTGTTCTGCATATATGGTCACCCTGCTTATATGGTCTGATGTTTCTGGACCGATGAGTTGACCATATAACCGATACAGACTCTATATAATATAAGTGACTATTTATAATCATAAACACAATTTTTTATAGATATACCTCAACCATTATTAAACACAATGGTACTGACAGGAGATCTGGTATGTTTACATTTGCCTCTCCGATCCTAAGAATGAATTGTAGAAGTTTGTCCTTTCTAGTAGTCTACTTTGTTTACATGATTTGATTTCACAAATCAGTTGAATCGATTTTATGGCATGAAGTTATTACTATACTGATGTCACAATTACATTGCATTCAACATCATCACACAGTTCAAACTCAGTAAAATCTTATTTTCTCTTAACTTTATTTATTCATTACATGACTTAACATGCAAAATTTCTTTACACTTTTCAGAAACGATTTTTTTGAACAAGGAGGAAATATGTGAAAACAAAGCAAGATGATGATGATACCAAAGAGGTAAAATGAATGCATTCGTTTCTGCAACAAAATCAACAATCCTTCCTTAAACATCCCCCATAAGTACTACTTACTTTTAGAATACTAAAATTAATGGATATAAAATAATAATTACACCAGTTGGCCACTAAGTACAAGGAAAAAAGGACACAGATATTTCCCTAAAATTCCTGAGATATCACAATCATATGACATGTCTTGGAAATATGCCAAATTTTGATCGAACAAAGCTTGTGTCTTTAAGAGCGGGGTTCATCACTTTTTGCATTTATTTGACTGAAAAAAGTAAAATTTAAGGTATGCTTGAACAATTTTTCCTTCTGGATGAATTTAATGATTTCATCACTTTCTCAATTAGAATAGACAAAATTCCATAAGACACAAGCAAGTCTGTTTTCAATGAGCAGTGCGTATATTACAATCGAAATTTCTCATAATCTAATTTAACACATATACATAGGATGTAACTAAAAGTCATGAAATGTTTTTCTTAAACTTGAAATAAGTGAAAAAATATCTAAATAATATAATATATACACTAAATATTAAAAAAAATTGCATTGCCTTAAAATGAAAATTACCTTTAAAAAAATTATAACATTCTTTAAAAACTGCTTAGTGAAATGTAAAACATTTTATTCTCAGATTTGAAATTTCAATCCTGATAAGGTGATCCCTATTTTGGCAACAGAAGAAAAAAAACTTTTCCTAAATTCATAAAATTTTGGAAAATTTACCAATTTTAGTAAAATTTTGAATCGTAACCTGATATCTTCCAGAATTAACTAAAACTAAACTCCGCAACAGAGGGGCCAGGGCCTACGACAAATTTGTTTATGTGACTAAGGGCCCTGGGGTGCAAAGTATGTTCTGGTTAGGTGGTCAATTTTACGTGGAACCCCCAGTGTTTAGTTCCCAAATACACTTGGTCCTCAGTTCATCTACCCACTGAAGGGATGAAAGGCTAAGTTAACCTTGCCCAGACTAGAGATTGAACCTCGAATCTGTGTCATGGGAGCGTGAAGCGATACCCCAATACCTCTGGGCTTCTTTTCCAGAATTATACCCTGACAATTCTCCGATTTCTTGGTTTTCACTTTGTGTGGCCACCTTGTTACAACTGTTTAACTTGGGTTTTGGATTGGTTTGGTGTGCTAAAGTCTACTTTTTTTTGCTACATGAGGGCTAATGAGACCGGAACGTACTGCTTAAAGCAGATTCCGAATGGCTGTGAACATCTATGGCACAGTAGGATTCGAACCCATGAACTTCAGTATTGAAGATCAGCACCCTAACTATTTAGCCAGTTTAACTTTGGATATGTATAGTCCATTACACCTAAACTCATTTTTCACTCTGAATATTGTGCCTAATGGAAAGTTTACACATTTTACTTTACTACTTTAAGTAAAATTTTGAAATTGAAAATTAATTGATAAATTCGTTAAAATAAAAACTAAATACATACCCAGAAAATTTTTTCTTAAACGTAGCAACGTATGTTTTTTTTATTTTAGATTTTATTTTTTTATTATTAGAAGAATTAAAAATATTTGAAAAAATTATAAAATTTCATAAAATATTAGTAAAATGGTTTTTTCAAATTATATTGAAATTTTATTTCTTTTTATTATTTTAAAACAATTAATGGATTTTGGTTTTGATGCAAATCATTTTTTGCTAAAAAACTAATGAATCAAAATCTTTTTAAAATTAATCTGTACATCCATGCATATATTTAACCCATTTCATTATCTTATCATCTAACTATTCATCTTTTAACTTTGGTCATTTAGTCATACACAAAATATTTTTCACTCTGAATTTAAGAAATTTATATTCATATTAAAAAATTTAGAAAAAATTTGAAGTCATTAAAAAGAACATCTTTACTATTAAAAAAAATTAATACATGTAATTCAACACTTTTTTCTTTAAAACTTCTAATTGAAGTTTTATTATTAAAATCATAGAGAATTGAATTAAAAAATATCTGAGAAGTTTTTAAAAATTTCTAAAATTAATGAAATTTTAAAAAAAGCTTTTTTCAAAAGGTAATTTTTAATAAATTAAAGTTCAATATTTTTTGCACACTTCTTATACACTGACTAGTAATCACCTAATCTTTGCCTAATTTACATTAAAATTTTTCTTCTAAAATCACATTGAATTTTTAATGATTTTTATTATTTATACCTAACTATCAGTGTACTCATTAAAAATTATAAATTAAATTTTTTAACATATAGTAATTCTTCAAAATGTAAACAACAAAAATATTTAAGAACTTTTTGAGAATCAATTTGTTTTCAACATTTTATATTAAAAAATAATTCTGAGAAAAACATTGAAGTTCATGAAAAATAAATTAAAAAATAAATACATGTAAAATTAACTTTTTGCTTAAAACTTTAATTGCCGTTGCTAATATTAAAATACTAGAAAAATTTTACAATTTATAAAATTAAAAAATTTTGTAAAAATGCTCTTAAATAAATTACAACTTCCTTCAAAATGCAGTTGACAGCTATAATGATGTTTTAATAAGTCACAAATAATCTGAAGCATGCTGCAATGATGTCTGCGTATTATTATAATTATTAACATCATTGTTATACCCAAATATATCACTTCTAAAATATAAATTTTTAAATTGTAATTTATTTTGTAGTACAGAATTTGTCATCCAATAAAAATCAAATCCAAACATCAAAATACTGACAGTTAAAGGGTTAAACAGTGTAATTTTTCAAAATTAGATCAAAAAAACAGATTTAGAAGCTAAAAGTTTAAATTTTATAATAGAGAAAAAAAAAAAAATTAATTTTTCATAAATGACTTTATGTAAAATTTAAAAACTACTTAATTTAAATAAATTTTTTTAAAAACTTTTACTGACTTTTAACAATTTTAAATTTACTACAATAAATATTAAGATTAAATAACATTACAAATATTAGTCATTTTAACTATTAAATTTTATAAAAATCAAAAGACTAAAACCTATGCAATGTCTTAATTTACTTATGCTAACTATTATTAAACTAAATTTACTAAAAGTGCCAATTAAAAAATAAATTGTACCAAAATTGCATGCATTTATTGGTTGTACACATTTTTAAACTTGGATAAAAAAAAAACAAATAAAAATCCTGAAAAAAGATATGTTATTATAAAGTTTATGAGATTTTACTAATATTTCAAGTATTAATTCTAAAAATTTTTCTAATATATTTTTTGCATTGATCACTTTATGAGAAAAAAAAAAAAATAAAGTATTAGAAAAAAAACTTTCATGATAAAATAAAAAAAAAAAAAAAATATAAGTAAAACAAAAGTTAATGTTTTTAACTTTTATTTTTCAATCAAATATGTAACTTTAGTCTTCATTTATTAATTCTGCTTTACTAGTACTTTATTATTTAATTTATAAAGTAGTTAAACATGATAAAATTTATAATTTTGAACAAGGAATTTTTTATGCACATTTTGCAAATGTTCCATGATTTAAAAATTATTTTATTTACTAATACTATAACATAATTTTACTCTAATCTAAAAATACATAATATAAATTTTTTTTTTTAACATAGAATATTCAATTTATTAAAAAATAAATCTATACTATAAATACAAAAAAAAAAAAGATAAATAAGATAGATTTTTTTGCAATTTTTATCAATGTTGTTTTTAATATAATATTAGCATTTTACAAATGTACATAATAAAATAAAATTCAAATCATCATGACTTTCCCTGATTTAGCAGATCATTTTCCATGACTTTAAAAAGCTTTCGTTAAAATATATACGAATAAAACTTCTGATGACACAAATTATATGCTTTAGAGAAATCAGGAATTTTATCATAAAAAAACTATAAACTTACTTATAATGTTTAAATCACATACATAAAAACTTGTTGTATCTAATACCTAGTTTAATCATATAGCAATTTTCAATCAAAATGTTTCCATGAATTATACTTATTATCCTGACCATGATAATAGCCAAATATAACTATAATGTTTATACATATCCTAAGATCAAACTATATTTTGTGCAAAAATCTTAAATAATTTTTATTAAAAAATAATTATATTTAAATTTTAATCCACAATTTAAGAAAAATAACCATATTGATATACATTTACCACCCATATTTCTTTTTGAGTTTCCTTGGTGAACAAATTTTACTTAATAGAGTCAATAGAATAATATAAATAACTCAGTAACTTCAGTCAAATGACAAGTAAAAATAGAATTACAATTCAATGCATTTTTTTTAATCGGTATTAATATTATATTTATCATTGCTTATCAAGACTTTAACAAAATTAATCCATTGTTAATATGATTTTCCATGACTTTATTAAAAAATTATTAAACGTTTTTAGTACTTATCTAATTTTATCTTATATATGTATATCACATTACAATTGTACTATATTAAATTGTTGAAAATATTGATAGATCATATAAATTATTTACGAGAATATGTATTTTCATTGCTAACATCAATGATAAATTGTTTAAATTTCTAATTAATATTCTGATTTAAGTCTCATGTATTATGTACATTATATTAATTATACATTTTTAAAATACAACAGATTTTGACATAAGTGAATACCATAGAATGAATATAAGATGAATAAATTAACATTCATGATTTATTACATTACTTTTTATAGAGCAAATGTCCAAAAATATTTTGGAATTGAATATGAAGTGATTTGGGAAGAAAATATTAAATACTGGAATTTGTTAGATTTTTTTAAAGTTAAAAAATAGAAATCAAACAATAAGTACTAACTTTTATGAAAAATTCATGGGTACTAAAATTTTATTAACTTTTCTTTAATGTAATCATTCATCAGAAATGCTATATTATACATCAGAAATGCTGTATACAAAATATTAAATAATTGTGAAGATGAAATCGGTTTAATTAAACATTAATATTTAAAGATTATTTTAACGACTGATTTTTTTAAATCAAAATAATATAAACAGACATTTATCAAGCAGCTGAAATAAAAACTGTATAAATATAAAGATTTTTTGACATTTCCAGAACAATGAATTTTCTAATAAGATTGAAAACTGGAGATATAATAGAGATGAAATGTAAAATGCTTTTTCCCAGTTTCAAAATAAAACTTTCGAAGATACAATTAAGTATCAAAAAGTTTTTGAAATTATATGAAGCTTTTTAAAATGCTGTGACTAAGATAACATTTTCTTTTTTTTCAAACATACTCAAGATAAGAAAAGTTACAAATAAAAATTGTTTTGTTATAATTGTTTAGAATGGCAGAAGTGAAAAAAGTTCAAAGGATTCTAAGGATTATAATCAACGACAGCTTAGTACTACATCTACACATTTTACATTCATGATATATTTAACCTATAGAGGTTAAAAAATAAATTTTTTTATAGAACATATGTATGTATTTAATAACTAAAATTTTGACTAAAACACTGAACATGGAAATTTAGTTGGTTCTGAGAAAAAAAAATTTTTTTTAAACCATTTGAAAGATATTTCTTAATAATCACTAATAGTTGTAAAAAAATGTAGGCAACTGACAGAATCAACTACAATTACATTAAAGCACAGTATATTTAATAAATAATATCAGCAAATAATTAAAACAGAAGAATAAACCCTCTTTAAAAATTTAATGCCATACTACAATTAGGCATTGAAAATTACAGAAACTTTTTAATAGAAAACATTTCCTTACTAAATAAACGATGTATAAGCATTAAGATCCTCAAAAGAAAAAAGTAGTTTGTAGTTTATTCTAAACATTTGTTATATTATACATTTTTAGTATTATTTCTAGTTTTAGCAAAGTACTCTTCTACAGAGGATCTCATGAAAATTGATAGATATCTATAACTGGATAATTTTCACCACAGTTAACTTAAACAATAAAATATATTCTAATAGACTAAGTCCAGTATAAAATTGGATGTTGAACAAAAAAAAAAAAAAAAAAAAATAAAAATAAAAAAAAAATAAAAATAAAAAAAAATAAAAAAAAAATTGAAAAATTAAAAAAAAATTAAATTAAATTAAAACCCCCCTATTTTTATATTCTCTTTAGAGAATGTAATTAATAGCCTATTTTTTAAATACAAATTTTAATAAATTTTGCAGTGTAGATTATACCACAATTACTTAAAAAATTTATTGTAATTATTCCAGATTCAGGACAAGTCAGAATGAAACACTTTTGAAAGTGGAGCAACAAAATGAAAAAAAATTTAACTAAAAGCAGGAATGTAATAATAAATTATGAACTCAATTTTTCATTAAAACAAATTTTGCATCAAGATCTACCTCTATTGATAAATTATAAAACTTACCCAATTTTTCATTAAAACAATTTTGCTTCAAGATCTACCTCTATTGATAAATTATGAAACTTACCCAATTTTTCATTAAAACAAATTTTGCATCAAGATCTACCTCTATTGATAAATTATGAAACTTACCCAATTTTTCATTAAAACAAATTTTGCATCAAGATCTACCTCTACCTCTTCATAGTTTGGTTTAGAGAGCTATGGTCTACAATATAGCTACATACGGGTTTATGAGATAAGTACCTATTGTTTAAAGCTGATTCTGAATGGCTATGTACATCCATAATACTAATGAGATTAATCTAAAAACTCCAGTACTACAGAGCAGCACCCTACCATTTGGCAATTGTCTGGTGTCCCACTTCTACCAGTATATTCAATAATAAACCTGAAATTGAAGAACAGGGAGAAACAGATGGTTTAACCCTTTTGTGGGCCGTGGAAAGATTATTTGATAAATTATGAAACTTACCCAATTTTTTATTAAAACAAATTTTGTATCAAGATATACCTCTACCGCTTCATAGTTTGGTTTAGAGAGCTATGATCTACAATTTGGCTACATAGGGGTTTATGAAATAAGTACCTATTGTTTAAAGCTGATTCTGAATGGCTATGTACATCCATAATACTAATGAGATTAACCTGCAAACTCCAGTACTAAAGAGCAGCACCCTACCATTTGGCAATTGTCTAATGTCTCACTTCTATCAGTATATTCAATAATATACCTGAAGTTGAAGAACAGATGGTTTAACCCTTTCATGGGCCGTGGGAAGATTTCTTCCCACCTATATGATCTTACAAAATTACACCTGTGGGAAGCGCAAAACCCATTCTAATATATTGGTCTTGTTATTGAAACAACAGAAAGACTGATTCCTGCTTTGGTTTTGTGCTGTCATCCATTGTTTGATTGATTGAATAAAATTAGCAGCTCTGTTTCGAAAGTTTGGAAACATGGAGCAAGAAATAAATGGCCCACGAAAGGGCTAAGTGTTCAAGATGTTTATTACATATAAGAAAAGACTTGAAACATCACTAAAAAAAGTGTTCTTTAAATAAGTTCTGAATGATTAAGAACTATTTATTTTAATATTTAAAAATAATTATGATGCAGGTATAAAAATTCAAAAATATAGCTTTCTGGTATTAACCCTTTGACAGTTTCATTTTTTTCCAGAATTCGGTAAAAAAAATGTCATTTATTTTATTGCATTTTTTTTGTTCATTTTACATTTTTAAATAAAGATATGTTATTAAAATTAACATTTCTAATATTTTTAAGCATTTATTACAACTTTTTTTCTTTCTATGAAAGCATCATAGAACTGAAGTTTACCTTTAGTCTCATCGATATCCAAGTTAATTTTTGGAATTCCAGTGAAAGAAAATCTAGGAGGCGGATCCGAAGGATTATCACAATTAATTTTAAAAAATTGTCTTGCTTGACTGATTCCATCTGTACTACTATCAGAGTCACTACTATCCAGGTCATCTAGTAAACTTTCGCTACTATTATTTACAGATAATTTCGTTTCTGATTCCAAGTCACAGTTCGAATCACAAGAAATTAGCTCCATACGCTCTGAATTATCCATTATTTAAAAGTAAAAATATATTATTCACCTCTTACATCAATAAAATTATCAGGCGGTTAGTAAAATATAACCAGATAGCTATACACTGAAAGATAACAATTCGTCTTCTGATACAAAACATGCGAGAAAACCTGCGCTTTTGAATCAATCAGAATAGAAAATACAATAAACTGCAAACTATCATTTACTGGACATCTATACGAATAACTTGTTACTAAAACTAGAAAAAAATACGGCTGAAACAGTGCAAGCGAAATAGAAATCAAATTGCCCATACGCTGTACGGGCAAATCACTAAAGGTTCGAAAGCTGTGCCCGTATGGCATACGGGCAAAACAGGGAAGGGGTTAACAGTTATTTCAAAATTGTGAATATCAACAACTAAGATTTAAATTTTTTACGTAAAATTAGCTAAATGAAATATTGTAGTTTTGTAATATAATTCTCTTTAGCTAACTTTATCAAATGCTTCAAATATGCTAAAAGTATCATTAAAGATTTTTTGGACATTTTAGAAACTACAAATTGTTAATATACTAAGATTTTTTTAAAACTTATCTAAAGTTCTATTACTATTTGAAAAGATAATCGAAAGAAAAAAAATAAATTTCATCACTAAGATTGCAAGAACAGTATATACCAGTATTTTATTTTAAATGTTAATTTCATGAAAAAAATTTTTTTTTTCATTAATAGTCTTTTTTCAAATTGTTCATGTAATATATAAAAATAGAGGACTTTATGTTTGAGAAATGAAAAAAAAAAATACAAAATTGTATAACTGATTATCATATATTCAAATTATACTGTGAAACTGTGACCTAACAATATCTAAGAATATTTATTTGTATTACATATATTGTTTATGTGCTCAAATTATAAACTATTGTATTAAATCTAATTGTATAAAATAAAATGCAGCAGTCTTAACTATTTTAACTATCTACATACATATGCATAGAAACCTCCGAACAGAGCAAATCTAGGGAATAACAAATTAGTCTCTTATTTACAGGTAACCCTTATTTGGGGTTTCAGAAACAAAGTGTAAGATACTAATTAATTTTTTAATTTATGTATACACTTGTACTCTACACACATATATATGTAACATGCAAAATTACTCTCACCAGTACAAAATGATAATAGCCCTATTATTTTGAATTACCAGGGCTTACTGTGCAATGAGAATACCCGAGTAATTTTCAGTCATTGCTCCATTAGAAAGAATTGTGAAGTTTAATAAAGAACTTTGAAGTTTATTCCGACTAAAAATGTCTTTACATGATGAGAGCAAAGCATTGAATGATGATGAAAGCATACTTCTATTATAAATTTTGCTCAACAGCAAGCAATCATGCAGATTCTTTCCCATGAGACCTACAACTTGGTCAGCGTCATTAACAGTCAGAAATGAACTTTGATTATTTAAGACAGCTCAAAAATATGGCCAGTGGATAGAAAATTAGTATTTATTAAAGAGTTAGCCTTGGCAGACAGGTAAAAAGAATTTAAGTTGACAAACACTTCTTCAAATCTGAGATTTTGTGGCTGGGAAATTAGGTGTGAAAGAATAAGAAAGGAAAAGGAGAATTTTAGATAGATATTTTAGGGGTAATAATTTTAATATATTACATATTAAAAGCCTGCATAAATTGAAAAAACTTGTTCATCTAAAAAACTATAATGAAAAATAAGTATAGACCTTTCACAGCATTCTTTCAGACTAATTGTTTGAAAAGCTGAAGTTCATTTGATTTATGTTATGCTTGCTTGTAGCCAGCATGAAGTTAAATCATTCAGAATCTATCTAAATTCACCTTCCCAAAAGACAACTATATAACTGTCTTACAGTACAGATAGTGTTGTTTCTTGAAGATTTCTCATTAACCCTCCAACTGCTCATCCTGCAATTGCACAGGCACTCAAAAAGCAATTAGCTCATTGCGATTCACAGCAGTATCTTCTTTTATTAGAGCATATTACTGTTTAATCAGTGAAATATTTTATACAGATTAGATGTTTAATTATGTAATAAATAGAATTATATGATAGTATTTTAGTTATAATTTTAATAGAATTATAGACAATATGTAGTAAATAGAAATTAACTATAATTCAAGAAATTATTAAAAAAATTTTGTATGAGATAACATATGAAATTAGTGTTCTGATTCTTAGTTTCTCATGATAAAAAATCAATATAAAAAATTCTTATTTAGAAAGACAAAATGTGATTTCAGTTCTAATTATATATAGAATATATTTTAAATATGAAAAAGAAATACTCAATTAGCCATCTCGGTTTACAATTCAGTGAGAGTTACCTTTTGGGGACTGATGGTGGTTATTTAACCAAGCCATGCGAGTCTAGCAGTGTAGTACTGTTTTCTAGGGTTATTTTAACATCTACTCTGAAATATTGTTTATTTCATTACAGCTTAATTTTTCAGTGCAATATCACAGAAATACTTAGAAAACTAAATAAATCTTCCTTCTTTGATTCACTATAGAGAAACATCTCCCAAAAATTAATGAAATAACCTATTATTCTCTTTTATCAGAGAAAATTACTGTCTATTATTCAGAAGTATTCACTATGGGGGAGTATACCACAATTACACACCCACACATAAAGTTCTCTCTATTTTATTTTCAACTAAATGACTCGCATAAGATTATGCTTTTTTAATTTTATTTACAAAGAGCAAAATTGCCTTATTTGGTTTTATGGATTTTTGCAGTTTAAATCTGATATTATAATAAAAAATTTGAAAAGCAATTTTTAAAACTAAAGGTAAAAATTCTCAACATGATTAGTTAAAGTTTAAAGCTTTATTTTCTTCTTTAAGATTCAATGGAATGGGTGAAATGTTTTTAAAACTTCCAGAACTACAAAACTTGTTTTCTTCCAGATTCATTTTTATTCTGTATCTCTATTGATTATATATATATATATATATATATATATATATATATATATATATATATATATACACAGAGACAGAGAGGGGGGGGAGATGGTAAAACAGAAATAAAAATGTGTTCTTTGAAATTAAGAATAGTTTGTCTGCCTATAAGACCTAGAAAAAATCTTTTGAGCAGCAAAATGTTATATCCATTGTGAGCCTGATGTAAGTTAGAAATTTCAATACTAAGTAAAATAGAAAGAAAATGTAACAGAATCTAAGAGTTTCAGTATAATTTCCATAAGTGTGATGTAATAGCTAGAAATTCCAATACTCTGTAAAATAGAAAGAAAAAGTAACAGAATCTAAGAATTTCAGTATAATGACCATGATCACGAGCCTGATATAATAGTTAGAAATTCCAATACTATGTAAAATAAAAATAAAAAGTAACAGAATCTAAGAGTTTCAGTATAATGACCATGACCATGAGCCTGATGTAATAGTTAGAAATTTCAATACTATGTAAGATAGAAAGAAAATGTAACAGAATCTAAGAGTTTCAGTATAATAATGACCATGATAAGAACAAACACATTTTTATAAGTTCAGTAAAATTACTTTTTTAATATCTCCTATTTCTGTGTGTATATATATATATATATATATATATATATATATATATATATATATATATATATAAAACACTAGCCAAATAAGCAGAATGCTAGTCTTTAGTAACATGTTTGTGAGTTTGATTACCACTACTGGCATGATGTTTTTAGTAATTCAGAATTGACTTTAAGCAGTTAGTTCCTGTCTTCTGAGCCCTCATATAGCAAAGAAGTAAACCATAATTCTGTAAATAAATAATGACTACAGTGTGAAACATTGAATTTGAGGCAGTAAACCTATAAAGCATTAGAAATGCAAGCAAAATTTTTGCAGATTAATTAAAGTCACGAGAAATTTAAATAAAACAAGGAATGTTGAAAAAATTAAGGTAAGGAATAGCAAAAACAAGAAAGTTTAAGTGACTGGCAAAATATGCTTATTAACTGCTATGTGTGGGAATACAATTCTGTAGAAATCCAAAAACAATAAGAATGATTAAAGTAAAATTACCGTTTTTCACATACTTTTATATTTTCTAAAAAACTATGTTTTGGGCAGTTTGTTTTAAATGATATCATTTAAAAATTTGTCAACAATAGTTTCCCAAAAGCCTCATCTGCATTTAATTATATAGCAGTTAAGTGACATTTAACTAAAACAGGGAATAGAGAAGACTAACCAAGTTTTAAGTCTGCTAAAGGTAAGTTATATTTTACTACAGAATAATATATTTAATCAGCAATTAGCTGTACTTAACCATGGTAAAAGAATAAATATTATAAAGAAGTAAAACTGTTTTGTTCCTGGTTTGAGTTCGAATAAATTTAATATTAATAATAATTTAATCTAATTATGTAGCAGTCAAGTGACATTTAATTAAAACAGGGAATAGAGGAGACTTTAACCAGGTCTTAATAGTCTGCTAAAGATTAGTTATATTTTACTACAGAATAATATATTTAATCGGCAATTAGCTGTACTTAACCATGGTAAAACAATAAATATTATAAAGAAGTAAAACTGTTTTGTTCCTGGTTTGGGTTTGAATAAATTTATTATTAAATAATTGCTTGTAATGTTTAATTTTAACAAAAAGTTTTAAATAAAAAATATTCAAATAAAATCCAAAAATTCGATTTAAATTAAAAAAAATTGGATTGACATTTTATTCTTTTTCTTAAATTATGAATGTTATCAATTAGCTGTACTTAACCATGGTAAAAAATAAATATTATAAATGAGTAAAACTGTTTAGTTCCTGGTTTGGGTTTGAATAAATTTAATATCAAATAATTGCTTGTAATGTTTAATTAAAAAAAGTTTTAAATCAAAAATATTCAAATTAAATCAAAAAATCCAATTTAAATTTTAAAAAGTTGGACTGACATTTAATTTTTTTCTTAAATCATGGATGCTACCAATGCTGTTATATCTTTGATCACACTACACAGATAAAATGATGCTTCTCATATAATTTCTATGTTTTTAAATTGAAATTAAAGAAAGAAATCTTGATTATAATATTTTAAAACATCCCATAACACAATGTAAAAACTTGAGGATATTTTGGGGTTAAAATCAAATGTAAGCTATTATTTGCTGATATATGACAACTAAAATTATCCCAAGTTTTAAACTACAAATTTTAATAAAAATTTAAACTTATGAATAGGTACTTGAAAACTGATTGAAATCTTACACAATCAGCTGATATGTTTTAGTTTAGTGGCAATCTAAGTAATTTTCTCTTGATAAGGAACAGGATTTATAGAAATGATCAGAAAAATTATTTCAGGCTGATGACTTTCCAAAATGAATGAAGGTCACAAATTTTGGCTTGGAGATTAGAAGTTTTTGTGCCCTGTATAATAAATAATAATCAAGGAAATATGAATTAATAACAAAAATGACTGGGGATGTTTTTAAAAGAAAGGAGAAATTAAAAGTAATTTTTTAAATAAGATTTGTATATTTTTTAAGTACTTAAAATTTGATGTCCAAAACAACTTTTATTATTAAAAAATAATGGTAAAAAAATCTGTAAAAAATAGTCTTTGTGCATATTAATTACTTAATAAAAATTACCATGGGAGAAAGAACTGATGGAAAGTAAGAAAATTTAGGTGCTACTGATTAAATGGAATAAATGCTTCTAAAGAAAACGATATAAGTAAAATACTCAGGGTAAAATTTATTTTAAGAATTTATAAATATTCATTTTACTTTGTAACTGATATTTATTAATCAATGAATTTGGATAGTTTAAAATATATCCATCTCAGAACAGAAAATTAAATCTCTTTTAATATTTCAACCTTAAATTATTTTTAATGGGCAGTAATACTTGTCAATAAAAGATTGAAAATTATTTACTTAATATCTTAAACACTGTTTTAATATTTGAATATTTATTACTTTTTTCTTCTACTATGCAACTGGGGATACTAGCTGATTATTTATTATGACTATATTAAAAAAATGTTTAGTAAATTGCTGCAGCTAAGAATTTTGCTACAAATTATAAAACATTAACAGTCATATAAAATATAATATTGCTAACGATTGAAAAATTGTAGAACTTCAATTCCCAAACCCTATTTACCTTCTATTTACTACTACAGGCTTGCAACTGCTCTGGTACTTTAAAAAAGGTGAGAAAAGTGACAAATAATACAGAATAAGTGACTAAAAAGTGACTAAACATTGAAAAAAAAAAAAAAAACGCGATTTTTGTCTCCTCTTGATTACAGATGCTATTATTAAGATTTTTCTATTTATTTTAACTCTAAATCAAACGACATGATTTTAGTGTCAAATACAAAATAGGTTAAAAATTTTGTTTAACACAATATTGCTTTTTATTCAAGAAAATCTATAAATTAGATTTGAATACATACATTAATTTTATAATCACAATTTTTTGCATATATTAATGATGTTTTGAAATATGTACATAGCAAGTTTTGAGCATCTAAACAAAAATTGTGAAGAAAAAGAAAAAGAGAAATGTGTGCTTTGATGTGAATTACTTTAATATATTAAATGCACATTTCAGTACAAATGTAGATTTCAGGAAATTCTTTGCGACTTTTTAAAATCACTAAATTCTGGAAACCATGACTAATTACATTTTAATAAAAAAAATAAGATTAGAGCATCCCATTTTGGTCTTTTATTTAAATATTTTGTTATTAATTATGATTTTTTTCAACACTAGACTTTTGCTGTGATACATCAAGAAAAAAGTGACTGTTTACTTAAAAAAGTGACTAAAAGTGATCAATTGTAAAAAAAGTGACTAAAGGTGAGAAAAGTGACAGAATTGCAAGTCTGCTACTATCTTTACCTTCAAAAACTACCTTAAAAACTAGAAATTCTCAGTCATAGACTATAATATAAAGGGTAGTGATAAGGAATCCTGATACTTAACGCATACTGGTATTAAAACACATTTACAGTGAAGATGAAAAAATAAACAAAACGAGGTACATTAAAGGTATAAGGAAAAGAGGATGAAATTTTAAGGATGTTTTACTCCTGAGTTGCAAGTGAATAATGAAAACAATAAAAGTGGAATAAGGTGCAGATGAATTTGAATTTTTTTTTCTCAATAATGATTCTTAGACTTTGATACTGCAGTAAAATCCAAAGAGTATTCCGAAAATATCCCGTCATGCAATCACTATGGCTGGCAGTACGGATCAATAACAAACATGGCCAGTGTTTGGCCGCACTTCCATTCAATTTTAACACAGTTTCAATTCATATAAAAAAGTAGATTTTTTTCCCATGATCTTACCCAACATAAAGTTCTTATAATCACATGAGGTTTCGTTATAATAGATATAGGATCTGTTCCAGATCCAGCTTTTCCCGCACCATAGGCACTACCAACTCCACCGTTCATATTTGTTACCGGCTGAATTCTGGGAAAAATAGAGGTTGCCGATTTTGACATCAAAGAGGGCGCCAATGGTAGAGAGAGCCAGGGAAAAAAGTCGCCAATTAATATAGAGAGGGTTAAAATTAATAAGGTTGTTATTAATAACGTTACGAAATTAATCATTCTTATTAAAAGCATTTCTTAGTCCATAGAAATTCCATGTACAGAAAAGAGATTATTAATACTGCAAACGTTACAATATTTCATTTATTTCATTTCAATATTAAAAATAGAAAATGTTTATAAAAAACTATTTAAACCCTAAAAAACAAATTGATTGCACTTTAGGACTTCCTATTTTCCTATAAACAATTCTTTCCTAATACCATTCAATGCGTTTCTAATCACGAAGAATTTACATAAAACATTAATTTATTTTGGATTTTTAAAATAGGTTATGACTTTCGTGGGAATTTAACACCTGTTTCACGCCAAATTATGACTTAAGTATTTGAGGTATAAAATTTTTTTTAATGCAGAAATGTAGGACTGGCAAAATTATGTAGCTGGTAAATTTTTAAAACGATATAAATTATAAAGTAGAAGAATAAAGGGTTTTCCATTAATTTATTAATCTGTAAACATATTTATTTTTAACAAAGATTAATGGTTAATTGTTAAAAGTTAATTGATTTCAAGGAAACTGACTTCTTTTTATGACATTTAAATTTGTTCTTTCAAAACTCGGATTTAAAGTAAATATTCAGCTTATAAAGTTTTATGAAAATATCATCTCTGTTTAAGTTAAGTTTTCTAGACTGTTGCTTTTAACTGTAGCTATCATCATTTGTTTAAAGTCTAAACTAGAAGTAAAAAATAGAACACAAAGAAACAAACAAATGTGGCAGCACTTTAGGTTTAATATATTAAAAAGTGAGGCACAAAGGAATGACTATAACGATGTGTCCAGCCTTTTTATTAATTACATCTAAGTCCTTTATTTTCTTTTAAATGACGTTTTGTGTTCAGAATTTTTTATTAGTTAAAAATTCTCATACTCATTTACTTGTTTACTTTTACAAAGTGAATATTAAATGAGAATGTTCATTACGAAAGTAGACCTGTCAGTCGAGACAAAAGAGAATTTTGTAAATTAACAGAAAACGCATTTTATCTTAAGTAAGTTTAACTATTTATTTTAAGGGTTTAAAAATATTAATTGGATTAAAAATGTTTAAAAACATTAAAATAATTATATTCATTATATTTTAAAACGGAGGAATAATTAAAATATGAAAAAATTATTGCTTAATATAGGTTCATTTAATTCATAAGTATTCATAAGTAGAATTTTTGAACAAAATTAATCCTTAATTATATGTTAGAATAATTGCTGTCCAGAAAATATATACATACTAGAGCAAACATCCCAAACCGTGGCCCATGGGCCGCATGCGGTCCATATAAAAAAACTTTTTGAGGCCCAATTGAAGTTTTCAACTGTCTATATGGTTTTCATTTTGACTATATACAGTTGAAACACAGAATGTTAGTTGTTAATCTTTGCAATAATAAATATCACATATTATGTACGTTAAGACTTGATAGTAACTAACGTAAACCTGGTTTTTGAGTAGGGTTGGACAGGTTGAGTTGAAATTTGAGTGTTCTAGAACAAGGCTGTCCAACTGCAAAGAGTACACGGGCCAGAATTCTGGTCACTGATCACATGGCGGGCCGCAGTTTGGAAAAGTTGAACAGAAACCTCTTACCTCTTATACAATAACAATTAATAGTTGAATTATTAATTATAAAACAACGAAACAGAAGGATTATAAAACAATTTGCGATCAAGAGGAAACTTCGGAGACCTTGGTTTGACCAAGAATGGTAGTCTCGGATGCTTCTTGATACCATAAAATTCTGAAAAAAGAAATATGCTGAATAAGAAGTTGGCGGGCCACACAATTTGTGTTGGCGGGCCGGATGCGACCCGCGGGCCGCCAGTTGGACAGTCCTATTCTAGAATATTCTGTCAATCGGCCATTACTTACACAATCAGCTGACTCGTGTTATGTGCACGTGCTCTGTCCGACCAGTCAGTGGAAGTTTTAGGTAATGATAATATTAATATTTTAACCTCATGATTAGAGAGGAACGTAAGGTGTTCGGGGTGATTATAAATACAGTATATTAAGTTTATTGTCGATGTAGTTATGATATATTTAACAACTTTTATGTACAGTCGCAGCTGGCACTGTAAAAATGCATATTTTGAGTAATTTGTTGTTTTATTTTTATACGTGCGGTCCACCTCAGTTCAATAAATTGTTTTTTGGCCCAACAACCAATTTGGGTAGGGCACCAATGTACTAGAGTAATAAGTAAGTTACTTAATCACCGACCCAGCAAACGTCATACGGGAAATAGAGTAATATATATATATATATATATATATATATATATATATATATATAAATGAATTTGTGTCTGTCTGTCTGTACTCGATAGACTCAAAAACCATGCATCCAATCGCCGTGAAAATTTGGGAAATTATTAGGTATATCCCTAGGAAGGTTTTGAATATTTTTAACGTTGGAAATCCATTCCTTCCGCCTTTTTCGAGCGTTTCATGTCATTATTCCAAGCATTATTTTCCCCGGTTAAGAGCAAAACGATTAATTTTTTTAATCTATCGCATGATAACTAAGTGAAAGAAGCGATATTTCTAGCAATGTGATTAGCCCTCGTGTGCAAAACAGTAGACCGTAGCGCTCCAACCTAGCAATGTGACGTCATCCCAAGTAATTGTTTTAAACGCAATTTTCCTTGGTTAAAAGCAGATTAAAATTTTAATTTATTACATAATACATGGGTGAAAATGATATTTTTTCTATCATTATGACGTCATTACTTTAAATATCTGATTTATTCCTTTCTTATTTTATATTATTTAAGCATCGTCTGCGTAGTATCTATTCGATTTGACCTGCAAATTTACTATCGCTTATCCTGCCAAACCGCTGTTTGTTTGGAAAACTTGAACTGCGGCACATTTTGGTATTTTTGTTAGTGATTTCAACGGTTTGGTTTGGAATGCTACGGTCTACTTTTTGCAACACGAGGGCTAATGAGACCGGGACCTACAGCTTAAAGCCGATTCCGAACGGCTACGAACATCCATGCCACTGTGGGATTCGAACCCACGAACTCCGGTACCGAACGCCAGCACTCTACATTCGGATCGTTCGGCTTTGTTAGTGATTTATTATATTCTTGAAGAATTTTTCAAGACCTTACATTTGATATATTTCTTTATAATAGTAGTGCCATATATTGCCTATAGTTACAACTATTTGTCATAAGCAATAAACTTTTCCTTGAAATATCTCAGTATCAAAACCATTTTATTTTAATAGCTAAATTTTTTACTTCATCAAAAATATGTAAATCTTTATTTTACTTTCTCAAATTTTTTAAGAAGTTTGTATTTTTCTGTTATATGTAAGAGTGATTTTTATTTTCAATAATTACAAATTCTCCATGTTCTATCAAATTTGTTTTTATTTCATTATTGCCATTTTTTAAAGAAAAAAGTTATCATCATAGGTTTTGTTTAAATTTAATTTTTTATGTATGTAAAACATTAATATTAAAAGACATGCAATCTCGGAAATAAATTATCCCATTCAGAACAATACATATATTACTCTCCACAGTATTTTGAAATTTGACTCCTACATTAAAAAAAGTTGTGGAATTGGGAATTATTATGCAGCGGCTCACGGGTAACACGGTGCACTTACTGGACATTCAGCTATTAAAATAAACTGTTATAATCGTCACAATCTGAAACTTACGAGATTTATTCAGCATTTCTATCAATACGTCTTATTATCTTTAATAGTGGTTCTAAACATTTCAACGAAATATTTTAAAATCCAGACCGAAGGCTGGGTGCGAAGCAGCTAGTAAGTAAATAAAACTGAAAAATATGGCAAAATAATTTTTCAGATTCAGTAATATGTTGTGTTACAGCTACTATATTGTCTCTCATTGTATTCACCTGCCTTTGTTTTCGTTTATTCTGTAGTTTAGCTATTCGTTCTTTTCAGCATGTTAACACTTTTAGGTCTAATGTGAAGTCTAATTCATCATCATTTTTCTTCTGTATGAAGTACAGCATTTAGTGTGGCTCGACACGGTTTTCAAATTTAAGAATTACTGTTCACACTTGTTTAACTCAATTAAAGTTGAGAAGCAATGATCACGTAACTCAGTGGCGTGCCCAGAAATTAATTTTCGGGGGTGCATATTGTCATTGCCAACAAGAGCTCCAGGGTCGTAATTAGGGCGTGGTAAAGGTGGCATTGGCCAAGGTCACATCAGTCTTAGGGGCGCTGCACTGTGAGGAAAATGTGGTCTGAAAGAGAACGATTCGCCCTGAGTAGAAATAAGTAAATTAAAAAAAAAATTAAATTATAAAATCCAATGTGTTTAAAAATTACTTTTTCTTATGAATTTTTTTTAATCTTTTAAAATACTTATAGAGACTAAACTTGTTATAGTTTCTTACAAAATGTTTACCAAACACTCTTAACACTAGATTTACGGATGTTGATCATGTACCTATTTTTACTGTTGTGAGCCAATTTAACTCAAACAAGAAAATTGAAGTTTTTTGCAAAGAAAATAGTTCCACATTGATTTAAATGAAATGTTTATTATCAAAAAATACATGGAAAACATTTTTTTACATATATAATCTGTTTTTGAAACCCATTTCTATTACATTTAGCACGATGGTTTCTACATCTGTTTCTTTTGCTTGTTGAATTTGACAATTCTTCGGTGTGCCAGTAGCATGAATTTCTGTCATTGGAATGGAAGTGTTCTCGACTTCTTCTCTATATTTACTTTTTTCAATACTTTATATGCTTTATATTTACTTTATACTATTATTATTACTATATTTATTTATTTTCATATACATTCTCTATGAGTCAAATTGGCTCTCAACCTTGAAAATAGGTATACCCCATTTGATAATGCGAAATGAAGGGGAAGAGGAATGAAAGTTTACATATATTTTATTACTTAACTAAAAACCAACGTAACGTATATCCAACTAAAAACTCACTTGAGCAAAACTGTTATTTCACCCAGACTTTGCTCTTCAAAACGAAAGGTGCATACCTTTGCCTTGTGTGCGGGTACATTTCGCCACGGAATTGTACCGGGCGTTTTGCGCTTAAATATATTGTTAATGATTTTGTTATCTTAAAACTACATTGTGTTATGGTACTCATTAGGGGTATACATTGTAACGATCCGTTACATGACCCTAAAGAAAGAGGAGCCGAAGGTGACCTTTCGCCGCGGACAATTACGATTAGCGGCAGTAGAAATGGTCTAAATACACGTGGATATTTAATTGAAAACTGTTCGTGTGCTGGAGGCAGCGCGTCTGGTGCTTTGTGAGAAGGTTGAATAGAAAGACTTTGTGAAAAGATTGTAAATAATTACAGTGCACCTTGTCGACCATTAGCGGTAGCGAAAAAGGCAATTAAGTTATTTGGGTCGGCTGATCTGAAGACGGCTTTTCGGCCACATGGAAACGAAACAGCTGATTCAGGCGGAAGGTGACCGCAAGATTGCATCATCCTGGTTCTGAAGTTTCCCGAAGAAACGCGTAAGAACCGGGGGCTATAAAAGAAGAGTGACGGTGCCAAAACGAGGCTTTTTCTTCTTGAGGCTTCTTCCTGATAGAGCCTTCGTAGCTCGAGAAGAACCGTTCATATCTCCCATTTTAGAGTTTGCTTGATTAGAGACCGCCAGCGTCTCTGTTTGCTAAGAAGTCGACCTTCGACTTGGGAATTCCATTCCCGTTATTTTGCTATTTTTTTTACTTCGTGCATAGAGGTAGGTAGCCGAGAGTGACCTTTGCTCTCAATTTGGATCGTCTTGCATCCCGAGTTCTCCTTCCCGAACCCCAGCGTGATACGCACTCTGAACTTTCGAACCTTGGTGTGAAAGACGACTGTGCTAATCATCAGCCCGGAGGTGATAGTGTCAGCGTTTATTACCGGCACTAATTAGCGAACAATTCCAGTGATTAGAAGCCCTAGCCATACTGTATCCGGTACCCACGCATCCTTATTGTGTGAATGTCATCTCAGCACGAGATCCCAGAATATTTAACATCCTACTGAATCTGTACATAGCTGTACATAAATTATTCACCTGAATAAAATATTTAGTCTAGATTAAATAGTTTTCTAGCTGTTTCATTGACGGCTTCGCCTACCATATCAGTACGTTACAACATGAATATAAGAAAACCTGTAGTTTTACTCAAGTATCATTCACAAAAGACAACGTCTTTCCCCTTGATTCCCCTCCGAAAATAATTTCTGGCTACGGCCTTAAGCCCAATATTGATTATTGATGCACTATACAGGGTTCCTTTGCAGAAGGCATTGAAAAACATGTATCGCGAGAATGCACAGAGAATATAATGTGAACAGAGAGTACAATGTATGAGAATATATAGATAGAGAATATAATAGTAATCCATTGTAAAGAATAGTATATTTTGTTGTAGATTTGGGATCTTCTTGTTCTCTGGTTGATCTGGGTGAAGTCCCGAATTGGTCATGCAATAATAAGGCTCTAATGATAGTAATCGAATGATGACGTAAAATCTTCAGCCCAAGAATGGTTATCAAAACCTTAGATGGGATTTCTTTGAAAAATCATTGGAAATCGTGTGCCAAGGGACAGTACAGAGAATACAATGTATGAGAATATAAGCACAGAGGATATAAGTTCATTGTAAAAGATACTATATTTGCTATGTATTTGGAAGCTTTCTGTTATCTGGTAGCCCTGGCAAAGTCCCGATTCGTCGGTGCAATAATAAGGCATTGACGATAGCATTCCAATGACGAGGTGAATACTTCAGTCAAATGATAGGTCAGCAAGTTTGATGTAGTAGATGGCTGTCAAATTGAAAGGTAACCGTTAGAACGAATTGCAGACGTCTGTGGCATATTGCAGCTAGTACACTGTGCAGCAATTTCCCTTCTACACACGATCACAGTTAATTCTATGCAGTTC
>CM063497.1:57008432-57018432 GCA_032207245.1 Pardosa pseudoannulata
CATATATTTACATATACATATATATATGTTATATGTATATATGTATATATGTATATTTGTTATATGTATATATATGTTATATGTATATATGTATATATATGTATATATATATATATATATTTATATATATGTATATATACATATTTTATATATATATATTTATATATATATATAAAGATATTTATAAATATATATATATATTTATATATATATATATACACTCAAAACACACACACATTTATATATATATATGATATTATTTATATGTTATATGTATATATTTTATATTATATAATATATATACATATATATATACATATATACATATATATATTATAACATATACATATAACATATACATATATATACATATACATATATATATAATTATAATACATATATACATTATACATATATTTATTATACATATATATACATATATATACATATACACATATATATATATATACATATATATACATATATACATATATATATATACATATATATACATATATATATGCATATATGTATATATGTATATCTGTATATATATATATACATATATATATATACATATATATAAATATACGAGGGCTAATGAGACCGGGACCTACTGTTTAAAGCCGATTCCGAACGGCTACGTACATCCATGCCACAGTGGGACTCGAACCCACGAACTCCGGTTCCGAAGGTCAGTGCCCTAACCATTCGGCCATCGTTCGGCTAAATTACGAGGCTTATCCAGAAAGTAAATTTCCCTATTTAAAAGAAAATAACTTACTCTTTCAAGGACATATTTATTATCAACAACTACAGCAATGTTTCAGCTATTTTTCAACATAGCCACCACCAGAATTGAGCCACTTGTCGTATTGTGGGATACACTTTTGTATACCTCTGTCGTAGAACTCTGCCGCTTGTGAATGGAACCAGCCGTCCTGTCCCAGAACACCGAGCACATCCCTTTCCGTACCGACAGCGTCAGTTTGAATTTGGACCTGACCGAAGATCCACTATGATACCAATGCACTGACTGCTGCTTGGTTTCCGGGGTAAAGTGCAAAATTCAAGTCTCATTGGTCATGACGATCCTTTCAAGGAACTCGTCACCGTCATCGTGATACCGTAGCAGAAATGTCAATGCTGCTCCTAAGTGTCGTGTAGTCCTCGTTTTTATTTGAGTATTAACCTGTGATCAAATGTATATTGGGATTTTATTTTGATTGCGTTGTGTTAAAGTATTTTAGTACTAAATTTAACCACAGGTTCTGAGAAACTACACACATAAGATATAAAATAAACTCAAAGCTAAATTAACAGCATCCGTAACTAGCTTAATATAAAAAAGTAAATTTATTATAATATATATACATCTATGTACATCCAAATTTGATGCCAATTTTCATAAAGTATGCTTTATCAACATCTTCTAAATTAGTTATGACAATAATTTTTTAATACTTGAATAATTATGTAAATATAAGAGAGAGGACCTAATCTCAATTTCAAAGTGTATGTAAAAGGGGGTACCTTTGGGGAGTTAAAATGGTGTGCCGGGAACACTGCTAGTTGATGGGTATATATGGATCTTTCGTAGGTCTAGTCAAGGGCTTCCTCCTGAGTTTTTGGGGGTGCGGCCGTGCCATTTGATGCAGGAACACTTCCTGTCGGACTTGTCTGGACTCTCGAACTCGTTCCGTCGTACTCCTCTCTTCGTCTCGACTATCGAACACCTTCACCTTTTCTTTTTTTCCATATTTCTTATTTTATTAATTTCATCCTTTTCCCCTCTTATCCAATCGGGATAGTTGTGAGAATTTAATTGGTCTGCTTAAACCCCGCCTTGAGACTGCCAACGTGGAAAACCTTATCCTTTCTGATTGGGCACTGTCCCTTAGGGACTCATAAATAACTCCACAAAGGTACATTCTTATTTAATGTCAAGTACGGAGACGGGATTCTAATCTGGGACTGGGATCAGAACCCCGTCCGAGACCACCGTACAAGACAACAATATCTTTTAAATATAAATTTATTGTCCTCTGTCGTTTTACAAACATGTGATGAGGTCAGATTTAGATCCCGAGCATTTTACTTCTTGTATGAATGAATGAATTATATAAATGATCTAAATCGCCTCATCACACTAAGCGTTGAATTTTGTGTTCGGGTGTCAGTTTCGGCTCATAGACCTGACAGAGTTGACGATGAATTTCAATTGGCGCAAGCTTTGTGTATTCAAGATCACCGACCGAACCTTGCAGACGGCGGGAGAAGGAATTAAGAGTTTCCAATTCGGACCACTGTTACCCCGCTACTGGCACGAATCGGGGCTTGTCCACCTGGCATATGGTTAATACGTCATAGATCTGTTACGCACGCTCAATTGACACGGCGGCTAGTTACGTTAACTTTAAAGGGGAAAACCAGGGCTTCGAACCGTAATTTTTTTTGTTCCGGTTTTCGTTCCGGTTCAACTAAAAATTAATATCGGTTCAGTTCCGGTTTTCGCTCCGCCAAAAATAACGGTTTTCGGTTCAGTTCCGGTTTTCGCTCCGAAAAATAACTGTTTTCGTTTCAGTTCCAAATGAATAATTTCATTTTATGTATATTCTTATTTGTACTAAAAATATAATTCTATCATAAACAAAAAATGTAATTCTATCAAAATTTAGAAGATTTTATTCTTTTTTTAATTGGTACGATAAGAGCTGCGAGCATTGGCATTGTTATCCATTATCAAAATCGCATTTGACAACTAGGTTCATGATTACCCACATTCGTCGTTTGACTCTCACATCGTGCACTTGGCCTTGCAATAATTATGTAAAAAATATATTATTTATTTAACATATGAAACTTGCATCTAATTATTAATATATCTTCTAACGTGGTTTCACTGAGATTACTTCTGTTGTCTCGGAGAATAAATTTCAAACCTGAAAACGCTCTTTCAACACTAATTTGTATAGCTGGAGCTGCCAAAACCACCATTGCAATCTTATACAAGTGCGGATATGTAATTATAAAGTTGACGTTAAATTAGAAAATATTCATAAGTTGGTAACAGTAACAAAATGACTGAAAGATATATCGAACCGAAATAAACCGATATTTTTTTCGGTTCAGTTCCGGTTTTCGTTCCGACCAAAATAACGGTTTTTTCCGGTTTTCGGTTTTCGGTTCAGTTCCGGTTCGAAGCTCTGGGGAAAACATCGGGAAACTTACTTTCTGGATGCGCCTCGTACATAATATTCTTGTGTTTGAAATGTTCTATTTGAGAGCCCTTATCCCGAACTATCTTGCGACACTGTAATTTTCTAGAATAACGCCTTTTGAAGTGTCAGAAGAGGTATTCTATCCCATTCCTCCTGAACAGTTTCCAGAGTCCTGTAAGGGTTGTGGGACGACGTTAGGATAATGCAGATTTTAAAAGTTCGAAAGCCCAAAATTCCATAGGTGATACATCGGGAGATTTAGTAGGTATATCAGTGAAAGGTATAGCCTTGATACCGGTTTTTTGTTCCATTTCTTTTGGGAAATTTATAGTGGATTTTGATGTGTGACTGCTAGCTTTGTCTTGATGGAGTTCCACAGATTGATGACACTCCGGGTAAAACAATGGTATTTCATTCAGAAAAATTGGCGATAAAATATGTTCGTGATAGTATTTGGAGTTAAACAATAAAGTTGTATAATGACAATATGTAAATATTATGGATTTCACTTTATCATAGTTGTTATGAAACTTGTTTACTTTATGACGTAATTTTATTTATTAGATGTAATTATGTTAGCCTTTATTTTTTTTTAAATATCCAAATCATCTTTGGATCATTTTAAAAGGATAGAAGGAAATGTCTGTTGTAACATTAAAAAAATTTTAATATATACTTTTCAAGTTACTTACTTGTGTTTCAGATGCCATGAAATTAAATCCAGAGAAAATATAGAGTACTTTTGTAGACGGAAATGGTGGCTGAATTTAAATAAAGAAAAAAAATTATTAAATAAAAGAAAAATGACTAAAATATTTTTTTTGTTTAACCTCTGATGTGTTGTTTTTTCTTCAATTATCTGTTTTTAGCTCTCAGAAGGAGAAATTTTCATTTTTCTTATTTAAGAAACATTTTGTATCATTAAAAAAATTAATACAGATTTCAAAGAAAGGAATGGATTGCAGTAGAGTAAGTATAATATCAAATCTGTGGTGTGGACTAAAATCACCTATCTCATTCTTTTTTCATATCTATTTTCTATTTTTCAAATCTTGTAGAATTTAAGAATGACTTATAATAATGTTAATTGAATAAATGTTATAAAAATATAATAAATGAATAAATGTTATAAAAACATTTATTTCAAAGCTTATTTCAAAGCAATAGCACATGCCTATTCTATATTATACACTATAGCAAAATAATAAACAGAAATCATGGTTTTATTAAACTATGAAGATTGTTAATAAATAAATAATCTTCTTGAAATGTTCATCAATTAATTAATAATTTGAAACTTCAGTCATACTACTTTGACACTTAAGTTTAAAAACAAATTATAGATGCATGCATATTAAATTAGCGATTGGGTGGAAAAGTAATTGGGAGTAAATTCTGTATTTGCAGTAAACTGTAAAAATGCATCAAACTTTTTTCAGAGTTTGGAGAAAAAAAATCTGTTACTTAAAACAACTCAGCTAAATTAAGGTGCAATGCAGATCTACTGTCAGGCTCTATCAACTATAGTTTTTATGTATGCTTACAGCTAATTGTGCAACTATATCACATCTGAATTAATAAGAAACTGCATTTTTTCTAAACTCCGAGAAAGGTGTAATATAGTTGTACAGTTTTAAACCCAAGAATTTATAATTAGACCCATCCAAACCGTGTGTTGGCATTCAGTTGGGCAATTGTAATTATTACGTTGGCGTTCAGTTGGTCCATCGTAGTATAGAGCAATTTCGCGCAACGTCACGAACTACTATAATGCCCTTTCCATTTATTTTCATACTTACAACATCCAATAGGCAAACAATAAAATGCTATTCCGTTTGAAACTAAAGCCAGAATTGTCATAAGTTGATATGTGCCTTACAGCGTGAAATCGCCTTATTATGTTAGCGTTATATAAAAAACAACCATTAGCCAACCATTAACCAACCGTTGGCCAACGTTGGCCCAACATATGCAGTACAATGGGGGCCCAACGTAACGTTGCTAGCTGGGTAGTTGAAAAATGTTGAAATCTTGCATTTAGGACTCTTATAATACTTTTTTCCTTGTCCAACGTTTTAACGATGGAATATCGTTTAGCAATAACGCCTTTCGATTTGATGCACACAAAACCTGACCTCACAGATATGTGGCTCTCTTTTTAGTTTCCTGCTCACTTTAGTTGCGCATCTGGCTGCCTTTGATCTTTGGAGAAATGGCTTACGAAGCCATCCCCTGCCAAGGCCTTTTTATCGTCTGCAATCTCGACCTCGCTAAGCCAAACCCTCTCCAGACGGTGGTAATGACTTGCAGTGGACCATAGTGTGGAGGCGCCTATAGGTGACTGTCACCCTTAACTAACACGGCTAATTTACCATGCAATATCATCTGTCAATGATGTCCTTCGATTTGACGCATACAAAGCCTGGCTTCATAGATATTCAACACAATTTTTAGTTTATCAATTTTTCTTATCGAAAAAAAAATGTAAAATACATTGTAGGAATCTATCAGCAAAAAATTCCACCATCACAAAAAAGAAGTCGAAACGGTTAAACCCCTTACTTTAAGTGGGAAGAAACAAGAATGTTTTAAAAGAAATCTCTCCAATTTCCTCCAATAAAAATGCATACTTTTTCTTTTCTCTTTGTTTCAACCACAAATCGTCTTCCGACTTTAATCCCTGTGCGTGTTTATTTCATTCTTTTTCGTTTTTCTTTCTGTTTGATTGCATTTTTTTGCTAATTAGGATTTCCCCATTGACAAATGCATGTTTTTCATGTTTTCGTGGTAAGAAATCCCTTTTAATGGATTCTGTTGCAATAGTTTCTATAGGGTATAAACACAATATAAAACGTATATGCATCATTTTATATGTGTTTACATATATATATTATATATATATTTATATATATATTTGCATCTATATATTTGCTAATTATATATATAAGAATATATATATCATTTATACATATTTTTGCTTTAAAGAATTTAAGGCTGGATTCTGCTACGTTTCTGGTTGCGGACATCTGCTGGATCAAAGTCGAAGAATTCAAAGAGAAGATCAATATTAATATTACTTTGTACATTTTGTATGTTGCTAATCCGGATGTACCAGAACGCATTGGCAATCATTTGACTGTCATGTTAAGCTCTGCAGTGAACATTTTAAGGCTTATTCTGTGGCATTTTGTATGCTGCTAATCCAGATGCACCAGATCGCATTGGTAAGCATTTGACTGTCATGTTTGGCCGTGCAGTGAACATTTTAAGGCTGGATTCTGTTGCATTTTGTATGTTGCTAATTAGGATGTACCAGAATGCATTGGGAATCATTTAGCTGTCATGTTTTGCTGTATAAAGAACATTTTAAGGCTGGATTCTGTTGCATTTTGTATGTTGCTAATTAGGATGTACCAGAATGCATTGGGAATCATTTAGCTGTCATGTTTTGCTGTGTAAAGAACATTTTAAGGCTGGATTCTGTTGCATTTTGTATGTTGCTAATCCGGATGTAACAGAACGCACTGGCAATCAATTGACTGTGATGTTTTGCTGTGCAATGAACATTTTAAGGCTGAATTCTGCTGCATTTTGTATGTTGCTAATTCGGATGTACCAGAACGCATAGGCAATCATTTATTTGTCATGTTTTGCTGTGTAAAGAACATTTTAAGGCTGGATTCTGCTACGTTTTGTATGGTGCTAATCCGGATGTAACAGAACACACTGGCAATCAATTGACTGTCATGTTTTACTCTGCAATGAACATTTTAAGGATGGATTCTGTTGCATTTTGTATGTTGCTAATCCGGATGTAACAGAACGCACTGGCAATCAATTGACTGTGATGTTTTGCTGGGCAATGAACATTTTAAGGCTGGATTCTGCTGAATTTTGTATGTTGCTAATCCAGATGTTGGCAATCATTTGACTGTCATGTTTTGCTGTGCATTGAACATTTTAAGGCTGAATTCTGCTGCATTTTGTATGTTGCTAATTCGGATGTACCAGAACGCATAGGCAATCATTTATTTGTCATGTTTTGCCGTGTAGAGTACATTTTAAGGCTGGATTCTGCTTTGTTTTGTATGTTGCTAATCGGGATGTACCAAAACGCAATGACAATCATTTGACTGTCTTGTTTTGCTGCGCAGTGAACATTTTAAGGATTATTCTGTGGTATTTTGTATGCTACTATTCCAGATGCAACAGATCACATTGGAAATCATTTGACTGTCATGTTTTGCTGTGTAGAGAACATTTTATGGCTGGATCCTGCTACGTTTTGTAGGGTGCTAATACGGATGTAACACTGGCAATCATTTGACTGTCATATTTTGCTATAGTGAGTATTTTAAGGCTGGATTCTGCTCCATTTTGTATGTTGCTAATCGGGATGTATCAAAACGCAATGACAATCATTTGACTGTCATGTTTTGCTGCGCAGTGAACATTTTAAGGATTATTCTGTGGTATTTTGTATGCTGCTTTTCCAGATGCAATAGATCACATTGGAAATCATTTAGCTGTCATGTTTTGCTGTGTAGAGAACATTTTATGGCTGGATTCTGCTACGTTTTGTATGGTGCTAATACGGATGTAATAGAAAGCACTGGCAATCATTTGACTGTCATATTTTGCTGTGCAGTGAACATTTTAAGGCTGGATTCTGCTCCATTTTGTATGTTGCTAATCTGAATGTACCAGAACACATTGGCAATGACTGTCCTGTTTTGCTGTGCAGTGAACATTTTAAGGCTGGATTCTACTCTGTTTTGTATGTTGTTAATCCGGATGTACCAAAACACACTGGCAGTCATTTGACTGTCATATTTTGCTGTACAGTGAACATTTTAAAGCTGGATTCTACTGCATTTTGTATGTTGCTAATCCGGATGTACCAGAACGCATTGGCAATCATTTTATGGGCATGTTTTGCTATACAGTGAACATTTTATGGCTGAGTTCTACTGCGTATGACCTAGCAGACTCTGCGTAAGAAAGGACTTATACAGGAGAAACGCATTTTCCAAAAGCTAACTACTATTTTGAGCAAATAGGAAATACAATAATCTTTTGGCTGATCGAAACATATGCCTAATATTTTTATATAGTGCTTCCAATATAGTTTTATTTAAATTTATACCTACATATTTAACAGTTTTTGCACAAGGGATATTAGTATTGTAAATTTTAATGTTATAATTAATACAGGAACTCGGACGTTTGCTGGTGAACATGATACGATGCACCTATCAGTGTTCAAAGCTATTTTCCATTTGGAGAGGTATTTGGCGATAAGGGCGATAACAGTGTATCCAAGCATCCATATTGGATTCTTGAAAAGTTAGGGTTAGCAACTTTCGAAATCCATCTCTTCCACCCTTTTCGAGCTTTTAAAGTCATTATTTCGAGCCCTCCCCCCCGGTTAAGAGCAGGCGATTAAATTTATCAATTTGTCACATTATAAGTAGATGAAAATAACATTTTGTTTCTATCGTTATGGCGTCATTTCTTTAATCATTTCATTTATTCATTTCTTATTTTAAATTATTTAAATATCGTCTGCATTATTTTCATACTTTTTATCACTTAACTTAGATATTACGTTAATAATTTTCTTTTATAGTTGTCTTAAATAATACACGCTCAATACTTTGTTTAACTTATTTGTTAATAGATTAGGTACATATGCGATAGTTTTAAATTTAATCATCGATTATTTTTTGTTGCAACGAAAATTTTATAACCGGTATTAATAACAAATTCTATCCACATCCAGGGTGTAGAGAAAATGATAGTTTCATTCCTTTACTTCTATTAATCATTGTGGCAAAAAACTTAAGGTAAGCTTTTGGGAACTTTTTGAAAAAATTAATTTCGACGTAGCTAAGAAGACTATAAATTATCTTTCTAAAGGAATTCAACACGATTTTAAACTGCATTCACAGTATTGGGAGACTTTAGAGGAGTATGAAGATAAACAAATTATTGAGCTTGTACCAGATAATTCTCAGCCGAAAAACAAACCAGTTTTTTTATCTGGTTTATAGAGTACTCTACAATTCTGAAAAATTAAAAATTTTACTGATTCGGTCATATGACAGGTTATACGCTAGTCTCTCTCTCTATATAAGTGAATTTGTGTCTGTCTGTCTGTGTGTACTCGATAGACTCAAAAACCATGCATCCAATCGCCGTGAAAATTTGGGAAATTATTAGGTACATCCCTGGGAAGGGTTTTGTAAATTTTTAAAGTTCGAAATCCATTCCTTTCCCCTTTTTCGAACATTTTATGTCATTATTCCAATCATTATTTTCCCCAGTTAAACGAAAACAATTTTTTAATTTATCGTATAATAACTAAGTTAAAGAAGCAATATTTCTAGCAATGTGACGTCATCCTAAGTAATTGTTTTAAACGCAGTTTCCCTCGATTAAAAGGAAAAGAATAAAATTTTCAATTTATCACATAATAAAAAGGTGAAAACGATATTTTTTTATCATTATGACGTCATTCCTTTAAATATCTCATTTATTCATTTCCTATTTTATATTATTTAAACATCGTCTGAGTAGTATCCATTCGATTTGACCTAGAAATTTGGTATAAAATTATTCACTTTCATTTCTATGTGACGCAAATTATAGAATTTTTGTATAAGAACTAATGTTAAATTTAATTCCTGGTTAATTTCTACGTTACAATGAAATGTTTATCAACTATATTCTAACAACAAAAAGTACAAATTTCAGTGACTCTCAAAGGCAAATAAAAA
>CM063497.1:57023432-57030932 GCA_032207245.1 Pardosa pseudoannulata
AAATCACGTGATTAATTGCTCTTAAGGGTACAGCAATTCTCAAGTCAAAAGATATACTATCTCAAAACATCACGTTGAAACTAATCAAATTTAATTCAGCGACAGTCAAAATAGACATTTAGTTTCAAAGTGAAACTTTCATACTTTGTACAAAGAATTAAAGTAGTCTGAGGTGATTTCATGGTAATTAAAAATTTGAAATTTACCTAATAAACTGAAATAAATCTATCAAAATTTAAAAATGTATTACGATGTCCAAATGATGAAATCTGAGGCACAAAATTTCATAACCACTGTTTCAGAAGAAAAGATTTAGACGTTTAATATGTATGAGAACAATGCAAGATATCAAATAAACGCAAAACCAAACTAAATTGTTTAAATCTAAACACCTAAACAGTTTGAGATAACAAAACTCCCTTTACTTATCACAAGGAATTAAAGTAGTCATGAGGTATTTTCATGGTAATTAAAAATTTGAAATTTACCTAAGGAACGGAATTAAAAATGTCAAAATAGAAAAATGGATTACGAGGTCCAAATGGTGAAATCTGAGGCACAAAATTTCATAACCACTGTCTCAGAAAAGATTTTGACGTTTAATATGTATGAAAACAACGCAAGATATCAAATAAACACAAAAATAAAACCAAACCAAACCAAAACGTTTAAATCTAAACACTTAAACAGTTTGAGATCACAAATCTTCCTTTACTTTGCCCAAGGAATTAAAGTAGTCCTGAGGTCCTTTCAGGGTAATTAAAAACTTGAAATTTACCTAAGGAACTGAATTAAAAATATCAAAATTTAAAAATGTGTTACGATGTCCAAATGATGAAATCTGAGGCACAAAATTTCATAACGACTGTCTCAGAACAAAAGATTTTGACTTTTAATATGTATGAGAACAATGCAAGATATCAAATAAACGCAAAACCAAACTAAATTGTTTAAATCTAAACACCTAAACAGTTTGAGATAACAAAACTCCCTTTACTTATCACAAGGAATTAAAGTAGTCATGAGGTATTTTCATGGTAATTAAAAATTTGAAATTTACCTAAGGAACGGAATTAAAAATGTCAAAATAGAAAAATGGATTACGAGGTCCAAATGGTGAAATCTGAGGCACAAAATTTCATAACCACTGTCTCAGAAAAGATTTTGACGTTTAATATGTATGAAAACAACGCAAGATATCAAATAAACACAAAAATAAAACCAAACCAAACCAAAACGTTTAAATCTAAACACTTAAACAGTTTGAGATCACAAATCTTCCTTTACTTTGCCCAAGGAATTAAAGTAGTCCTGAGGTCCTTTCAGGGTAATTAAAAACTTGAAATTTACCTAAGGAACTGAATTAAAAATATCAAAATAGAAAAATGGATTACGAGGTCCAAATGGTGAAATATGAGGTACAAAATTACGTAACCACTGTATCAGATGAAAAGATTTTGACGTTTAATATGTATGAAAACAATGCAAGTTATCAAATAAACGCAAAAAATAAACCAAACCAAACCAAACCGTTTAAATCTAAACACCTAAACAGTTTGAGATAACAAAACTCTCTATACTTTGCACAAGGAATTAAAGTAATCCTGAGGTCCTTTCAGGGTAATTAAAAATTTGAAATTTACCTAAGACAATGTATTAAAAATATCAAAATAGATAAACGGGTTCTTATATCCAAATGAGGAAATCTGAGGCACAAAATGCCATAACTATTATCCCGGAACAAAAAATTTATACGTTTAATATGTATGAGAAAAACGCAAGATATCAAATAAACGCAAAACCAAACCATTTAAATCTAAACACCTAAACAGTTTGAGATCCCAAAACTCTCTTTACGTTGCACAAAGAATCAAAGTAGTCCTGAGGTTCCTTTTATGGAGATTAAATATTTGAAATTTACCTAAGAATTGTATTAAAAATATCAAAATAGAAAAATGGGTTCCTATATTCAAATGAGGAAATCTGAGGCACAATATGTCATAACCACTGTCTCAGAACAAAAGATTTTGACTTTTAATATGCATGAGAACAATGCAAGATATCAAATAAACGCAAAACCAAAACCAAACCGTTTAAATATAAACACGTAAACAGTTTGAGATCATAAAACTCCCTTTACTTTGCACAAGGAATTAAAGTAGTCTTTAGGTCCTTTTAGGGTAATTAAAAACCTGAAATTTACCTAATGAACTGAATTAAAAATATCAAAATTTAAAAATGTGTTACGATATTCAAATGATGAAATCTGAGGCACAAAATGTCATAACCACTGTCTCAGAACAAAACATTTATAAGTTAAATATGTTCGAGAACAACGCAAGACATCAAATAAACGCAAAACCAAAACCAAACCAAACCGTTTAAATCTAAACACCTAAACAGTTTGATATCACAATACTTCCTTTACTTATCACAAGGATTTATAGTAGTCCTGAGGTATTTTCATGGTAATTAAAACTTTGAAATTTACCTAAGGAACAGAATTAAAAATGTCAAAATAGAAAAATGGATTACGAGGTCCAAATGGTGAAATCTGAGGCACAAAATTTCATAACCACTGTCTCAGAAAAGATTTTGACGTTTAATATGTATGAAAACAACGCAAGATATCAAATAAACACAAAAATAAAACCAAACCAAACCAAAACGTTTAAATCTAAACACTTAAACAGTTTGAGATCACAAATCTTCCTTTACTTTGCCCAAGGAATTAAAGTAGTCCTGAGGTCTTTTCATGGTAATTAAAAATTTGAAATTTACCTAAGGAACTGAATTAAAAATATCAAAATAGAAAAATTTATTACGAGGTCCAAATGGTGAAATATGAGGTACAAAATTACGTAACCACTGTATCAGATGAAAAGATTTTGACGTTTAATATGTATGAAAACAATGCAAGACATCAAATAAACGCAAAACCAAAACCAAACCGTTTAAATCTAAACACCTAAACAGTTTGATATCACAAAACTCCCTTTAATTTGCACAAGGAATTAAAGTAGTTCTGAGGTCCTTTCAGGGTAATTAAAAATTTGAAATTTACCTAAGACACTGTATTAAAAATGTCAAAATAGAAAAATGGGTTCCTATATCCAAATGAGGAAATCTGAGGCACAAAATGCCATAACTATTATCCCGGAACAAAAAATTTATACGTTTAATATGTATGAGAAAAACGCAAGATATCAAATAAACGCAAAACCAAACCATTTAAATCTAAACACCTAAACAGTTTGAGATCCCAAAACTCTCTTTACGTTGCACAAAGAATCAAAGTAGTCCTGAGGTTCCTTTCATGAAGATTAAAAATTTGAAATTTACCCAAGACATTGTGTTAAAAATATCAAAATAGAAAAATGGGTTCCTATATCCAAATGAGGAAATCTGAGGTACAAAATGTCATAATCACTATCTCAGAACAAAAGAGTATGACTTTTAATATGTAAGAGAACAATGCAAGATATCAAATAAAAGCAAAACCAAAACCAAACCAAACTGTTTAAATCTAAACACGTAAACAGTTTGAGATCATAAAATTCCCTTTACTTTGCACAAGGAATTAAAGTAGTCTTGAGGTCCTTTTAGGGTAATTAAAAACCTGAAATTTACCTAATGAACTGAATTAAAAATATCAAAATTTAAAAATGTGTTACGATGTCCAAATGATGAAATCTGAGGCACAAAATTTCATAACCACTGTCTCAGAACAAAAGAATTATACGTTTAATATGTATGAGAACAACGCAAGATATCAAACAAACGCAAAAATAAAACCAAACCAAACCGTTTAAATCTAAACATCTGAACAGTTTGATATCACAATATTCCCTTTACTTATCACAAGGAATTAAAGTAGTCCTGAGGTATTTTCATGGTAATTAAAAATTTGAAATTTACCTAAGGAACGGAATTAAAAATGTCAAAATAGAAAAATGGATTACGAGGCCCAAATGGTGAAATCTCGGGCACAAAATTTCATAACACTGTCTCAGAAGAAAAGATTTTGACGTTTAATATGTATGAAAACAACGCAAGATATCAAATAAATGCAAAACCAAAACCAAACCAAACCGTTTAAATCTAAACACCTGAACAGTTTGAGATCCCAAAACTCTCTTTATTTTGCACAAGGAATTAAAGTAATCCTGAGGTCCTTTCAGGGTAATTAAAAATTTGAAATTTACCTAAGACACTGTATTAAAAATATCAAAATAGAAAAATGGGTTCTTATATCTAAATGAGGAAATCTGAGGCACAAAATGTCATAACTATTATCCCGGAACAAAAAATTTATACGTTTAATATGTATGAGAAAAACGCAAGATATCAAATAATCGCAAAACCAAACCATTTAAATCTAAACACCTAAACAGTTTGAGATCACAAAACTCCCTTTACTTTGCACAAAGAGTTAAAGTAGTCCTGAGGTTCCTTTCATGAAGTTTAAAAATTTGAAATTTGCCTAAGACACTGTATTAAAAATATGAAAATAGAAAAATGGGTTCCTACATCCAAATGATGAAATCTGAGGCACAAAATGTCATAACCACTGTCTCAAAACAAAAGATTTTGACTTTTAATATGTATGAGAACAACACAAGATATCAAATAAACGCAAATATACATTTTATGTTTGTAATTCATTCAAAATAAGTATCATAAATTCTCCGATTTAAGAGGCATCTTCTGGAAATGTCTTAACTTCAGGTTACCACCCACCGATCCCAAATATGCTAATCGGCCACGCACTTCCATCTTTAACTTCCGAAGTCGAGAACATCGCGTGACGAGGGGGCGGGGTTTCGGGAATTTTTTTGTCACTCTGACTTTCTCACGCGAAGAAATACTTTGGGAATTTGTGGTTTCACATGGATTAAAAAGCTTTCGAGAACGAACGATTGTTGCTTTAATTCGTTGCTGCTAAATAATTAGGATGAAGTTTGACATTGCTTTCAAACTGGTATGGAGTAAAGGTTTAGTTTTGGTTTTGGCTTTGGTTTGGAGAGCTACTGTGCACCGTTTTGCTAAACGAGGGCTAATGAGACCGGGACCTACTGCTTAATGCCGATTCCGAACCCCTACGAACATCCATGCCAGCTTCGGAATTTGAATCCTCGAACTCCGATACCAAAGAGTAGCTCTCTACCATTCGGCCATCGTTCGGAGGTTTTGGTTTGGAGCTCTACTATCTACTGTTTTGCTACATGAGGGCTAAGAAGCCGGGACCTACTGCTTACTGCCGATTCCGAACAACTACGAACATCCATGCCACGAGCGGGATTCGAACCCTCTAACTCTACCGAAGAGCAGCTCTCTACCATTCGTTCATCGTTCGGCGGTTTTGGTTTGGTCCGCTAAGGTCTACTTTTTGTAACGAGGGTTAATGAGATCGGGACAATTACTTAGCGCCGATTCTGAATGGTTACGAACATCCATATCACACTGGGATTCGAACCCATGAACTCTGGCACCGAATATTAACGCCTTAACCATTCGGAAATCGATCAGCTAAACGTGTACGGAGTAAAGAGAATGGTAATCATGAAAATTCCCGGCTTTCGAATTTCAACGGAAATGAACAATTGACCAGTCTTGAAGGAATTTTTGAAAGTTTCGGCGGGGCAATTGTACGTACATACATACATACATACGTTCGTATCTCACATAGTTCAAAAGTGATTAGCAGTATAATGTTGAAATTTTGTTTTTCAGACTGATATAACATTTAACTGTACATCTTTTTTGAAGGCAATCTGTACTTTTGAGGTTGGGAGCAGCGGTAGCTCAGTTGGCTAAGGCGTCAATCTCATTACCGGTAGGTTGTAGGTTCGAGCAGGCTAAAGATCTGATTGTTCATTAACGGCGGATGGGACTCGTAAAAAAGGTTAGTGTTTAAAATGTCCTCCAAGATCCTAAATGATATCTCTGGAGGTGGCAGGCCAAGTCTCAGGATCTTCTGTTTAATCCTTGCTTCTAAAGTAAGAGGAACCAGTGAAACAATGTTCCTAGAGTCCATAGCATTAATTAAGCTACAATTTCACTCAGGGCACTGCTAGATGTGTAATTGCTTTGAGGCATGTTTGTTATAAAATATCTATATATTACCAGCTGTAATGGATAAAGCTATTTGAGTGGATTGATATAGAGGCATCGAGTTCTAAATTTTAAGATTTTATTTTACGATACACAATTTTTATGAGAAATACTACGTCAAATTAAGGTTTAGTATAAGAGCTTACTTATAAATTAGTAATTTGGAGAATATGAAGGATCTATGATAATCAAAGTGCAGGAATTGTGTAAAAGTTTAATATTTAAATAAAGTACTTCAAAGCTAAATTTTAAATAGAAAATTACATATTAAAATGACAATGATTCTTCTATAACTTCTTAAGTAATTAAAGTGTAGGAATTGTGAAAAAGTTTAGTTTTGGTAAAAGTGGTTTCAATACTTATTTTTAAATAGAAAAGTGCATGATAAAACGACAATGATTCTTCCATAACTTCTTATATAATTAGAGTGCAGGAATTGTGAAAACCGTTTAATTTTGTAATAAAGGGCTTTAAAGCTGTCTTTTAAATAGGAAAGTGTGTGTTAAAACGAAAAGGATTCTTCAATAAATTCTTAGATAATTAAAGTCCAAGAATTGTGAAAAAGTTTAGTTATGGAAAAAAGGGCTTCTAAACTATCTTTTAAATCGAAAAGTGCATGTTAAAGTGAGAATGATTCTTCGATAACTTTTTATATAATCCGAGTGCAGGAATTGTGAAAAAGTTTAGTTTTTAGGAAAAAGGGATTAAAAACTAACTTTTAAATAAAAAAGTGAAAGTTAAAATTACAATGATTCTCCGACAACTTGTTAGATAATTAGAGTGCAGGAGTTGAGAAAAAGTTTAGTTTTGGGGAAAAAGGGCTTCAAAACTAACTTTTAAATAAAAAAAGTGCATGTTAAAAAGACAAGGATTCTTCCATAACTTCTTAGATAATTAGAGTGCAAGAATTGTAAAAAAAGTTTAGTTTTGATATGAAGGGTTTCAAAACTAACTTTTAAAGAGAAAAGTGCATGTTAAAACAACAATGATTCTCCGATAACATTGTGAAAAAGTGAAATTGTGACTAAAAGTGTCACTTTTTCACAGAAATTGTGAAAAAGTGTCGTTTGGGGAAAAGGACTTTAAAACTAATTTTTAAATAGAAAAGTGCAGGCTAAAATTACAATGATTCTTCCATAACTTCTTACATAATTAGAGTGTAGGAATTGTGAAAAAGTTTAGTATGGGGAAAAAGGGTTTAAAAACTAACTTCTAAATAGAAAAGTCCATGTTAAAAAGACAATGACTCTTACATAACTTCTTTCATGATTAAATTGCAGGAATTGTGAAAAAGTTTAGTTTGGGGAAAAGGGTTTAAAAAAACTAATTTTTAAATAGAAAAGTGCATATTAAAATGACAATAATTCTTCAATAACTTCTTTTCTA
>CM063497.1:57043432-57145932 GCA_032207245.1 Pardosa pseudoannulata
ATCCTGAGTCACCATATTATTCGTTCAACAAAGCTAGTTTTTGCTCGATTCCATACCGTATGCATTCTATTCCTGTTTTATCCCCGATGCTTTCGTCTTCCTTTACGTACATAATACTCTCCCCCATTTCTGAATTTCATGTGTCTCAGATGAAATGTTTCATGTGCCCCATATTAAGGAACATCTGCTTATTCTTCCTCTTGGATAGACAATCATGAGTCACCATATTATTCGTTCAATAAAGCTAGTTTTTGCTTGATTCCATACCGTGTGCATTGTATTCCTTTTTCAGCGCCGATGCTTTCGTCATAGTTTACGCACATAATACTCTCCCTCATTTCTGAATTTCATGTCTCTCAGATGATTTCTCGTGGGGTTATGGCAAAACCCCCACCTGTTGCTTAAATTTTGCACATCAGTGTAAATATCCGTCAATTCCAAGATCAACATAAAATATTTTAACCCCTTCCGGTACGATTTAATAATGAAAAACTGTGCATGAAGTGACCATTTATTTTTTATTTAAAAAACTTGTTTTATTTTACAATTCTTACATATTCTTAATTAAAATCCACTTTTTACGTAGTGTTAAGTATCAGAAACGGTAAAATTAAGATAATAGTCTTCAAGATAGTGGTACTTTTCAAAACAAAGTGCAAAGGAATTCTGAATTGTTTACATCGCCAGGGAGTCTCACTTCTAATTTGATTCTTGTAACACACACGGCATTTCTTAGTAGGTTTTCTTTTATTCTGACTCATCAATTTGGCAGTGACTTGTACCAAGAAACTTTAAATAAACAATATGTAATAGTGACCTGGGATTTCCACAAGTAACAAAAGTGTTGCTAAATTCAGTACACTAGAAATTTTAAACTAAATTATCATATTTATCAGTAACTTTAATCGCATGACGAGTGTAGCTCGTCATTGTGTGGTATGGAATGAAAAACCAATGACGAGCTAGACTCGTCATTTTACCGGAAGGGGTTAAGGAGATTTTTATTGATAAACCCCAGACCGTTGTAAGTAATATTTTAAAAACAAATCCATGATCCCTTTTTATTTAAAAAAAATCATCAATTTAAAAAGAACAACAAATTCTTTGATACTAATTTTATTAACAAAATAACTCATTTACAGATAAACATATGGAATACAAACTTCCATTAAAAATATGTAACAATAAAAGTGTTATCTAAAAATATCAACTTTATGAGCATTATTAATACAAGTTGTCTACAACCATAGGAACATAGGTTTGCACAAAGTTTTCTGAACATCGATGTTTTTTTATCTTAAAATGACATTATTTTGGACGGTTATTATAATTCACATGTAATACTCATCTTTATTAAATATGCTGATACCAAACTATACATTTGAATTACATAAGTTCTGTCTTGCGAACAAAGCATTTTTGCTCACAAGGCTGTTTCAGAGGAACACATAAAGAATTACAGTTCGTGTTACTGTACCTTCAATTTCGAATGGATAAATAAAAAGTAAAAACACAAAATAGACTTTTGTGGGTAATTATCCATCTTATTTTTGCTTTATAAATGTGCAGTAATGATACAGAGTAGATATTTTTTTCTTATTTCATTATAAATATAAAATGGGCATTTTTCAAATTGAGGTACCTCATTCAAACGAAATATTTTTGGAAACAACGAGAAAAGAATGCCAATTTGTATATTTAATTAGTAATAGGTAAATAAATAGGGAAACACAAAATATGTATTTCTGGATTGTTATGCAGCCTATTTTAACTTTATGAACTTCAAGAAAAGGTACAGAAAAAAAATCTTTATTAAAGTTCATAAGGTATTTTGAACAGGCATTGTTCATACTGATGATAAATTCATCCTGAATATAAAATAGGCATTCTTAATATTAAGGCGATATTCATTATGAAAATAGGCATTGTTCATACTGAGTTTAAATTTTTTAGAACAGGCATTGTTCATAGACAGGTTAAATTCTTTATGAATACAAAATAGGTTTGTTTATACTGAGGTTAAATTTCTTATATAGAAACGGCCTTGAATATTATTGAAGTTAAATTCATGAGGAATATAAATTCGGCATTGTTTACATTTGAGGTTAAATACATTATAACTATAGAAAAAACGTAAATACTGAGGTTCAATTCTATATGAAGAAAAGGCATTGCTCAGACTGAGGTTAAATAAATGATGAATATTGAAAAGGCATTGCTCAGACTGATGTTAAATTACTGATGAATATTGAAAAGGCATTGCTCAGACTGAGGTTAAATTACTCATGAATATTGAAAAGGCATTGTTCATATTGAGGTTAAATTATATATTGAAAAGACATTGTTCATATTGAGGTTTCTTACTTTCTATTTTCATATTCACGTTAAGTTCATTATGAATATAAAGAAGGCATTGTACATATTAAGATTACATTCGTTCTGATTAGACAGCAAACATAGTTGTTATTAAAGTTAAATTCATTACGAACTTAAAGAAGACTTTTCATATTAAGGTTAAATTAACTTTTTTTTAAATATTACAAAAGTAAACATACATTCAGAGAGTTATTATAAAAATGCATATTTCGCAAGATTTAAGAACAATGAAACACTAACAGGAAAAATTTTTAGAAAATATGTGGTTGACAATTAGAAGAAACAAACATTAACTTTTGCCCAGATGCACAAATATTTTTGACAGAAACAAATACCAGAATATGAAAGCCTTAATAATTATGCCATTCAACTCATTAATATAAAAAAGGCATTGTTCCTATTAAGGTTACATTTATTGTGAATATAGAGCAAACATAACTCATATTAAAGTAAAACTCATTATGAACATAAAGCACAGATTGTTCATATTTAGGTTAAATTCACTGTTTTATTTTACAAAAGTAACCATACATTCATATAGGTATTTTAAAAAATGCATATTTCGCAAGATTTAAGAGTAATGAGACACTAACAGGAAAAAATATTAGAAATCATGTGGTTGACTATTAGAAGAATCAAACATTAAGCCTTTGAGCAGATACAAATAATTTTGACAGAAACAAGTACCAGATTATGAAAGCCATAATAATTATGCCATTATATTCATTATGAACGTAAAAAAGGCATTTTTTATATTAATGTTATATTTATTGTGAATACAGAGCAGAAATAGTTCATATTAAGTTTAAATTCATTATGAACATAAAGCAAAGATTGGTCATATTGAGGTTAAGCAAACTGTTTTTTACCTGTACAAAAGTAACCATGCATACATATAGGTATTTTAAAAAATGCATATTTCGCAAGATTTAAGAGCAATGAAACACGAACAGGAAAAAATTTTAGAAATCAGGTGGTTGACTATTAGAAGAAACAAACATTAAGCCTTTGAGCAGACAAATATTTTTGACAGAAACAAGTACCAAAATATGAAAGCCGTAATAATTATGCCCTTAAATTCATTATGAATATAAAAAGGACATTGTTCATATTATAGTTACATTCATTGTGAATATAGAGCAAACATAGTTCATATTAAAGTTAAATTCATTATGACCATAAAGCAGAGATCGTTCATATTAAATTTAAATTCACTGAATTTTTATAAATGTACAAAAGTAACCATGCATTCATATAGGTATTTTAAAAAATGCATATTTCGCAAGATTTAAGAGCAATTAAACACTAATATTAAAAAACATTAGAAATCATATGGTTGACTATTAAAAGAAACAAACATTAAACCTATGGGCAGACACAAAAACTTTTAACGGAAACAAGTACCAGAATATGAAACCTTAATAATTATGCCGTTAAATTCATTATCAATATAAAAAAGACGTTTATATTAAAAGTACATTTATTGTGAATACATAGAACACATAGTTCATATTAAAGTTAAATTCATTATGAACATAAAGCAAAGATTGTTTATATTGAGGTTAAATTCACTGTTTTTTTAACTGTACAAAAGTAACCATGCATTCATACAGGTATTTTAAAAATGCATATTTTGGGAGATTTAAGAGCAATGAAACACTAACAGGAAAAATATTAGAAATCTTATGGTTGACTATTAGAAGAAACAAACATTAAACCTTTGAAATGACACAAAAATTTTTGACGGAAACAAGTACCAGAATATGAAATCCGTAATAATTATGCCTTAAAATTCATTATGAATATAAAAAGGACATTGTTCATATTAAGGCTACATTAAGGCTTTGTATTGTGAATATAGAGCAAACATAGTTCATATTAAAGTACAATTCATTATGAACATAAAGCAGAGATTGTTCATATTTAGGTTAAATTCACTTTTTTATTTTACAAAAGTAACCATACAGTGATATAGGTATTTTAAAATATGCATATTTCGCAAGATTTAAGAGCAATCAAGCAGTAACGGGAAAAAATATTAGATATGACGTGGTTGACTATTAGAAGAAACAAACATTAAACCTTTGAGCAGAGAAAAAAATTTTTGATGGAAACAAGTGCCAAAATATAAAAGTCATAATAATTATGCCATTAACTTCATTATGAATATTAAAAAAGCATTGTTCATATTAATGTTACATTCATGGTGAATATTGAGCAAATATAGTTCTTATGAGAGTTCAATTCATTATGTATATAATGCAGAGATATTTCACATTAAATTTAAATTCACTGTTTTTTTAACTGTACAAAAGTAACCATATATTCAAATAGGAATCATAAAAAATGCATGATTGCAAGATTTAAGAGCAATGAAACAATAACAGGAAAATTTTTTAGAAATCATTTGGTTGACTATTAGAAGAAAGAAACATTAAGACTTTGAGCAGACAAATATTATTGACAGAAACGAGTACCAGAATATGAAAGCCGTAATAATTATGCCCTTAAATTCATTATGAATATAAAAAGGACATTGTTTATATTAAGGTTACATTTAATGTGAATACAAAGCAAACATAGTTCATATTAAAGTTAAATTCCTTAGGCACATAAAGCAAAGATTGTTTATATTGAGGTTAAATTCACTGTTTTTTTTAACTGTACAAAAGTAACCATGCATTCATACAGGTATTTTAAAAATACATAGTTTGGGAGATTTAAGAGCAATCAAGCACTAACAGGAAAAAATATTAGATATCACGTGGTTGACTAATAAGAAACAAACATTAAACATTTGGGCAGACACACAAAAAATTTTGACGAATATAAATGCCAGAATATGAAAGCCGTAATAATGTTTTTAAACTCATTATGAATATAAAAAGGACATTGTTCATATTAAGGCTACATTCATTGTGAATATAGAGCAAACATAGTTCATATTAAAGTAAAATTCATTATGAACATAAAGCAGAGATTGTTCATATTTAGGTCAAATTCACTTTTTTATTTTACAAAAGTAACAATATATTCATATAGGTATTCAAAAAATGCATATTTCGCAAGATTTAAGAGAAATCAAGTACTAACAGGAGAAAATATTAGATATCACGTGGTCGAATATTAGAAGAAACATACATTAAACCTTTGGGCAGACCCAAATATTTTTGACAGAAACAAGTACCAGAATTTGAAAGCCATAATAATTATGCCATTAAATTCTTTATGAAAATTAAAAAGGCATTGTTCATATTAAGGTTACATTCATTGGGAATATAGAGCAAACATAGTTCTTATTAAAATTAAATTCATTATGAACATGAAGCAAAGATTATTCATATTGAGGTTAAATTCACTGTTTTTTAACTGTACAAAAGTAACCATGCATTCATATAGGTATTTTAAAAATTGCATATTTTTGGAGATTTAAGAGCAATGAAACACTAACAGAAAAAAGTATTAGAAACATGTACTTGACAATTAGAAGAAACAGACATTAAGCCTTTGCACAGACCCAAATATTTTTGACAGAAACAGGTACCAGAATTTGGAAGCCATAATACTATGCCATTAAATTCTTTATGAAAATTAAAAAGGCATTATTCATATTAAGGTTACATTCATTGTGAATACAGAGCAAACATAGTTCATATTAAAGTTAAATTCATTATGAACATAAAGCAGAGATTGTTTATATTGAGGTTAAATTCACTGTTTTTTTTAACTGTACAAAAGTAACCATGCATTCATATAGGTATTTTAAAAAGTGCATATTTCGCAAGATTTAACAGCATTGAAACACTAAAGAACTAATAAAATATTGGAAATTATATGGTAGACTATTAGAAGAAAGAAACAATCCTTTACGCAGACAAATATTTTTGACAGAAACAAGTACCAGAATATGAAATCCGTAATAATTATGCCCTAGACTAATAGCTATTTATCTAAAAGTATGTTTTAAAGTTAAGTTACCCATAACCAGATAAAATTATCTCTGAAGATAAATATAAGAAAAACGAAACTGAAAAATTAATTCTGAAATTTTAATTACATAGACTAGACAAATTTCACAAGAGCATAAATAAAATTTTGTAAAGTTTCTGAAATAGTCTCTCATATATTACATGCAGACTAATTAAAATGAGTTTTTTTTCGTTTTAAAATGTTCAACATCCTTTATACGATAACTTAAACAGTGTTTATATAGAAGCAAACGTATAAAAATATTTTTTGCAGTGTGTATATATATATATTTTCTAAATATTAAATGTTTTTAGCTTACAATTAATAATAACTAACATAGATTTTCCTAATGTATTCCAGAATTTTTTTCTGGAAATAAAATCTGCTTTTAGAAAATAATATTTGGTTTTAAAAAGAGCTGGAACAAAACATTGAGTTATGATTTTTGTAGGTAAATTTGGCAACAGTTCAACAGAGGGAGTTAAGATTTCCTTTCTTCCATACTAATCTAAACATTTTCGAATGCTTTAAACTTTTTTCAGCTCCACTCAGTTAAAGTTCGTGGTAAGTAACTTTAAGTTACATGTAATTTTATTTAATATACCATCCCACTTTTAATCTGGTGGGAAATATTAAACTGTAAAATTAGACGTTTTAACTGCTTAGAGACATTTCAACTCAACTTATTTTTCTACATAAAAAGCTTTCAGCTGGAAAAACAGTTTTCAGTTAGATTTAAAGTGTTAAAACTTATGCTTTTTTAAATGATTAAACTAGCTAAGTTTTAAAAATTTTATTATATATTTAGGCATATACATATATATATATATATATATACACTTTTTTATAACCGTCATTTAAGCTTAGTTCTACCCTTTAAAAGTCTTAATTTTAAAGTCCTGTGTAATCTTTCCCTTCACCTAGTTTTTTTAGATGCTGAAATATTTAAAGGATTTTCTATAAAATAGATGTTGTTTAGATGTCACCATTCATCTAGTTTTATATGAATGAAAATTGATAAACATATTTTATATCAGGTGAATATTTTTCATTGCTGTCACTAAAATCGTTTCCACTCTTTCACTATTTAGAAAATTAATTTTTTTTATAAACCGGATAATTTCCTGAAAGGCACTCTGCGTACAGATTTTAAATTTTGTAATATATGTTTAAAATTTTTATTTAGTAGTTTAAATTAAATTTTTTTCTATTCTTATAAGCTCACTATTTAAAAGATTTTTAAACCAGATGAATATTTGTAAACCATTTATAGAACCATTTATAACCCTTTTAACTTAAAGTTGCCATACTAAAATAGTTTTAGTTTTAAATGTTTATTTTCATGTTCCGACTCACGTAGTTTCTTCAAATGAGACGTTTAAAGCATTTTCTATTGGATAAATATCTTTGACGTTTTAGTTAAAAACGTCAAATATGTATAATCGATAGCAAATTAAAGCAAATTTCACTATTTACAAAATTTAAAATTTTTAAACCGGATAATTCCACACAATGCACTTTTGCAAAACACTGGATATAACAATTTTAAGAAGCATAAAAACCTTTAAAATGCCTAAAAAGAGGGAAAAACTACCGTAAAACATTATTCCACAGCCTCGTTCAACAAATTCTTTGGAAGCCATAAACATATTTGCAAGGCTGAGAAATAAACAAAGATACAACGAGAACGCTTTCACGATTTACGTGTTATAATTCTATGATAGAATGACAAAGAGAATTTAATGTGTCGCTAGCCCGGATAAGATGCCTGACGTATATAGTGGTGCCATTCAACCTCTTCAGAATCAACAAATCAGTTTCACCGTTTGTCTCCACGCTCACTGTAGAACCTGAAAAAAAAGAAAACAATATTCAACAAATTTGAAATCATATTTACATTTTTGGAGGATTTTTCTACAGAAATTTCAATTCATCACAACCCAGATCTTTATGTCCGGTAGGAGAACATGTTATGTACGTTAAATCTATATGCGCCTTTTTCCTAAAAACATTTTGAATGTTATGTTATTTTTTTAAAATGAATATTTCTGTTTATTTATAGATGTCATTGGGTTCCTTGACCTCTAATATATTTGGTGAGAGAATTAACTTTCTCTAATTCACTTTGTGCAGTTTTTTTATACCGTCTTGTTCTCCTCCTTCAGCCCTTTCTGCTAGTACTCTCTCCTCTTTTCTATCAGCTCCCTATACCAGTACTATCTCCTCTTCTCTATCAGCTCCCTATACCAGTACTATCTCCTATTCTCCTCTCTATGCCATAACTCTCTCCTTCTCTATCAGCTCCCATGCCAGTACTCTCTCCTCTCTATCAGCTCCCATGCCAGTACTCTCTCCTCTTTATCAGTTCCTATGACAGTACTCTCTCCTCTTTATCAGTTCCTATGACAGTACTCTCTCCTCTTTATCAGTTCCTATGACAGTACTCTCTCCTCATCTCTATCAGCTCCCTATACCAGTACTATCTCCTCTTCTCTATCAGCTCCCTATACCAGTACTATCTCCTATTCTCTACCATATCTCTATTCCGGTACTCTCTCCACTTCTCTTTCATAACTTTTTCTATAGCTGAGTTCGGGGAAGAAAAAAATAGGAGTTTCAATTCTGTGAAGCCCAACCTTAGTTCATCCAATGCATAGTATGTAATTTACCATTTTCCCAAGGGGGACAACGTCTATCGTGTCTGAAACCACGAGCTGAAACCGTACGTGTCGCCTGGGTAGTGCTAAATGAGAGACAACTTCAGGGCCATGCCTCCTTTAGGTATATACGGGTGTCACAAGCCCGGGGTTCACCCGAGTGATCTTTCCTAATGTCTTTCCGGGTTGTCATGAGCTTACCTCTGTAGAGTTTGCTCCTTACTGGTATTGACTAATTTAGTTTCGAACAGTGATGGACCTCGCGTAGGTCAGCTTCAGATTTATAGCTGTCGTGGTTGCTGTTGTGGTGACTGGTCTTCAGTTTGTTGCTGCTGTACGTCTTAGAGATGGCCAGCATAATAATTCTACTTACCATCTTCCCAATAGATAGCGATGCTTTCAGCATGAGAATTTTGGCAAGTTTCGAGACATTTGCCTGCTACTGTAATGGATTTGGAAAATTCAAAGGAATCTGAAGGACATGGAATTCAGGACAATGTTATTGTTGTTTCTGATACCACTTGGTCAAACCAAGCATGAATGAGCCATAAGCTACTCGTATTAAGGTAAAGGAGTGAGTCTTTCGTTTTTAACAAGCACTGCAATGGTGAAAGTATGACTTTTTGCTCAAGTGGGTCTTCGAAATTTTGAAGCAGGGACCAAGCAGAAGACTCATAGGTTTGGCCTGCCATCTCCAGACGTATTGATTGAGAACTTGGAGGACATTGAGACCATGAACATATTTTACACGTCCCAAAAACTTTTAACAAACAAAGCGGATCTTAGGCAGGCTAGGGCTTCGAACCCGCAGCCTTCCAGTTCCGAGAGAGTTGCTTTTGCCGTCTGAGCTACCACTTCCCATTCAGGACAATTCATATTAATAATAAAATTTTTGTATCAGTTTCTTATATTTATCTTGAAAATCATGTATGTCATTTGATATATTTTGCTACAATCTGGTTATAAGTTACTGTAAATTCATTAACATTACTCGTGCGGAAAATATTTAATATAGAAGTTATTTCATTTTAGATTTAATTTTTTTTTAAATAATCTGGTTCTAATATTTTGAAAATGATGAACAAAATTAAAGAGAAAACTTTTCATTTCTGGCACGTTTTTCTCAAATATATTCCACAGGCAAGGGGATAAGGATCCCTAAGATTTTTCTATTAGTTTATTATAATTACCTTGAAAATTATGTCATTTGATATATTTTGCTACAATCTCAGTATAAGTTACTGTAATTTATTAATATTACGCGTGTGGAAGAAATGAATATAGAAGTTATGTCATTTAAATTTTTTAAAAATAATCTAGTTCTAATATTTTGAAGATAATAACGAACAAAATTAAAAAGAAAACTTTTCATTTCTGGCACGTTTTTCTCAAATATATTCCGAAGACAAGGGGTTAAGGATCCCTAATAAGATTTTTGTATTAGTTTATTATAATTATTTTGAAAATTATGTCATTTGATATATATTGCTACAATCTGAGTATAATTTACTGTAATTCATTAGCATTAATCGTGTAGAAGAAATGAATATAGAAGTTACGTCATTTAAATTTTTTAAAAACAATCTAGTTCTAATATTTTGAAGATAATAACGAACAAAATTAAAAAGAAAAACTTTTCATTTCTGGCATATTTTTCTCAAATATATTTCACAGGCAAGGGGTTAAGGATCCCTAATAAGATTTTTGTATTAGTTTATTATAATTATCTTGAAAATTATACCATTTGATATATTTTGCTACAATCTGAGTATAAGCTACTATAAATTCATTAACACTACTCGTGTGGAAGATATTAAACATAGAAGTTATTTAATTTTAAATTTTATTTTTTAAAACTAATCTGGTTCTAATAATTTGAAGATGATGACGAACAAAATTAAAGAGAAAAAAACTTTTCATTTATGGTATGTTTTTCTCAAATATATTCCACAGGCAAGGTGTTAAGGATCCCTAATAAGATTTTTGTATTAGTTTATTATAATTATCTTGAAAATTATGTCATTTGATATATTTTGCTACAATCTGAATATAAGTTACTGCAATTCATTAAAATTACTCGTGTGGAAGATATTAAATATAGAAGTTATTTGATTTTAAATTTTATTTTTTAAAAATAATCTGCTTCTAATATTTTGAAGATGATAACGAACAAACATACAGAAAAAAGCTGTTCATTTCTAGAATGATTTTCTCAAATATATTCCACAAGCAAGGAGTTAAGGATCTCTAATAATAAGATTTTTGTATTAGTGTATTATAATTTTCTTGAAATTTATGTCATTTGATATATTTTGCTACAATCTGAGTAAAAGTTACTGTAATTCATTAACATTCCCCATGTATGGAAAATATTAACTGTAATATTTATTTCATTTTAAATTTTACCTTTTAAATGAATCTGGTTCTAATATTTTGAAGATGATAACGAACAAAATTAAAGAGAAAAAATTTTTCATTTCTGGCACGTTTTTCTCAAATATACTCCACAGGCAAGGGGTTACGATTTTTGTAATTGTTTATTGTAATTATCTTGAAAATTATGTCGTTTGATATATTTTGTTACAATCTGAGTATAAGTTACTGTAATTCATTAACATTACTCATGTGGAAGATATAAATATAGCAGTTATTTCCTTTTAAATTTTATTTTTTAAAAATAATCTGGTTCTAATATTTTGAAGATGATAACTAACAAAATTAAAGAGAAAAAACTTTTCAGTTCTGGCATGTTTTTCTCAAGTATATTCCACAGGCAAGGGGTTAAGAATCCCTAATAAGATTTTTGTATTAGTTTATTATAATTATCTAGAAAATTATGTCATTTGATATATTTTGCTACAATCTGAGTAAAAGTTACTGTAATTCATTAACATTCCCCATGTATGGAAAATATTGACTGTAGTATTTCATTTTAAATTTTCTTTTTTAAAAAGAATGTGTTTCTAATATTTTGAAGATGATAATGAACAAAATTAAAGAGAAAAAAAACTGTTCATATCTGGCATGTTTTTCTCAAATATATCCTACAGGCAAGGGGTTAAGGATTCCTAATAAGATTTTTGTGTTAGTTGACATGATTTTCAAGATAATTATAATAATTTGATATATTTTGCTACAATCTGAGTAAAAGTTACTGTAATTCATTAACATTACCCATGTATGGAAAATATTGACTGTAGTTATTTCATTTTAAACTTTATTTTTTAAAAATAATCTGGATCTAATATTTTGAAGATGATAAACAAAATTAAAGAGAAAAACTTTACATTTCTGACACGTTTTTCTCAAATATATTCTACAGGCAAGGGGTTAAGGATCCCTAAGATTTTTCTATTTTTTTATTACAATTATCTTGAAAATTATGTCATTTGATATAATTTCCTACAATCTGAGTAAAAGTTACTGTAATTCATTAACATTCCCCATGTATGAAAATGTTAACTGTAATATTTATTTCATTTTAAATTTTACTTTTTAAAAACAATCTGGTTCTAATATTTTGATGATGATAAAGAAAAAAATTAAAGAGAAAAAACTTTTCATTTCTAGCATGTTTTTCTCAAATATATTCCACAGGCAAGGAGTTAATGATTCCTAATAATAAGATTTTGTACTAGTTTATTAGAAATATCTTGAAAATTATGTCATTTGATATATTTTGCTACAATCTGAGTATAAGTTACTGTAATTCATTAACATTCCCCATGTATGGAAAATATGGACTGTAGTATATATTTTATTTTAAATTTTATTTTTTAAAAATAATCTGGTTCTAATAGTTCAAAGATGACGAAGAAAAAAATTAAAGAGAAAAACCTTTTCATTTCTAACATTTTTTTCTCAAATATATTCCAAAAGATTTCTAGGACATAATTTTCATAAAATAAAAATATTTAGTTAAAATATTACTACAATAATTTGAATATGGAAGCAAAACCATTTTGGCAGAAATAAAGGCAAACGGCTTCCAACTACTGACATTAATAATTAACTTTTTTAACGCCTGAAAAAGTTCTAATTGGTGAACATCCTAAAGAGTTTAAATTAGTCAAATGCACTAGCAATTTGCTCCATTAATCTTTAAATGGATGCACCTTTTGTCTCTTCCATGTTTAGCAAGTTGACGGTTGAACCGTCCAGCATTTAATGGATGCGTTGTTGAAAGAGAATATATAATAGCCTTATTTGTATGGAAGCGGAAATTAAAGCTTTTAAAACTATTGGATTTAAATCATCAGCATTAAATGCAATTATCATAAAATATTAAAGTAGGATATTGCTCCCTGTTCGTACTTAACTAAAACGAGATCTAAGCGCAGTTTAGATTTAACGTTAGTGGAAATTAATGAAAATTAGATACACCTTTTGAAAGTTTAAATTTAGACTATATACTTGCATGTAAGATTGTAGCTTTATTTTGGAAGAAACATATCACATATAGCGTATTTTGTACCAGTGCCAGTTTATATACATTATATAATAATAACCTAAGTTATCTGTCCGTCTGTCCTCGAATTTATAAAGCGGTTTGACCTGGAATAGAGGCATCCATATTGGATTTTTCATGAGTTAGGGTTAGCAAAATTCAAAAATTCAGTTCGAAAACGTGCGAAATCCACCTCTTACCTCCTTTTTGATCGCTTAATGCCATTGTTTCAAGCTTTTGTCCTCCGGTTAAGAGCAGGCTATTAAATTCATCAATTTATCACATTTTAAGAAGATGAAAATATTTTTTTCTAGCATTATGACGTCATTTCTTTAACCATCTCATTTAATCATTTCTTATTTTATATTATTTAAATATCGTCTGTACTACTTTCATACATTTTATCCCTAAACTTAGATATTACGTAAATAATTTTCCTTTATATCTGGTTTAAATAATAGATTAGGTACAAATGTGATAATTTTAAATTGAATCATCCATTATTTTTTTGTTGCAATGAAAGTTTTATCACCAGTATTAGCAACAAATTCTTTTCATAAAAGTCTAGAAGTCTATTTCATGGACTAATAAATATTTAAGTTATATAACTTTGAAAATTAGGAAGTTTGTTCGTTTGCGTGTTTTTTTAAATACATAACCATACGGTTCGCAATTGATTTGCTAAATTTTGGACATCTTTCATATACACCGCCAAATAATCACTGTCAATATTAAAACATCTGTTGTCCATCCTATCACGTAATATGACAAGATAAATGAAAGTTGGCAACAAACATGAGGCCATTAAATATAAACAAATTATTGAACGTGTATCAGATAATTCTCATCCAAAAAACAAACTATTTTTTTACATGCCTCATAGAGTGCTTTACAATTCTGAAAAACTAAAAATTTTACTGATCCCGTCATATGACGGGCTATATGCTAGTCTAAAATATATTTGGTTTGACACAAGAACTAGGTACCCCTGCCAACTTGGCGATAAAGCTCTAAGCATGGTAGCCTAACGTGGCCGGCCTGTGTATGATCTACTGTACATTGAGGGAGCAACTGTTCTCCTGGAAGACGGCGTATCCTGACACGGTCATCGGCTTGATGAATGACAAACCATGATTCATCTGGCCAAGCAACTATCTCCCACTGATCCATAGACCAGTCGCGATGTTCCCGGGTCCAGCGTAGGCGCCGCTGGCGATGACGCTTGGTCAGAAAAGGCACACGAGTGGGACGTTTGCTGTGTAGCCCCATATCCAACAGTGCCCTCTGAATTGTGTCCTCAGATACTATTCTATTTTGCCCTGCATTTTATTGGGTTGTCAGCAAAGCCATCGTCTGGCTCCGGTTTTGCTTCACCATGCGAGACAGTCTCCGACGACCATTTTCTTTGATAGCGTGTGGACGTCCAACACCATGTCATCTACTGCTGATTTCACCGCCATTCATCCACTTTGCATTAAGTACTAACAACTGCAGATCGCGAACAACCTACGAGTCGTGCAGTTTCAGAAATATCTTTTCCAAGCCTTCGAGCCATTACAATCTGCCCTTTATCAAATTCACTTAGATCCGCAGCCTTTCCCGCCACACAGAGAATTAAGTGAAAGAAGGATTCTTCAGACTCTCCAGCAGCAGTTAAATACCACTTCCACCTGATCACGTGCCTTTCACGTCATAAAGGCGAGTTCATTGCAAGATGTAGGGGTGGTCATAATGTTTTGACTCTTGAGTGTATAATATAAGCGAAGAGGCTACTAATAGATATATTTCAAAGAGATGAGACAAAATTTATATTATATACTTGCGTGTGGGATTGTAGCTTTGTTTCACAAGAAAAATATCCCACAATGTATTTTTTAAAGTACCAGTGTCACCTTACATCTAAAATATTTTAATTATCCTGATATATTAAAAAATAGATAGTTTTAATACAATAATAAAAATAGCAGATTTTCAATTACTTGAGAAATGCTTTGAAAATTTGAGTATTCATAAAATAAAAACTTTTTCAAAATAAGGTTATTATAAATTTTGTATTCAGGGGAAGATTATATTTATTACAAGATGAGGTATATAAAATTACCTTTTAATTGATCAATTTAAAAAGAAATTTTGCATTTTTAGCTAAGTTCCACACAAAGCCCATTTTCTCTTTAACTAGAAAAAAACTTTAAACTATTAGATTCAGCTTTAATTTTTTTCCTAGCTTAGGAATAAATAAAAATTTTTCTACTAAAAGGTCTTTTTAGTTTTTTAAAGAGTTTCTTAAAAACAATTGTCGGAGAAAAAACTTCCCAGTTTGATTTTGTTTTGAGCTTAAAAAATTTGTGAGTAGCCTAATTTCCTCGACATTTTCTCGAATGCTCTTATAAAAGGAAAATAAACTTTTCATTGATTATATTTTTGTTTTTAATATTACAAACAAACGCCATATAAATGTCATACATATCCCAACACGTTATTTTATAACTTAAATAACAGTAAATCAGTTAGTAACCGGTAGTAGGATGTAAACTGCCGGATGTAGCCGGTTTGGTTTGTAACGCGAGGTATTGTGTGTTTCTAGAAGAGGGTTTGGTTTGGAGTGCTACGGTCTACTTTTTGCAACACGAAGGCTAATGAGACCGGGACCTATAGTTTAAAGTCGATTCGGAACGGCTACAAACATTCATGCCACAGTGGGATTCGAACCCACGAACTCCGGTACCGAAGGCCAGCACCCTAACCAATCGGCCATCGTACGGCTTGCTAGAAGAGGGATAACACAGGTCAACAGTGGTTTTGGTGCCTGGGTATTTATAGCTGAGTTTGATGCAATGAATTCAAATACAGCAGTAGATTTTGTCTAGCAGCTCGTATTTCTGAGATTTACCATTTTGGTAAAACATACGTTACACTATTATAAGTTGAATCCATAGATCAAATTAAAAAAAGTAAACATGAAAAAATACTATTATTATAATATTAATATTTTACACAAATATTAATTATTAATATATTTTTATATTATTTATACATTACACAAATATTATTGCATACAATGATAAGGGGAAAAGGGATCGAGGAAATCAACTATACTGTCTCAAATATTTATTATAATGATAAAAAATTAAGTTCTAATTTATAACAATAATATAAAGGATAAAAATTTATGAATACAATTAAGTATTCAATAAATTACCTAGCTCTAACACACACACACACACACACACACACACACACACACACGCATGCGCGCACGCTCACACAAGGGATGTCCAAAAAGGGAAGATTAGTTTAAATATTGAAATCGAATTTGCAGACGATAAAATACTTTTCCTATGCTACGGTAGATAAAGTAGATAATTTAGAACTACCTGAGAAATAAAGGAACTAAAAGCATATCCTTCCCCAATATGCCCTATATAATAATAGTTATCTGTCCGCCTGTCCTCGAATTTATGAAGCGGTGTGACCTGGAATGGATAGAGGTATCCATATTGGATTCTTGATGAGTTAGGGTTAGCAAAATTCAAAGCGAGTCTAAAACGTTCGAAATCTACCCCTTCCCCCCTTTTCAAATGTTGAATGCCATTATTTCAAGCTCTGTTGTCCCCGATTGAGAGAAGAATATTGAATTTATCAATTTATCCCATAATAAATAAGCAAAAATAACAATTTTTTCTAGTATTATAACGTCATTCTTTTAACCATCTCTTTTAATCATTTCTTATTTTAAATTAGTTAAATCATTCTGAAATCGTCTGATTATTTTCATACATTTTATCACTGAACTTAGATATTACGTAAATAATTTTTTATATTTGGCTGAAATAATAGACAGGTGCATATGTGATAATTTAATCATCGATTCTTTTTTGTTGCAATGAAAATTATACCATCGGTATTAACAACAAATTCTTTTCATAAAAGTTTAGGAGTCTATTTCGCGGACTAATAAAGCTCTAGCGTTTAAGTTTTATATCTTTGAAAATTAAGAAGTTCGTTCGTTTGTATGTTTGGTTTTTATACATACACACATAGTTTGAAATCGATTCGCCAAATTTTGGACATCATTCATATATACCGCCAAATAATCACTATCAATATTAAAACCTCTGCTGTCCATCCTATTATGTAATATGACAAGATAAATTAATGTTGGCAACTAACATAAGACCAGTAAAGTTTTTTACTGATCCCGTCATATGACGGGCTATATCCTAGTTTAAAATATTTTTTAACTTGATACAGGCTTAAAAAAAAGAAGTAATATTATTTTGGTTTGGTTTGGAGCTCTACGGTCTACTGTTTTGCACACGAGGGCTAATGAGACCGGGGCCTACTGCTTAAAGCCGATTCCGAACGGCTACGAACATCCATGCCATAGTGGGATTCGAACCCACGAACTCCGGTACCGACGCTCAGCACCCTAACCAATCGGCCAGCGTTCGACTAAGTAATATTAATTGAAACCTTACTCATGTGTTTAAAATTAACGTTGTACGATTTAAATTAATTCAGTTAAAAACCCCTTCAACTTATGTATTTTAAAGAGATATATGAAAAATTCCCTGGAGAGTAAGATTTTATAAATTTATAACAAAATATTAAAATCTCCCACATTAAGATAAAAAATACAAAAACTCACACATTTACACATTTTTCACAAACAATGATTTAGCACATCGATCGATTTGTAAATTTTGTTTGGAAATGTAAAATGTATTTTTGGTAAATTTAGACGTAAGACACAAATATATCTATGTTAATAAAATATGTAAAAATAATTAAACTTATTTTTTCAACTAACGAACTTAATAAATAAAATAATTTTATTGAAAACGAGATATTTCACTGCATATAAGTGTTAAAAATACCAGTTGAAAAGAGTCAGGGAATATTTCTTTTAATTGACTGAAAATACTTTCATTTTTTTAATTCATCAATATTACTTCGAAAAGATGAGATTTTTTAAAAATGATACTTTTTATAATTAATAAAATTTGTGCTAGCTAAATTGTTAAAATTCAGGACTAAATATGTTCTATAAAATCTGATTTATAATTTGTAAAATATATCAGATAAAATTAGTTTTTATCTAATTTATAGTTTATAATATAATTTATTTCGTAGTAAAAAGGAATATTTGAAAAGAGATATTGGTTCATAAAGCATTATTATATGGTTACGCTTTTAATTTAGAAATAATATTACATACATACATATATATATATATATATATACACACACACACACACCACACACACATGAACACACACATACATACATACACACACATAAATACACATAAACACACATACATACACACATAAATACACATAAACACACATACATACACACATATACACATATACACACATACATAAACACACATATAAACACACATATAAACACACATATACATACACACATAAACACACATACACATAAACACACATATACATACACACATAAACACATATACTTACCCACATAAACACATATACTTACAGACATGTACATACACACATGTACATATACACACATACATACACACACATACATACACATACACACATAGACACATATATACACACATAGACACATATACATACACATACATACATACACATACACATACATATACATATATACATATACACACATATGCATACATAAACAAAATACATACACACACTTATATATTGGAGATAAACATACATTTGAGGTAAATTAACAAACGTGAATAAAGTAAAAGAAATTTGAATTTGATATCTCCCACTGACTTTACCATTCTTTCATCAAATTCTCTCCAAGCAACTTCTCTATTATAAATTGCAAATTATTCCCTCTCTAGATATTAAATTCGCGAAGGAACCATCTATTAGAATATTTGTCAAACACTTTAGCTGTTTTGCATATAATTGCACATAAATAAAATATTTTCTGCTTTTGTGAGACCTTAATCTTTTCAGTATTTTTTAATTCAGACTAAACTACAAAATTAAGGGGTCAGGTACCTTTGATCGACAAAAATATTGGTAAAATTGTGTTCGTCTTTTGATGTCAATATCTCTAAAAGTATTCTATATAATAACTAACTATTTTATACACATATTATACAATATTTCTTCTATCAGAAAAGTCTTTTAAAAAATTTCTAAATAAATAAAATTTATGAAATTATATCAAAATATTATATGCCTGTTTTTAACGATAAAATGTTATGTACTGTCTTGCGCGCAACATTAGTACCCTATATTACATTATTTTGACCTGAATTTTTTTTACAAAGCAAGAGAAACATTATAAAATCAAAATGATGAATTCTGGAATGTATCAGTTATTTACTTTTATAAATAAATAAATTTTAATTCATATGATGAAAAATTAGCAGATTTTACTCTGTATAATAAGTTATAATTTTTTTTATTTTGATTTTAGACTGATAAAAGTTCATCATTTTGAGCATTAGTATATTATTTATAAACTCTGAAAATTTCATAAAGTTCTATTAAACCATTCCTGAGATAAGTTGCGCGCAAGCTTCAAAATTACCATTTGGAGAAAAAGCAAGTTAAAGGTAAAATTTCCTTTTAAATACATATATACAAATACATTCAAATATTAACTGTAAAAAAAGAATAATTTACTTACCTCATTACACTAATAATATATTTTAATAAGCTGTCACATGTAAAAATAATGAATAATTGTGTTTAAAACATAAAATCTTCAAGCTTTAACAATAAAGATTTAGCACTTGACTTGACTTTGGTATATCACTGCTTCATTTTACAAAAAAATAAATATGAATTTCAATTTTGTATATAATATATTTTAAATTTATTTTATAACAAAATCTTTTTAATTTACTTATTTTGATAAAATTAATAGTATATACAGTAACATGTATTTAGAAAGCACCCGCACCATATGTTTCACCTTCTGTAAGGAGAAAACTTTCAGTTTCAGTTTTGTTCAGTCTTCTTTTATGTCTACGTGCTTCCTTTGTATTTGAAAGAAACCGTATGTTGGAGGTATATATTCTTTCCCTATCCAAACCAATAAAACATTCTTTAGCATGTATACCACATGACAAGCCCATCTCTTTCAACACATTCATTCGACCGTTATTTCCTTCATTGAACAGAATAACTGCTTCACTAGTAGCTATTTCGACAACTCTCCTTCCAACACCTTGTGTTTTCGGGCACAACTTCCAAATTAATGAATTCAAGGACTCATTATTATTTTGAGTTTTTCCACCAAGACATCTACCAAGTAATTTTGGATGTGATAAATCATTAAATATTGGCTTAATCAGATCCATTACACATGCTGGTAAAGTATTTTTATGTTTATAAACATTTAAAGTACCATTACAAACAGCTTTATTGTAACGGCACCAAGATTCTGGTCCTGACGGGCAAAAATTATGTATTGGCTCTGAATCTGTAGAGCGTGTGTGAAAATACACTGCCCACACAGCTTTCCGCATGTCATTCAAATTATTTTTATGTTCTCTAATTGCATTTCCATAATACACAGTTAACTTGTCAATAAATTTATCAGTCAGGCGTCCTTTACCCCCAACTGATTTTCCATCACTGCATTTAACTGCACTTTGTTTTAGTTTACGGAGCCGTGTACCCATTCTCTTTTGAATGTGGCCAACACTCAATTTTATTTATTTTTGATGTTGAACCATAGGGATTACAATCCGTTATGGCTTGAAATGTTTTTGCATCACCGTCTCCTATGTAGCCAATGTACTTCACATTTCTTTTGGATTCAGAGCGCTGGAAGATACGTACCATACCAACCATTTCCATTTTTCCAGAAGAACCAGAATGATTGATCAGGCATTCCTGCTCGTGTTTTATTTTCCAACTATTATATTCTTGGGTACCTTTTTTTGCTTTCCAGGTATCGCATGATTTACAATAAGAAGAAAGTACTTCTGTATCGATCACTTTACCAGAGATATCACCAATAACAGTACAAACACCTACACGTGAAGTATGACCTCTGGTTTTCCACGTGCCATCACCACTAATATTAATGCATGTCGATCCATTCAATTGCTGTTCCTGGTTAGCTGCAGAAACCATTGATTTTTGGGCAACAGCATTCGAACATTTTAGCAATTTCTTTATTCCTGAGTTGTAGGCCTTTTTGGAAATTGGTTTGGGCAGGTCCATGATGCCACAAAAAAGTTTCATGCCTGCATACCCCACTCCAATAGATCTCATAGCATATATATATTTGTGGTTAATATCAGAAATTTTGTTGCTTGGTGCAACCATTTTAGAATTCCTGAAAGAACACAAAGTTGAACAGTTTTTGCATTCCAGAGATATTTTTGATGATAAGCCACACACAACTTCTTCGTTCAAATTAATATCTCCTTGGCACACTTTGCAACACAAAAAATTTTGTAAAAACGAAAACATCAGTTCAATATCAACAACACGATATCCATTAAAATCACAAATGATATCATCATCATTATTAATTGAACTGGAATTAAGTTTTCTTTCAGAAGCACACTCATTATTGTGTGAATTTTCAATATTCATCTTCTTTCTGGTATAAATATTACCGGTAAACTTTCGTTTCTTAGCACGTTTACCTGAAGCTCGTTTAGGCTTCATTTCTTCTTCTTTACTGCTCATACTGAATTTATAATTAACAGTAAATAGAAAAAATAAACTTTAGATAGAAAATTGTACGATATATTTGCCTAGAGAGGTAGCAAACAGAGTGTAATCAACGGTATACTCACACAGCAATTCGCACAATTCAAATGAACTCAACGTGGTAGCAAATGTAAACAAGTAGAAGTAGTAGTAACTAATTTTTACTGATCGAGACAGAAAAAATAAATTATATTCATGGAGTACATGCAGCGAGTAAAAATGCAGCAACGTCATCAACCTTGAAATCATGCCTGCATCAGCTGTCTGTGAAATGTAAACAAACGAGCTCTCCCTTTAAATTATGATTTTGTGGTACATATGCTCAAGCTTTTTTCGCCATAACTTCTGAACTACTGCGAATTTTTGAACGGGGTTTGTTTTAAAATGTTTCTATTGAATTATATGTTTAGGAAAAGCAATAAAAAAATATCGATTTTTTCAACATTTCAAAGGTACCTGACCCCTTAAGTAATAAATAGTTTAAAATAGTTTTATAGCAAACTTATTTTCAGTAAAACCACTTATAGTTAGACCTCGCCTGCAGTATCAAATTTGATACTGTTATCCATAATAGCTTGTAGTACAACACTGAATTGTCCAGTCTCAAACTGGTTGAAGTAAATATATTACTATAAAAAAAACATTTTTCTTGTTAAATCTCGATATGAATAGTAAATTTTATTAAAAAACGGTTGTGTATCAGCGATATTAAATTCCTCTGCCTGCATGTAAACTTATGTGGAAAGTTGTGCTATTCTACTTCTGTGCGGTTTGCATTTGAAAAATTTGTAAAATGTATTTTTTCACGGAAGAATAAAAATTTGTCCAAGGTTATGTGTTTTTTTTTAATTGACGTTGGTAAAATGCCATTATATGGATCAAAAGAAGAGTGTGATAAATTATTTTACAATTTATTTTAAAATAAGAGCCGTACCCCGGTACAGTAAAAAAATCTTACAAGTGACACAAGCACCATAATGAAGCCAGAAGCCGTCATTATGACGCATGAGAGAAGAATTTATGGTACTGAATTCCCATCTCTGGTGATTTTTGACGTCATTATGACGCTAAAATCACATGCGACACAGATCTAAAAGGAGATTTTAATTGATATTTTACAATAAATTACAGAAGAATTTTATATATACATAAATATTTTATATATTATTTTTATCCAATATATAATGGAATCAAAAATATTTTGCTTAAAAGCAAATAAATTTTATCAGAAGTATATTTTATGGCTTTCATGCCAAATATAAATTTTAAGCTTAACTAAGTGTCACCACGTTTTGCACTTATCTTGATGGTAAGCATTTAAGTCTATAATTAGTTGAAAAATGAAAAATAAGTTTTTGTTAAATATAAGAAAATAAGAATGTATTTACATAAAAGTAGTATTTTAATTGAGAATTTTAGTTTAATTAAATGCACTGAAGTTTTTATATATTAAAGTTTTCTTATTCTGTAAAGCCAAAAAACGAGCATTATCTTAAATTATTAACACACAATTCTATTTTAAATTGTACTGATGTAAAATACTGGTGTAAAATATTGATGTAAAATATATTGATGCAAAATATTTCCCATAAATTAACTGTTCAACTCTTCAGCGAAATAATATCCAAATAGATATGTAAAACTTGATGCAAATAATTTAATTCCCGAAAAAAATAATGTTATAAAAAAGTTGCAGAAATTTTTGCAGATTTTGAAAAAGAACAATACATAGAATTAGAAATTTAATATTCCCGTATTGAATTCTTTTAGTTTCTGAAAATAGTGTCTTTTCACTACTTTATCGGCATTAAAACTATACTAGCAGTGAAACCAGTTTTACAGGCAGAGCAAGAAGTAAACTGCGATTAACATCACATCTTGGTGCAGTAAATTAGCGCCAAAATATACAGCGGGAACAAAATAACCTTAAGTGTACAAGAAACGTGAATTTCAATTTTTAATGATATTTTTTATGATAAAAATGCATAACGTTACATGAATTTCAATTTTTTTTTAATTTCCAGTTTTAATTATATTTTTGTGATGAGAATATATGTTACATGAATTTCAATTTTTTTAAAGTTTTTAACCATATATTTGTGATGAAAATATATAATGTTACATGAATTGCAATTTTTTTTTAAATTTACAGTTTGAATTATATTTTTGTGATGAGAATATATGTTACACGAATTTCAATTTTTCTAAATTTCCAGTTTTAAATGATAATTTTTATGATGAAAACATATGTTACATAAATATCAATTTTTCTAAATTTCCAGTTTTTAAACATTTTTTATGATAAAAATATATAATGTAACACAAATTTCAATTATTTTTTTAAATCTCCGGTTTTTAACCATTTGAGTGCGGTGAAGCGCTATCGTGCTTCGCTTGTTATGTGCTAAAAATGCGGAGAAGTGCGATAGCGCTTCTCTTGTTTTCTACCGAAAATGTGAAGACTGCTGTTGGTTAGTATAATTTTCTCATCTATTGAGAGCAGTTGAATACATATCAATCGCAGTTTGTATTCATTGCAATCAATTGTGATTTTTAATAATAATATAAGAATTACAATAAAAAACAGTCATAAGTAGTAATGCAGTAAAGTAGGGAATTGTGGTACGGTAGATAAATTGAGCGTGTTTTATTTATTTATTTGTAGTAAAAAACCTTTTCGTTGTTGTGTAGAAATTAAAATCTGTTTTCACTTTCTCAACAAGTGTTATACTGATCATTATTGATGCTATAGAGGAGGAATGGTTAGCAAGCAAAAATGCCACAGGAAGACTACCAATAAATACAAAGTTTTCTTTAGAAAAATTGCCTGGGCGAAACTTGCGACAATGTGATGTATGCAGTAAAAAAAAATGGCAATGGAATTACCATCCGATCCAAATTAATTTGCACTATATGTAAAATAGAAATTCATGGAGTTTGTGCAGCAAAACATTCTTTTAATAAGTGAGAATAAAGCATATTTTCGTTGGTAAAAAATATTTGTTACACAAGAGTTAATTACAACCATTTCTATTGTTTTAAAAAATTACTACGCATTTCATTCCGAACAATAACATATATATAAAAAAACTCTTCCCACAAACGGTTAATCATATTTTTATGATAAGAATATTTATGAATTCCAATATTTTTAAATTTCCAATTTTTAATGATATTTTTATGGTGAGGGTAAAATGTTACACGAATTTCAATTCATTTAAATTCCTAACTTTAAATGACTTTTTTCTAATAATATATATAATGTTACACGAAACACAAGGCACAAAAATATATTAGAAAGTAATTAATTAAAATACAAGACTATATGATAAAAATTCAACAATATTTGTTAAAAATGTTTCTAATGCGCAGCATACCAAATAATTGTCTTTATTTTTCCATTTTACCATTAAAATTTATATATAAACAAAACTGGGTATCTATTTTCCATTACGTTAAATACTGTTTATATCAGTTATTTATGGTGTCATAAAACTCTAAAAAGACAAAAAAAATGTAAAATAAATATCATTTTTGATTTTTCATGCCTAAAAAATTACCACTTTCAAGAACATAATTTTTTTAGTATAGTTAGAACAAATTATCTCTACATACAGTCATTTTTGAACCAAAAAATATTTTTGTTAGAAAGTATTAAATAAGAGGCTTTATTGTCAATAAAAATGATATCAAGCCTAACGAGCATAATAACTAAAAATATTATGAAGTTTAAGGAAAACTTATTGCTTTAAAGCATGCTTTAATATCTTAAAACAACTTAGGACCTAATTTTGTATATATTTTAGATACATATTTATTTAAAAAAATATTTGAAAAAGTACATTTTTTTCCGTAAAAATGAAAAATTTACCATTGCAAAAAATACATACTTTGGAAAATCTACTTGAAATATTTGAAAATATTTTTGTTATATATATTTGTTTTGCTATATATTGTTATATTTTTGGTATTGTCAATATATTATATTAAAAATATTTTTATTAAAATGTTTTAAATAAGAGACTTTGTCAATAAAATATATCAAGCCTAACACGCATAACTAAAAATATCATGAAGTTTAAGACAAACTTATTGTTTTAAAACATGCTTTAATATCTTAAAACAACTTAAAACTTAAATTTGCATACATTTAAGATATACATATTTAAAAATTATTGTGAAAAAAAAGGAATTTTTTTCCTTAAAAATTAAAAATTTATTGCAAAAAAAAGGCATATTTTGGGAAATATACAAGACGATTTAGGTTCAATAGGATAAAAATTATATTGTATACAACCAGTAAAAATTTCATGAAAAAATATTAAAAACTTTTTCAGATAACATGCGCGTTACATGCAAAAAAACATAATTTGAAATAAAATCAAGTTAAAGTTCTCTAAGTTTAAATTTGTTTACAGTAAACAGCTGATTTTTACGCGGATCGTTTTAAAATGTATGCAACTAAATTTCTTTTCACATATATTTTTTCTGAAAAATTAATTTTTTTTTGTCAATTTAACAGTTGTATAAGTCTTTAAATGATATAAGCTTTTAGCAACTGTTTTCTTTACCATTTCACGGTATTAAATCCTGTAATTGAGAAAGTGAGATCTTCAAAAGCATAATGAATTCAGTAGCAAACACATTAATGGAAAATCTCCAAAATTAAGAGTTAGAAATCCTTTAAAATGATGGTTCTGAAGAGTATCGAAATTATTAATTCAATAAAAGAAATCCTCAAACTAGAAAGTATTAAATCCTGTAATTTGAGAAAGTGAGATCTTCAAAAGTATAATGAATTTAATAACAAACAGAGTAATGGAAAATCTCAGAAATTTGGTGTTAGAAATCTTTTAAAGTGATAGTTCTAAAACGTGTCGAAATTAATTCAGTAAAAAAATCGGGAAACTAGAAAGTATTAAATCTTGTAATTTTAGAAAGTGAGATCTTCAAAAGCATAATGAATACAGTAACAAACACATTAATTGAAAATCTCAGAAATTTGGAGTTAGAAATCCTTTAAAGTGATGTTTCTGAAACATATCGAAATTATTAATTCAATAAAAAATGAACAATTCAATAAAAAAGACTGTCAAACTAGAAAGTATTAATTTTAAAACTTCAAGAGTGTGTGGCATAAAAATAGTTTCATTGAAGTAAAAAAATATGTTATTCGAAGAATGTCTTTTGGTAATGATGCATACACCTAATTTGACTTTTTGAGAACAAATAATAATTTGATATTTTTAGTCAAAATGTCATTTTAAAGGTCCCTTGATTTCTTTATGGATATAGCTATAAGCACTACGGTTTAATGTTTTGTTCCAAGAAAGCTAATCAAACCAAGACCTACGGTTTAAACCAATTCCAAATGGTATGCACATCCATGTCAGTAGTGGGATTCGAACCCACAAACTCCGGCAGCAAAGAGCAGCGCTTTACTATTCGGTCATCATTCGGTGACCCCTTTATGGGATATAGTATCTTTGGAAATTAAAAACACTTAACATTTTTAAAATTCATAAAATCACCATAAAGTTTTCCTCTTAGAATGGACTTAAAATAAGTCATTTAATAGCATTCAAGTTTTAAAAATATTTAGAGTTATTTCAAATAGCATATTTATTATTCACCATGTAAACATATATGCCAAATTAAAAAAAAAAAGTTTATCCATAGCATAACGTTTGAAAAATGCACACTGGGAACTAAGTTTTTATATCGAATCGAAGCAAAACGTATTATATTCTGTAAGCCTAAACGTTGTAGGTATTTGACATTTCAAAAAGTAAAATAAATTTTAAAATATTGTTAAGAAAGTGGATTTTCAAAGGAAAACTAGCCTTTGTCATGCTATAAAATTTTTTGCTCCTATTACTGTAACTGAAGTTAATAAAAAAAAGGATTATTAGATTCTATATGACACAAAATTTAGATTCTAATTTAAATATTGTAAAAGTTATCGCAAGTGAATTTTTAATTTTATCACTTGTGTATATATTTTGTGTTTTTTAAAAATGTATTGCTTTAAATAAAATTTTTTTAAACAGACCTTTAAATTCATAGATTTTATTCTAAACAAAGCTAAAAATTTATTCTGAATAGAAAAATAGGCGGCTGTTTTAATGAAGAATTTACATATCGAAAAGTACTATGTTCCCTTAACCCCTCCAGGTACGACTTAATAATGGAAAACTGCATGAAATTACCATTTAATTTTTATTTGAAAAAAAGTTATCGACAGCTCGTCATTTGTTTTTCATCCTCGTCATTTTACCAGAAGAAGTAATTCTTCTCAAAAAGTAGTCTCGAATCTACATTTCATATACGAGAAACCAAGTTGACTTAGATCACCCACACCCACCCCAAGGGTTTATGAATGCAAAAGCCTAAGTGGGTGGGGAAAACCTTTCGACATTACTCATTTTAAAGTTTTACACTGAATTATTGATTTAAAATTAAAAACTTTATCACTATCACTATTTTTATTATATATTTTCATTCATTTTAAAATTTTAAAATTTGTGTAAAAGAGCAGTTTGAATTTAATATATTACGAATTTCCTTTAACTTTTCAATATGATTACGATTATTACCTATTCTTTTAAAGTATTCGATCTGTGTTTCGTTTTCGCCTTTTTTAATAAGCATCGGAACGAGATTACATCTTACTTGCATGTAATGCTGAGGGTTGCCTATCATTCCGCATTTACAATTTGGTGAATCTAGTTTTCCAATTCTATAGAAGTAGGTTGGGAAACATCCATGACCGGTTATGAAATAGTTTAAAATGTTATTTTCGAGTTGTAACTTTTGTTCTACTTTTGACATTATAATATAGGATGTTCTTCCTTTTTCACTATTGTCCCAATATTCTTGACAATCTTTATGTTTTCTTTCATATATTTTTTAAGTATTGATGCCGGGAGCTGTATAGGTTTGTAATTTATTAATTTAGTGGCGTTCTTTACTAAAATATCTGCTTATTCATTACTGGTATTCCCCGTATGACCTTTATCCAAATTATATTAATTGTTCGGTTATTTATGTTTGGCATTCATTTTGCATCTCAGTAATTAATTTTTATTTCGGTACTAAATGTTCTAGGCTTTTGATTACGGAAAGATTGTCAGTAAAATTGACGTTAATATTTTAACAAATCCAGCTTCACTCGTGAAATCAGGAATGTGGTAGAATCTGGCACTTACGTCTGACTGAAGTTTCATTTGCTACTTCTTTAATCCTGATTGGACTGACGTTGAAATCAATCAGAACGAAATTGGTTACTTCATCCGTCAATCGATCAGACTCCTCAGTTGAATTAACAACGATAGCCTGGAAAAGAAGAACATACAAATAAGCATTCATTAAAGAAGCTGTGATAGCAAATCAACTATTCAATTTGGAGATACACTAACATCAGTTTCATCTAATTTGACGAAATGGATCTAATGAGAGACAAAATATGTAAAAATCAACATCTCTTGGAACATTAAGGGAACAAGTTTTAATAAATAAAATATCAAAATATAAACTGTTGTTGGTCTTAATGCTCCTGCTGAGTCGAAACTATTATTAACTAAGTCGAAAAAATATCTTCAACTTGTTTCTTCTGGGGGATGGTTAAGTCCTCGCAACATCCTGAATACTTAAGTTGTTCTTAAAATGATTAACACTAGATTGCCCAAGGAAATCATTTTGATTGCTTTTTAATTTACTTTCAATTAGAAAAACAAATAAGTATAAAATGACACAATTTCTTAGAATTATGTGAATTTTCGTACAACATATTAATGAATGCCTTTACATCTACAAAAGTCACAAAATTCTAAGCAATTGTGTTATTATATACATAATTGTTTTTGTAATTGAAATTAAAAAGCAGTTTAAAGGACTTCCTTTGGCAATCTAGTTTTAACTTAGACTATACGTGTCAACCTACAACTTAAATTACATGATCTGAAAACTGCATTCTTAATAATCAATCAATAATACAGAAATACTTTTCATATAAGGGAGTTTTAAAACTCATTATTAGAATTTTTTTATATAGAATTAAATTATATCTAACTAGTCATTAAACATAACTAAACTATTTATCTACCTAAAGAACTTACTAAATTATTTTTATAGGTAAGACAAATACACACACGGAAAATAAATTTGTGCTCATCCTATTTTTAAATCTTACGGATAATGCTACAACATATTTTCCGCTCCCTCTATATACATTTCTCTATGTTTTTTTTATCGTGATACATAACACTGAAAAAATTCATAATTTTAGATCAGACGATGCAATTTTGAATGTCTCACAAATTTTTCTATAATATTTTTATACATTTTGAAATTTATAGAAGTCAAAATAACTTCTCTGGGCAATCTAGTGTTACTAGTATTTTTGTTGAGGCTACTCTGATTTATGCAGATTGCAGTTAAGGTTTGATTTGGTTTGGTTTGGAGTGCTACGGTCTACTGTTTTGCACACGAGGGCTAATGAGACCGGGACCTACAGCTTAAAGCCGATTCCGAACGGCTACAAACATCCATGCCACTCCGGTTCCTCAGCGCTCTACCATTCGGCCATCGTTCGGCGATTGCAGATAAGGATGGTTAAGAAGAAATTACTTAAAAAAAACTTTTCATTTTAAATCACTAGAAACTTTAAACGCAAACATGAGATGATGGAATTTTATTTGTTGTCAAGATAGTTCTATTTTAAACATGTCAGAATCAATGATACCAATAGCATAAAAAGTTTTGCAATTTTTAAACAGTTTAAAGACTTCTTTTAAATGAAAATTTAAGCTCTGATATCTTTAAAGAGACGAGGAGTGTTTAATCTAGTGTTCAAAAATTCAATATCTAAGGGGTCACATGACTCTTTAAAGTCGAAAAATTTAAAAATAATTATCATTTTCGACTTCTCATTAGGCTGAAAACTATCAGTTTTATAACATAATTTTTTTAACATGATTAGAAAAAATTATCTTTACTTACATATTTCATTCATTTTTGAAAGAAAAGAACTTTTGTTAGATATTTATAAATGAGAGAGACTTTTTGGTTAACAAAAATGATATAATATTTTAAGTTAAAAACAAACTTATTGCTTTTAAACATACAATATCTAAAAAAAATATAAAATAAAACTTTGAACCTAAATTTGTATGTATTTAAGACACATATATTTTTAAAAGTATTTGAAAAATTTTTTTCTTTAAAAATTAAAAAAAATATATCATTGCAAAACAAAAAAAAAATATTTTGGAAAATACAAGAAAATTTAGGTTTAATCGAATGAAAATTATATTGTATAAAATCTGTAAAAATTTCATGATAAAATATTAAAAATTTTTGAGATAATATGCGCATTACAGAAAAAAAAAACGCAATTTGAGAAAATCAAGTTGAAGTTTTGCAAGTTTAAATTTGTTTACAGTTGTCACGCTTTTATTCGTAACTTCTCTCAATATTGAAAATTTTTTAAGCTGATTGTTTTAAAATGTTCAGAACTGAACACCTCTTAACATATTTTCTCTAAAAACTAATTTTTTGTCGATTTAATAGTCGTAAACCCTTTAAATCTATTCTCAATAAAAAACATAAAAAATGGTTTTCCTTAGGAATGAGTCATTAAGTTCATACAATAAAATTTATCTTCATAAAAAAAACTGTATAATTTTGTCATAAAAACTGAGTTGTTCAAATACCTTCTATTAACAGTTCAAATTAATGAATAGTATTTTCATATCCCCCCTTCAGACAGGTGATATCTTGAGACCTTCCATATTATAAACGGCATCGATTTCGTCTATTATGAGATACCCGGCAGTCTCCGTGTCCGTAATTAGTAGCGAGATGATGCTTAAAAATAGCATCCGCTTGTTTAATTAAAACTCGCAACCGGTTATGTGAATAGCTTTCCGTCTTCCTGACTGCAATCAAATGTAAGAGTGTGGGAGAATTTGTTTTCACCGAGAGAGATCCCGTGCTCTGCATTTTACTCCTTAAATACTATTTGCTTTGAACAGAAATAGTTTTAGAATCGATGAAAAGGCTATTAACATATTATAATATTTAGAAAGATGAATATGGGTAAACTATCAGAAACATGGACAAAAGCCCCTCCATCAAAATATACATTGTATTTGGTCTTAATGCTGAGTCGAAATATTATTAAAGAAGTCTAAGAAATATCTTCAACTTGTTTGTTCTGGGGAATGGTTAAATCCTCGTAACAACCTGAATACTTAAAGCAAGTTGTTGTTAAAGTGTTTAACACTAGATTGCCCAAGGAAATAATTTTGACTGCTTTTTAACTTAATTTCAATTAGAGAGACAATTATGTATATAATGACAATTTCTTAGAATTTTGTGACTTTTTGTACAAATATTGATGACAGCATTTACATGTTGTACAAAAGTCACTAAATTCTAAGAAATTGTGTCATTAAATATAATTGTTTTTTTAATTGAAATTAAAAAGCAGTTAAATTGACTTTCCTGTGCAATATAGTGTTAAATTAGACTATGCGTGTCAACCTACAACTTAAATTACAGGATCTGAAAACTGCATTCTTTATATCAATTAATAATAGAAATATTATATAATGGAATTTTAAAACTCATAATTAAAAATTTTTAAAAATAGAATTAAATTACATCTAACTAGTCATTAAATATAACTATTTATCTATCTAAAGAACTTACTAAATTATTTTATAGGCAAGACAAATACATACACATGGAAGAGAAATTTGTGCTTATCTATTTTTAAATGTTACGGATAAGAGTACAACATATTTTCAGCTTCTTTTATATTCATTGCTCTATGTTTATTATTGTGATTCATAAAAAGAAAAAATTCATACTTTTAATCCATTTAACTGTCTTATTATAAATTCAACATTTAAATGTAAACCTAATAAAAGAACAAAAATTTGTTTTCCTTAGGAACGAGTCACTAAATTTATACAACAAAATTTATCTTCATAACAAATAAATTTGTCATAAAATCTGAGTTGTAGAAATACATTCTATAAATAGTTGAAATTAATGAATAGGATATTCATATCTCTCCCCCCTCAGACAGGTGATATCTTGAGACCTTCCATATTATAAACGGCATCGATTTCGTCTGTTATGAGATACCCGGCAGTCTCCGTGTTCGTAATTAGTAGCGAGATGATGCTTAAAAATAGCATCCGCTTGTTTAATTAAAACTCGCAAACGACGATGTGAATAGCTTTCCGTCTTCCTGACTGCAATCAAATGTAAGAGTGTGGGAGAATTTGTTTTCACCGAGAGAGATCCCGTGCTCTGCATTTTACTCCTTAAATACTATTTGCTTTGAACAGAAATAGTTTTAGAATCGATGAAAAGGCTATTAACATGTTATAATATTTAGAAAGATGAATATGGGTAAACTATCAGAAACATGGACAAAAAAAAGCATCAAAATATACATTGTTTTTGGTCTTAATACTCTTGCTGAGTCAAAATATTATTAAAGAAGTCGAAGAAATATCTTCAACTTGTTTGTTCGGGTAGGTGGTGCAGTTCTCGCAATATCGCGAATACTTAAGACGGGTTGTTTTTAAAGTGATTAACACTAGATTGCCCAAGGAAATCATTTTGACTGCTTTTTAATTTAATTTCAACTAGAAAAACAATTATGTATATAACGACACAATTTCTTAAAAATTTGTGACTTTTTGTACAAGTAAATCATTCAATAATATGTTCTACAAAAAGTCACAAAATTCTAAGAAATTGTGTCCTTATATACATAATTTTTTTCTAATTGAGATTAAATAGCAGTCAAAATGATTTCATTGGACAATCTAGTGTCATATCTCCGTCAATCCCTACCCTCAGATAGGTGGTATCTTGAGACCGTCCATATTATAAACGGCATCTATTTCGTCTGTTATGAGATACCTGGCAATCTCCGGGTTCGTAATTAGTAGCGAGATGATGCTTAAAAATAGCATCCGCTTGTTTAATTAAACTCGCAAACGGTTATGTGAATAGATTTCCGTTTTCCTAACTGCAATCAAATGTAAGAGTGTGGGAGAATTTGTTTTCACCGAGAGAGAGATCCCGTGTTCTGTATTTTACTCCTTAAATACTATTTGCTTTGAACAGAAATAGTTTTAGAATCGATGAAAAGGCTATTAACATATTATAATATTTAGAAAGATGAATATGGGTAAAGTATCAGAAACATGGACAAAAAAAACCCCCATCAAAATATACATTGTATTTGGTCTTAATGCTCCTGCTGAGTCAAAATATTATTAAAGAAGACGAAGAAATATCTTCAACTTGTTTGTTCGGGTAGATGGTTCAGTCCTCGGAATAACCCGAATACTTAAGACAGGTTGTTTTTAAAGTGATTAACACTAGATTGCCCAAGGAAATCATTTTGACTGCTTTTTAATTTAATTTCAACTAGAAAAACAATTATGTAAACAATTTCTGAAAAATTTGCGACTTTTTGTACAACAAGTAAATCATTCAATAATATGTTCTACAAAAAGTCACAAAATTCTAAGAAATTGTGTCATTATATACATAGTTTTTCTAATTGAGTTTAAAAAGCAGTCAAAATGCTTTCATTGGGCAATCTAGTGTCATATCTCCGTCAATCCCTACTCTAAGTCAGGTGGTATCTTGAGACCTTCCATATTATAAACGGCATCTATTTCGTCTGTTATGAGATACTCGGCAGTCTCCTTGTCTGTAATTAATAGCGAGATGATGCTTAAAAATAGCATCCGCTTGTTTAATTAAACTCGCAACCGGTTATGTGAATAGATTTCCGTTTTCCTAACTGCAATCAAATGTAAGAGAAAAGGAGGATAAGTTTGAACAGAAAGATTCTCAGCTCTGCATTTTACTTGATAAATACTTCTATGAACAGAAGCAGTTGTAGAGTCCATGAAAAGATTATTTACTTATTCTAATATTGAGAAAGATGAATATAGATAATTTACTAGTAGAAACGTGGATCAAAAAAGTGAATTTTGACTTCAAAATATATAATGTAGTTTGTCTCAATGCTACTGGTGAGTTGAAATATTTATGAAGTTGAAGAATTATCTTATTTGTACGAATGGATAATTAAGTCCTCACAACATCCTTAATACTTATTAGAGGTTGCTACTGAAGTGAATAATAGTATTCCTGTTGAGTCTGCTCAGGTTTATACAGACATCAGTAAGAATGGGGGACTCGCAGGAAAATGGACATTTATTAAGATTGGTGAAGAAGAGGTATTTCTTTAAAAAACATTTAATCTCAAAGCATTAAAAAGTTTATACTACACACAGAGCTGGTATTTCAGTCGACAAAGGCAACTCCGTCGTAACTGGAGAGTTGCGTGTGATGAGGCGATTTAGATCAGTAATATAATCGATTCATTCATACAAGAAGTAAAATGCTCGGGATCTAAATCTGACCTCATCACATCTTTGTAAAAAGACAGAGGACTATAAATTTATATTTTAAAGATATTGTTGTCTTGTACGGTGGTCTCGGATGGGGTTCTGATCCCAGTCCCAGATTAGAATCCCGTCTCCGTACTTGACATTAAATAAGAATGTACCTTTGAGGAGTATTTATGAGTCCCTAAGGGACAGTGCCCAATTAGAAGGGATAAGGTTTTTCACGTTGGCGGCCTCAAGGCGGGGTTTAAGAAGACCAATGAAATTCTTACAACTATCCCGATTGGATGATAAGAAGGAAGAGGGGACAAGGTTGAAATTAATAAAATAAGAAAAATCGAAAAATTGAGAAGGGGTTCGGAAGTCCCCCCCAAAAAAAGGTGTTCGATAGTCGAGACTAGAGGAGAGTCCGACAGGTGTTCTATAGTCTAGACTAGGAGAGAAGTCCGACGGAACCAGTTCGAGAGTCCAGCCAAGTCCGATAGGAAGGGTTCCTGCATCAAATAGCACGGCCGCACCCCAAAACACCCAGGAGGAAGCCCCTGACCAGACCGATGAAAAAGATCCATAGATACCCATCAACCAGCAGTGTTCCGGGCACACCATTTTCACTCCCGAAAGGTACCCTCTTTTACATACATTTTGAAATTGAGATTAGGTCCTCTCTCTATTTACAAAATTACTTTAGAAAACTAATTTAGAAGATGTTGACAAAGCTTATTTTATGAAAATTATCATCAGTTTTGTATGTACATAGATGTATATATATTATAATAAATTTACTTTTTTATATTAAGCTAGTTTCGGATGTGCTGTTAATTTAGCTTTTAGTTTATCTTCATATTTAGGTCTGTAGTTTCTATGAACCTGTAGTTAAATTTAGTACAAAAATACTTTTACACAAAGCAATCAAAATAAAACCACCAGTATACATCTGATCACAGGTTAATACTCACACCTTTATACGAGTAGCTGCCCGCTCAATCGTGCTTGGTTTGACCAAGTAGCCTAAGCAACAACAATAGAATAGTAACAATAAGTAGCATGAGATTGTAGGCTCAGAAAATATGGTCTGTAAATTACTTTCTATGACAAGTTGCACAAAACTAATAGCGCCTGTCATGTTTATAAAATCATTCAAATTTTTCTTTCCAAAAACATAATTTGCTTAAACAAATATACATAAACAATACTCTTGATTAGACACTTGACAATTAACATAGAACTTGGCAATATGCAAAACTGCTATAAACTTAACACTATAAATTTGTATATAAAGAATATAGATTACAAATTTTATATCAATACTCATAGGTGCATGTTTCCATTTTTGAATTATTTAAGGTTTTCATTTATATCCCAGTTTAAAAACATAGTATTTAACTTGCTCCTGGATCGGACTGTTAAAAATAAGATGAATCAAATTAGATGACTGTAAAAATTGTAAATACACTTTTAAAATTATGTTTGGAGTTTCTTCCTAAGATGTATGTGAACTTAAGCATTAAACTAAATCTTTAACACAACACAAAACACTTAGAACTTTTTTATGTGCTACCTAACTAATTAGTTAAGATAACAGCCAACGAAAAAATTTAAGAGAGCTGCACAACATCCACCCGACACTCTCAGAGAGTCTTCCATATCATATACGGCATCGATTTCGTCTGTTATGAAGTACCCGACAGTTTCTGTGCACGTAATTAGTAATGAGATGCTTAAAAATATCACCCGCTTGTTTAATTAATATTCGCGGACGACTACATGAAGAGCTTTTCACCCTCTCGGAGCAGGTGAAATCAAATGTAAGAGAGCGGAAGGATATGTTTAAAGCAAATGAGATACTCTGCTTTGCATTTGAAGTAGATAAATATCGTCAGCAATAAACAGATGCACAAAGTTGCAGCGTACAAAAACCTTTTACCTCGACGTGTTCAAATGAAACAGGATATTCATAACAAGCAAGGGAGATATTCTGCATTTTCTCATAAATATCATCTTTGATAAATAGAAACGTTGAATCCTAATGTCAAAGTTGTTTAGGTGTTGTAGTATATTTAGAAATAAATCTGGATTTTCTGGAAAGAGCAAAATTGGACTTCAAAATCGTTATTTTTAAGGTTGCTTTGGTAACTTACGCGCTAGATTTTTACACAGCCTCTAGTGACTTTAAAGGTTTGATTTTGATTGGTACGTTCTACTATTTTGCAACATGAGAGCTAATGAGACCGGAACCTACTGCTTAACACTTTGTATCTATTTTTAATCTCCATGTCTAGGAATATACTAGATGAGATCCACGAGTCCATTTACTTTCAGAAAATCGAAAACAAGCATAGGAGACCTATATAGGATCTCAAGAGACAACCCCGGGCACTCAAGGATATCTGTTGGTGATGTCGGTTCATTTTGACATTTAGGACAATTCGGGTGCATTTTGAGAACTCTCGCGAAAGTAAGTCCTTTCAGATGTCCACTAGGGGTCAGGAAAGTGTTGTCTAGACGTACCTAATGCAATTAATAGAGAGAGATCCTCCAGGACAATCTTGCCTGATACCAGGGATGACTCGGGGGAACGAGACAAATCTGCCTGTCAGCATGTCTTCTAATAGAATACAGTTCAAGATATGGCAGAGAATTGGTAACCGATATTGGTTCTTCAGAACCCTCCTTCGCCAGAACGTCTGCCATCTCATTCCCCCATATGTCAACACGAGAAGGAATCCACTGAAATTGCACTTCCCAAAATGACGAGACCTGCTTAAATCTGCCTAGAATTTCATTTATTGCCCTATCACTAACTCTTCTACAGTTTGAAAGTTATTGGAGGGCGCTACGTGTGTCAGTCAAAATTTGTACAGCCCTAAGATCTGTAACGGACAAAACAGCATTTAGTCACTTTTCAATGGCTATAAGCTCACTCTTGAAAACCGAACTGAAGTTTTGATTTTTTTTCTTTATAATGTTTTGTACTACCTGAAACCAGCCACTCATCCGAACTCGGGTGTAGGTTGTCCGATTGCTCTTTCGATCTGACCATCCGGCAGCAATGCGTTACACAAGGGGTTAAGTTAGCATTCGACCATATAATTTAAAAAAAATGTAGACAAGATAAATAAGTACAACCAATGCAATTTCCGGAAGTGCGGGGGATATTTCGCAGGAGTCCTCCCTAGGTTAAAAGTCTGGTTGACTCATTGTACTACATGGAACTTTCTGACATGAGTAAATGTTGGTGTGGGAAGTAATAACAGCACAGGGCAGTTGTAAAGACCATTAGTGAAGGGGTACTTTGGCCGTTGCGGTGCGGTTTTAGGCTAAGATCTTCATGGCCGCACTATGGAACCTTTATTTGCGGTGAGCCAGTCAACCAGGCTCCTGGCCTTCCTTACCAGTACCAGACTTTTGATTAGTCTCTCCTCCCAGGGTTACTTGGATATGTAAGAGAGCAGTTGTGTAGACAGTGATTGGAGTCCCCGACTGCACCGCAGACACAATCTCTCCATGAGCTATTGGAGACGTGGAACCTGTGGAGATACTGAGGGAAATGTCCATGGTTTGTAAAGAGGACATGTACTGCCGCTTTTCCACTCAGTCTATTCATTTACACTCTCCTTAAGAAACCTGCTTACAGCCAATTCCGAATGTCTACGAACATCCATGCAACAGTGCAATTAGAACTCATTAACTTTGGTACAGCATATCAGATCTTCAAGGCATGTGTGCATTAGATTTTTTTTTTTAGCTGTTTAAAATTTTGTAGCAATTTATTGAAACGAAATTTTCTCACTCGTGCATTATATTAAAAGAACACTAGAATGTATTTTATCAGACTGCGATAATTCTGGCTACCTCTCCCTCTATATGTGCGCACATACACAGCAAAAATATATTTCATTGAAATCATGAAGAGATTAAAAAGAAGTTCAGCCTACTACAACTTTACATTTATTGAGTATTCAAAAGTACTGGTTTACCGACCGTCTTTACAATGCAACATCCATGCCACAGTGGGATTTCAACTCACTAATCCCGGTACCGAATAGAAGCGCTCTAATTATTCGGCCATTGTTCGGCGTATGCCTATTAAAGATTTGTTTTTAAGCTGTTCAAAATAGTGTAACAATTTTTTGTAACGATATTTTTTCACTTATGCATCATATTTAAAGAACCCGAAAATGCATTTTGTCAGACTGCATTAAATATGGCTACCTCCCCCTCTATGTGCGTCCTGTACACCTAACGAAAATATTTTTCAGCTATTACACGATAAATTAGCTGTTAGTAAGTTGCACGGGATTGGTAGGCACAAAGAACTCTTAATAAAATTAGTCCCCCTCTATGTGCGTCCTGTACACCTAACGAAAATATTTTTCAGCTATTACACGATAAATTAGCTGTTAGTAAGTTGCACGGGATTGGTAGGCACAAAGAACTCTTAATAAAATTAGTCCCCCTCTATGTGCGTCCTGTACACCCAACGAAAATATTTTTCAGCTATTACACGATAAATTAGCTGTTAGTAAGTTGCACGGGATTGGTAGGCACAAAGAAATCATAATAAAATTAGTCTTAAAAAATTAGAAAAAAAAGTCTAGCATTTTACAACTTTACATTTATTGAGGACTAAAATATAGCCCATCACATGACGGGATCAGTAAAATTTTTAATTTTTCAGAATTGCAAAGTACCTTTTGAAGCAGGTAAAAAATAGCTTGTTATTTGGCTGAGAATTATCTAGTACACGCTCAGTAATTTGTTTAACTTGATACTTCTCTAAAGTCTCCCAAAACTGTGAATGAAATTTAGAATCGCGTTGAATTCATTTAGAAATGTAATTCAAAGTTTTCTTAGTTCGTCCAAATTATTGTTATAGGATGGACATCAGAAGTTTTAATGTTGACAGTGATTATTTGACGCTATATATGAATCATGTCCAAAATTTAGCAAATTGATTCCAAACATTGTGGTTTGTATAAAAAAACAAACACAAATTTCTTAATATTGAAAGACATAACTTTAACTCTAGATATTTATTAGTCAGGGAAATAGACTTAGATATTTAGGAAAAGAATTTTTTGTTGATATTGGTGATAGAATTTTCATTGCAATAAAACAATCTATGATTAAATTTAAAATCATCACATATGTACCTAATCTATTATTTAAGCCAAATATAAAAGAAAATTATTTACGTAACATCTAAGTTCAGGGATAAAACGTATAAAAATAATGCAGACGATATTTATATAATTTAAAATAAGAAATGATTAAATGAGATGGTTAAAGGAATGACGTCATAATGCTAGAAAAAAATGTTATTTTTACCCATTTATTATGCGATAAATTTAATTGCCTGCTCTTAACCTGGTAAAATAGAGCTTCAAATAACGGCATTAAACTCTCGAAAAGGGGGGGGGGTATGGGAGATTTTGGACGTTTTAAAGACAACAGTATTTGTCGCTTAGATATGAAGTATATTTATACTAACCTATTTTAGAATCTCATCGATAGATTAGGAAAAAATAAACTTTACTCGCCCTGAATTTTACTGACACTAACTCATTAAGAATCTAATATGGATGCCTCTATCCATTCCAGGTCCAACCACTTCATAAATTCGACGATAGACGGATAGATAACTTAGGCTATTATTATATAGGGGATTGAAAAGCTTCGGTCTACCAATCGTTATTACAGTCCAACAGCTCTGAATAGAAGGCTCAAGAATATTGTTACCAATTTATGAAGCGTAGCGTTCGTGGATTGAGTAGACTTTGAATTAAGACAGCAAAAATAACAGCACTTTATTCGTAATGCAGGGAAAACACGAATACAGCAGCCAACACCGCGAGAACTGGCTAGCACAGGCGATAGTTCACTAAAACTCTTAGCGCCAAACAACGTAGGTCTTTACCTATACAAATTTCTCAGCAACTGAACTTGATCAGGATCGGCCCCCGGTATTTATATCCTCGGGATAATCTGGAATATTCTAGAAAGTACTAGATCCAAACGATCGCCAAGAAAGTCACCAAGTCGCCAAATTTAGCGATAAATCGCCAAACTTGGCGCCAAAAATTAGTCGCCAAAAACATCGCCTACGAGCCAATATCTCGCCAAATACATGATTTACCCATTATAATACACAGTATATGGCAAAAATACATGCCAACTTGCGAAATTCGTAACATTATATACATTTTTAGTCTGATTGACCCCAGAGCGTGTGAATCACTTGATTTTGTTCTCATGAAAATTACGGTGTTCCAGCACTTTTGGTGAAGGCAAGAAGGAACCTTGATCATTAATCTAGTTCGAAAACACACAATTCTGTAATTTATTTATTGCAGAAACAGCAGTTTAATGGGACATTCGAAAAAATGTCGCCAGTGTACAGATTATTATCATTTGTTCCACTGTTACTTTTAAAAGATGGGTAAAAAGAATTTATGTCGGGGAACACTCCTTTCATATTTTATGACTGGGAAATTAGGTATTATATATGAGAAGGGAAAAAGACGAATTTTAGATATCTATTTTAGGAGTAATAACATAAAATAAATACACTGTAGTTAATTTTTTTTTCAGATATTCTAAAATGAGCAATATTTTCAATGATTAGATCGAAATTGCACTATAAAGTTTTGAAATCTTAGAAAACGAATTTTTTCCTGGATTTTTAATAGCAGATTTTTTGGTTCTAAATTCAACCTGTAGAAGCATTTCGACAATTAAAGGAAAGAAAAACATCTACATGCAGTAATTTTCCGTTTTCAGTCTAATAATAATCCGAAGCTCGTTAAAAAGTATCATAATTGCTCGTTACAGTATAAGCTTTTTCTACCAGAGGTGAAATCTTATGTACGGAAGATTTAGAAAACTAATGACGGAGCTTTGAGGAGATATTTTAATTTTTTAAATTATGAGAAAAAGATTAGTATTTACAGCTATCATACAGCCCATCAGATGACGCAATCAGTAAAATTTTTAATTTTCCACAATTGTAAAGTACCGTCTGAGGCAGCTAAAAAAAATGGTTTGTTTTTTGGCTGAGAATTATCTGGTACACAGTCAATTTGTTTATCTTCATATTCCTCTAAAGTCTCCCGATAGTGTGAATGAAATTTAAAATCACGTTGAATTCATTTAGAAAGATGATTCAAAGTTCTTAGCTACGTCGAAATTATCGTTAAGTTCTTCCCAATTTTTTTTAACCACAATAATTAATGGAAGTAAAGGAATGAAACTATCTTTTCCACTACACCTTGGAGGTAGATAAAATTTGTCAATACAAGTATCTGGTACAAGGTTAATTTGTTTATCTTCATATTCCTCTAAAGTCTCCCGATAGTGTGAATGAAATTTAAAATCACGTTGAATTCATTTAGAAAGATAATTCAAAGTTTTCTTAGCTACGTCGAAATTATCGTTAAGTTCTTCCCGATTTTTTTTCTCAGCATTAATTAATGGAAGTAAAGGAATGAAACTATCTTTTCCACTACACCTTGGAGGTAGATAAAATTTGTCAATACAAGTATCTGGTACAAGGTTAATTTGTTTATCTTCATATTCCTCTAAAGTCTCCCGATAGAGTGAATGTAGTTTAAAATCGCGTTGAATTCATTTAGAAAGATAATTCAAAGTTTTCTTAGCTACGTCGAAATTATTGTTAAGTTCTCATATTTTGCCACAGTAATTAATGGAAGTAAAGGAATGAATCTATTGTGTCCACTACACCTTGGAGGTAGATAGAATCTGTTAATACAAGTATCTGGTACAAGGTTAATTTGTTTATCTTCATATTCCTCTAAAGTCTCCCGATAGAGTGAATGTAGTTTAAAATCGCGTTGAATTCATTTAGAAAGATAATTCAAAGTTTTCTTAGCTACGTCGAAATTATCGTTAAGTTCTTGCTAATTTTTTTTCCACAATAATTAATGGAAGTAAAGGAATGAAACTATTGTTTCCACTACACCCTGGAAGTAGATAGCATTTGATAATACAAGTATCTGGTACACGGTCAATTTGTTTATCTTCATATTCCTCTAAAGTCTCCCGATAGCGTGAATGTAGTTTAAAATCACGTTGAATTCATTTAGAAAGATAATTCAAAGTTTTCTTAGCTACGTCGAAATTATTGTTAAGTTCTTCATAATTTTTTTTACCACAGTAATTAATGGAAGTAAAGGAATGAAACTATCGTTTCCACTACACCCTGGAGGTAAACAGAATTTGTTGTTAATACCGGTGATCAAATTTTTTTTCGCAACAAAAAGATAATGGATGATAAAATTTAAAATTATCACATATATACCTAATCTGTTATTTAAGCCAAATATGAAAGAAAATTATTTACGTAATATCTAATTTCATCGATAAAACGTATGAAAATAATGCAGACGATATTTCAATAAATTAAAATAAGAAATGATTAAATGAGATGGTTAACGGAATGACGTCATAATGATAGAACAAAAATGTTATTTTTACCTATTTATTGTATGTGATAAATGGATAAATTTAATCGCCTGCTTTTAACCGGGAAAACTAGGGCTAAAAATAATGGCATTTAAAGCTCGAGAATGGGAGAAGGGGTGGACTTCGATTGTTTCAAAGACGAGAGTATTTTTCACTGCGATATGAAGCATATTTATACCAATTTACTTTAGAGCCGGATGGATGGTTTAGGAAAAAATAAACTTTACTCGCTTTGAATTTTGCTAACCCTGACTAATCAACAATTCAATATGGATGCCTCTATCCATTCCAGGTCCAACCGCTTCATAAATTCGAGGACAAACAGAGAGATAACTTAGGTTTTTTACCAGTTTTTTTTAGTAACAACTATTAGCAACAATATATATAATGAAACTTACTTTAAAATTTGAATTTTATGTTGACAGCCTTTGAAGAGAATTTAAGTAAGCCTTATTTCTTGGAAATAATGCTCCTTTTTAAACCCCTGTTCTTTAAAGGAACATAAATGGACGTTTAGAATAACATAATACTAACATTCCCGCTAATTACTTTTGACGCGATAAAGTGACACTATTTCCTGTTGACTGTGACATCGGGTCATGCCATTAATAAGTCACTACTGTAGATCAAAACACAAAAACATAAAAATAAAATCATTTTCCAACTACCTGTTACGTTCTTGGATCTAAGCCATCGTTATTATATTTGAGACTTTCAGATACTTACATACACTTCAGAAAGAAGTCTGTGGTAGAAACATTTTATATCTCATGATGTCCGTATTAAATATTATTTCATCAAACTAGCATATACCCCGTCATATGATGGAATCAGTAAAATTTTTAACTTTCCATAATTGTAAAGTACCCTATAAGGCAGATAAAAAATGGTTTGTTTTTTGGCTGAGAATTATCTGGAACATGCTCAATAATTTGTTTATCTCCATACTCCTCTAAAGTCTCCCGATACTGTGAATGCAGTTTAGAATCACGTTGAATTCATTTAGAAAGGTAAATCAAAGTTTTCTTTGCTACTTCGAAATTATTGTTAAGTTCTTCCATTTTTTTTTTTTGCAACAGTAATTAATGGAAGTCAAGGAATGAAACTATCGTTTCCACTACACTTTGGAGGTAGATAAAATTTGTCAATACAAGTATCTGGTACAAGGTCAATTTGTTTATCTTCATATTCCTCTAAACTCTCCCGATAGTGTGAATGAAATTTAAAATCACGTTGAATTCATTTAGAAAGATAATTCAAAGTTTTCTTAGCTACGTCGAAATTATCGTTAAGTTCTTCACAATTTTTTTTACCACAGTAATTAATGGAAGTAAAGGAATGAAACTATCATTTCCATTACACCCTGAACATAGATAGAATTTGTTAATACAAGTGATAAAAATTTTCATTGCAACATAATTAATGATTCAATTTAAAATCATCACATATGTACCTGATCTATTATTTAAGCCCAGTATAAAAGAGAATTATTTACGTAATATCCAAGTTCAGTGATAAAACGTATAAAAATAATGCAGACGATATTTAAATTCAAAATAAGAAATTATTAAATGAGATAGTTAAGGGACTGACGTCATAATGCTAGTAAAATAATTGTTATTTTTACTTAATTATATGATATATCGATAAATTTAGTAGTTTGTTCTTAACCGGGGAAAATAGGGCTTGAAATAATGGCATTATATTCTAGAAAAGGGGTAGATTTCGAACGTTGCTAACCCTAACTCATCAAGAATATATTACGGATGTCACTAACCATTCCAGGTACAACCGCTTCATAAAATCGAGGACAGACGGAGAGATAACTTGGGCTATTATTATATAGGGGATGTTAAAATTGAACTCAAGACTCTGGAAGCATCGGTTGTGGGGAACCTAGGACTGAATCCCTTTCATTCTGAATAATAAGTTTTTGAAATGTGCAACAATTACCCTTACTATTTCTGATGGCTTAGATATCATTGAAGGTTAGAATGATTCAGCATGGAATGTTCTGAGATACGTTCTATTTTTGTGCTGAGTATATAACAATGAGGGTACAACGCTATAGTAATAAAAGATGAATGAGAATACAGACCAATTTTAATACTATTAATATAATATACAATAACAATAAGAGTTAAAGTAAGTATCAGGTATGGCGCTATATGTATTTCTAAATACTAATGCCTGGGAATAATTCTAGTAGCTGCGGGGCTGGTTAACTTAGAGTTATCAACAATATATCAATATCGTAAAGGTGACTTAATACATAATTTGCTAATACATATATACATAAATACTTATTTCAGCAAGTTGCTGATTAGCATTCCTAGCATATACCACGTTTATCATGCGCTTAAATCATAATGCAAGTTACTCTATCAGTAGAGATATAACTTTGAAACAGGTTGTATATTAATTAAAACGAAAATCTGTTTAATTGTGGCAATATTAGTGTCCGTAGATGGCAATACAAAGATTTGACCTAAATGAAATTGATTATTTTTGTAAAGCAGTTAAAATGTATTGTTACGAATTTGTTTAGTGAATCGTAAATTTAGCATGGGACTCTATGGGTATCTCGCCAAATTGGCGAGATACCGGCTCGTTGGCGACAGTTTTGGCAACCTATTTTTGTCTTCAAGTTCGTCGCTAAGTGTTACCAAGTGTGGCGTCACGTGACAACTTCCGGTTCCTGGAATATTCCAGCAGTTTCTTCGGGCCTATATAAGGCAGGTTGAGTCCCAAACAGGGAGAGTCGTTAAGTGGATCTCTCGGTTTACAGAGTACGTACGGTCTGCTGTATTTTCCAACTGAATGCCAATAAATGATTGTTTTCGTGCTTTAGTTTTTAAAGTTCATTCAATCCCCTATCCCAACTTGTGAAGTTCCTAACAATATTATAAATGCGTATAACGAATTAATAAATATCTGGATTAGTTGGTTAATGTGTTCTTATTTTACAGAAATATAATATTATGGCGTGAATAAACATCTAGTACTCTCATAGTTTTGAAAGCAAAAAGTACTCACATATAATGGAGGATTTTAAAAAATTTTGAAGTTTTCAAATATCTTCAACATGTCATTACACATGCTTCAACCAAGTTAGATATTGTTTAGAAATTGAATGAATAGACACTTGGCAATTAACTTATAACTTATGGAATTTGGCAATAGCAAAATTGTTTTAAACATATTAACCATCATACGCTGTTAAAAAGAACCAAAATTTTGTTCTCTGGAACGGGACGCGAGGACAAATGTACCCAAGTGCGCCAATAATTTCAGTTTTGCACTCCGCCAAGTATATTGATTCATTTCAAACCACGCCAAACATTGTAAAACGCTATATTTCTTTCTCATTTCTGTTTCCCGTAAGCTACATTTGTTTATGCATGAAAAGATATTTTAGAGTTTGTCAGGTCCGGTATAAAATAAATTTAATTATTTCAAAAAAGTCACCCAAGGTAAAATCTTGTCTTATTAGAAAATATATCTTCAGGAGCATGATGAAAGTTATCTTATGTAGGCAATGAGTATTTGTTTTAAAATTTATGTTGATCCCTTGACATTCGTGCTACCATCAGGGTTCATATTGCGGTGAGGACATCCAGGTTTATCCCAACGATGAGGAGTACATCAAAAGTAGTAGTCTACCTCGCTCAGTTAACCCCTTTCAAAGTGACCGTTGATCTGCAGGTGAGCGAACGCAGCAGAATAGCAATCTTAAGAGAAATTCACCCTTGAAGTATTCGTCAAAACTAAAGGCGTACCCCTTTGCCTTAATACGAATAGCCACCGGCTATATCGTGCTTGGTTTGATCAAGGGGCATAAGTAACAACAGAATAGTAACAGTAAGTAGAAAGGAATTATAGGGTTTAGAAAATGTAGTCTGTAAATTACTTTCTATGACAAATTGTATAAAACTACTAGCGCCTGTCATGTTTATAAAATCATTCAAATTTTTCTTTCCAAAGGCAATGTTGAAAAATATGTTTACTTTAGTACTGAAACAAAGAAATTTTTTTAACACATTGCGTATGGGTCACGACATTTCTCGTTTTTAGCAGGCTGAATGTTGCAATTGGATAACGAGATTTCTTGTTTTTAACAGGCTGAACATTGTTGCCTTGTACTACCTGTAAACAGTCATCCTCCCCCCGAAGTCGGGTGTAGGATGTTGAATCGCTGATTCGGTCTGACAGTCCGTCAACAATGCGTTACTCAGGGGAAAAGTCTGCATTCCGCCCATAAAATTTAAAATAAAAAAAATGTAGAAAATCTAGACAAATAAGTACAACCAATGCAGTTTCCGAAAGTGCGGAAGATACTCCGCAGGAGTCCTGCCCAGGTTAAAAGTCCGGTTGACCCGGTGTACTACATGGAACTTTCTGACATGAGAGCAGGTGCTGGTGAGAGAAGCAATAACTGAACAGGGCAGTTGTGATGGCCTCTAGAGAAGGGGTACTTAAACATTTGAAGTAAATGTTGTTGCCGGGTCAAAATATTTCTCGTTTTCAGTAAGCCGAAGGTTGTTACCAAGTCATGATATTTCTCGTTTCCGGCAGGCCAAAAATTGTGGCCGGGTCACAAGATATCTCCTTTCTATGATTTTCCGTCTGAATCTACGCATATCAAACGAGAGGCAAATAGTTTTGTAACGTTACCAGGGAAGAATAAATTACCAACCAAACAATGCAAAGACTGTTCGTCCAAAGGAGCGAAACAAGATACTGCTACAAATCGGGCCAAAGACAATTTAAGTGAATATGCTTTACCAAAAAATCCCGCTTTAAAGCATTATTCAAGTCTGTGAAATAGTTAGAATGTAAAAAACCTTATTGTAAATAGATGTATATAAAAATAGTAATATTTAAGAACACTTTATGTAAATATAATACCAAATTCAAATTAAAAATATGCATATACGCATACTATTACTTGCCAAGTATGCCTCTAGAGCAGGGGTGTCCAACCCAAATTGGTTGGTGGGCCAAAAAACTATTTATTGAACTGAGGTGGGCCGCACATATAAAAATAAAACAACAAATTATTCAAAATATTTTATTATCGTGTAATATTTAAAATATGCATTTTTACAGTGCCAACTGCGACTGTACATAAAAGTTGTGTTATACATGTATCATAACTACAACGACAATAAACCTTAACTATACTGTATTTATAATCACCCCCAATACTTCACCTTCCTAACTAATCATGGAGGTTAAAATATAATTATTATATTTATACTATAAATATATATTGTAATTTATTCACAAGCACTACCACATATTTGAAAATTAATGCGAGATCGGTTTTTGTATTTATCTAGAGATTTTGTTAACCCCTTCCGGTAAAATGACGAGTCTAGCTCGTCATTGGTTTTTCATTCCATACCGCACAATGACGAACTACACTCGTCATGCGACTAAAGTTAATGTTAAATATGATAATTTAGTTTATAATTTCTAGTATACTGAATTTAGCAAGACTTTTGTTACTTGTGGAAATACCAGGTCACTATTACATATTGTTTATTTAGAATTTCTTGGTAAAGTCACTGCCAAATTAATGAGTCAGAATAAAAGAAAACCTACTAAAAATGCCGTGTGTGTTACAAGAAACAAATTAGAAGTGAGACTCCCTAGCGATGTAAACAATTCAGTATTCCTTTGTACTTTGTTTTGAAAAGTACCACTATCTTGAAGACTATTATCTGTATACCTTATTAATGTTTTACTTTGATATTTTCTTAATTATACCTTTTCTGATATTATTAACACTGTGTAAAAAGTGGATTTTAATGAGGAATATGTAAGAATTGTAAATTGAACCAAGTTTTTTAAATAAAAATTAAATGGTTACTTCACGCACAGTTTTTCATTATTAAATCGTACCGGAAGGGGTTAATGTCATCAGATAAAGTAATTGATGCTCATCGTAGCTGATTGGTTATGTTTTTATCAAGCAACCTGCTGCGACAATTTGTTTTTACCAGGTTTAATATGGAAAAAAATGATTCACAGCGATAAGTAGTTCGAAATTCTGATATAATGCACATTGCCAATCGTTGTATAAGTAATATGATTGTACAATTAATGGCCGATTGACAGAATATTCTAGAACACTCAAATTTCAACGTATCCTGTCCAACCCTACTCAAAGACCACGTTTACGTTGGTTGCTATTAAGTCTATAATATGTGATATTTATTATTGCAAACATTAACAACTAAAATTCTATATTTCAACTATATATAGTCAAAGTACTAAAAATGTATAGACAGTTGAAAACTTCAATTGGGCCACATGCGGCCAATGGGTCATGGGTTGGGCATTCCTGTTCTAGAGCATTCTAAAATGTTTGTTCTGGGAACTATTTGAGCACGCAGAGTGCCGTACGCAATTTCTTAAGTGCTTTCCTAACTGTTTACACTAGTTAGCAAATTATAAGCATAAAAAAAGGTAAAATATAGAACAAAATAATAGAAAAAATAATTTATCTGATTGTTCTTGTAGATTACCAATGAAAAATCACACAAATATTTCTTGTGCGTGGTAAAGGCAAACGAAACTTTTCTCCACGTTGAAACATTTCAGGCATAAGGAAATAATTTATTTTAAAGTAAATGCACAAAATCCCCGAACAAAATTTAGGTCGATGCCAATCATTAGAGATAAACTTCTGCTACTGCTTTCTATTAAAATCCCTAGAGGCACATGACGTCATTAAAATGGGATTATCGTCCGATCGATCGTTTCGGGTGGAAGAAGTTAGGTGGTTAAAAATACTGAAATGTAGTGCATTTAAATTAGGGGTAAGCAAGATTTCTAACATATTGGGTACGTCAACCATATTTTATTTTTTTGGAATAAATAAAAGACATACGGAAAAAGTTTAAAAAATTACCTTATGAAATAAGTTTATTAGGAAAGTTTTTGCAATAAAGGTTTATAACATTTATTACTAAACAAAGTAGCATACAAATGGGTTTGGTTTGGTTTTGGAACGCTACGGTCTGCTTTTTGCAATACGAGGGCCAATGAGACTGAAACCTACTGCTTAAAACCGATTCTGAACGGCCAAAGAACATCCATGCCATAGTGGAATTCGAACCCACGAATTATGGTTCTGAAGGCCAGCACCCTAACCATTCGGCCATTGTTCGACAAAGCATACAAAATGCATATATTAAAATTTAAATAATCATATATGCACATTATAAACCTACAGATAAAATTAATTTTCATACTTTTTAATAAATATTTTTAATAGCGCTAAGAGCATATCAGTACCTACCAAAAGTTAGAGAAGAGCACACTCATGATAATATGGGAATAGTGGCCTTTCTGACAGATCATGGTCCATTCACAACATACCTGTACCATTTTCACCTCACACGGACAATTGTGTTAGTGGTGAACGAGGGTATGCCGAACATTATGCTTTCTCATGTTTAATAACAGAACATCTTCACCTACGAAAGCCAGTGACAACAAAGCAAGAGTGGTATTCATCGCTTAGTGTCAACAAAGTTCCAGCAGAAGAACTGTTTCTCCTCTACCAGTTTCTTCCAGAAAATGGGGTAAACTGGAGAGCTGACAGTTAATAAACTTTTCAATGGTTCTTTAGATTCTTTCAAAGGCTCAAGGTTCTAACTCAGTGTCACAGGTTCTTTAGTTAAAAGCATTCAATAATTGATGAAATAGTCGAAGTTGTTTTTAAACATAACCCCTTATAAAACGATAATTAATATGCTCGGGTGAATTGGTAGTGTTATAATATCTTAATTTTTTAATAGTGTCTCTACTTATTTATTGTGTTTTTATTACTGTTTTAAAGGTTTTGATTACATCCTAGATTCATTAGATTTTTAAATTATTTGTCAATTGCCTATTTTTTTATATGCATAAAGAGTTTTGTTTATATGCATTTGATTTCCCATGTTATGCATCAAGCCATCTATTGGGTATTGATATAATATTTGTAATCTATATTCTTTACATAAAATTATAATGTTATTAATTATAATTGTGAATCTTAGCAATGAGCAGTTTTGCGTATTGTAAAGATTCATAAGTTCTAGGTTAATTGTCAAGTGTCTAGTCAAGAGTTTTGTTTATCTAATTTTGTTTAAGCATGTTATGTATCAACACATTGTATGCGGGGCACATACTAGCACGTTTTGTGGCGATTGATACTTGCGTGCGGGTCACGTACTAGTACGGATTAGTGTAACAACATGGTTTGTTTGTGGGTACAAAAATAACTGTATGTACAGAAAAACGAAGCCGAATGTTCTTGTCTTTCATTTTTTTATAATGTAAAGATGTTTATATATAACATAATTTAAAAAAATGAAAATTATATAATATCATTTCTATTTGATTTTTCATATTTACGATACTATTATAAATTTATCCACTAAGAAATATATTTTTTTTGTTTACAAAAATCTTAGGGTTGTTATTTATATATTTTTATTTATATATTTGTTTATATATTTCAATATAAAATACGAAAAGTTGGTTCAAAAATAATGGTATATGCAGGAAAACGAATCCGAATGTTCTTGTCTACAAGATAGATTCTGGAAAAATTTAGACAAATAAAAACTAGTTTTTACATCAGTCGATGCGGAACTACAGAACGGGAAGGTTGATTAACACTAAACACACCATATAACGGGTCAAATGACCCATAAGATTTATGTAAAAAATGCGATGGGAAATGAATTAAAAATTCTTATTCTTTGTGTTTACAATACTTAAAAAATGACAATATACAATTTTGTTTAATTATAACTAAGTTTATTTATCTATTTCCTTCCAATTTTCATATTTCATACATTTATAATCAGAAAAAATAAAGTCCGGTAATTTGACTGAATATGGTAGAAGTAGGTATGTATTAAGTGTTGGTATGTTTAGTGTTAAAAATCAATTTAAATTTAAAATTAACTTTTTATTTATCCTTGCTAAAATATTATATATATGTATATTTATATACCATATATATTTGTATTTATATATATACTATATTTGTTTATTTGTCTATTTACATATTTGTTTATATATTTAAATATAAATTACAAAAAGTTGGTTAAAATTTCAATAATTTTCGATCTATTGAGATTTAAGTGAATAAATTTATGAAGAAAACGCACGCTCCCTGTACAATTCCGCAGCGAAATGTACCCGCACAAAATGTGTTAAAATCACAGACTTCCTCCTGAAGCTTTTGTAAGTATCTGAAAGTCTCAAATATGATAACGATGGCTTGGATCCAAGAGCGTAACAGGTAGTTGGAAAATGATTTTATTTTCATGTTTTTGTGTTTTGATCTACAGTAGTGACTAATTAATGGCATGTCCCGATGTCACAGTCAAGAGGAAATGGTGTCACTTTATCGCGTCAAAGGTAATTAGCGGGAAAGTAAGTATTACGAAATTCTAAAAGTCTGTGTTCCGTTAACCTCTTTTTGCACAGTTTTTTTAAAGGCCGGCCAAAAAAATCATTTTTTAAAAGCAATAAACACAATTCAGAACGCTGTCTTGCCAAAAAAATTACAAAAATAATCAAAATTTTTATTGCAATTTTCGATTTTGAAAACATTGCAGAAAATAATCGACTATTCTAATACTCTACTATTACTACACAAGGAACAGATAAGTCGTAAGTGATAAGTAGAAAAAATTATATTATACTTGAATAAGTGTTATAGCTTACAATCCCATGTAAAGGATAAATATCAATAAAACGATTGTTATTTTTTGGTTTTCACATTGTTATTTTCAATTCTCGATTGCATTCGAGTGTTAAAAATTATAGCAACGTAAAGTACAACGCCGCTCGAATTATCTCGAGTGTTCACAGTTTATCTAGTGTAGCTCTCTCGAGTTAACTCGAGCTTGCACGTTAAGGGGTTAAAGAACAGGGCTCTAAAAATGAACATTATTTCCAAGAAATGAGTTTTCAAGGGCTAAAAACAGAAAATTATAAGTTTAAAGTAAGTTTCATTCTAAAAAACTATCTGTATTGTAGTTGATAGCTGTTACTTAGGAGAGTTTTCTTTGGTGGACTAAGGTCTACTTCTTTGAAACACGCGGGCTTATGAGACTGGGACCAACTTCTTAAAAGCCTATTCCGAATAGATATGCACATCCATGCCACAGTGAAATTCGAACCCACAAACTTCTATACTAAAAATAAGCACTAACAATTCGGATACCGTTCTGCATACTTAAGCGAGAGTTTGCTTGTTTGATTTAAAAATCTACTCTGTTGCTACACGATGGCTAATGATATTGGAACCTATTGCTTAAAGACAATTTCAAACGGCTAGGAACATCTATGGTAGCAGCGTAATTCGATCCCATGAACTCTGATACCGAGCTGCAGCTCCCTGTTTGTTTAATTTTGCAGCACTACGGTCTAAGTTTTGTTACAAGAGGGCTAATAAGATCGGGACCTACTGCTTAAAGCCGATTCCGAAAGGCTACGAACATAAATGTTACAGTAGGATTCGAACCCACGAACTCCGGTAACGAAGATCAGTAGTCTAACTATTAGGCCATCGTTCGTCCCCTTTCTGTTTGGCCATAGCATTTGCTTGTTAGGAGAGTAGTAAGCTACTGTTTTGCTACATGAGGGCTAACTAACCGAAGATTTATTAAAATAGGAGGATTATAAATCTTACGCTTCTCAACTTCGATTTAAAAAATATTTTCTCAAATGTTAGAATACGTAATTTAAAACATGTAAAAATATTTCTTTAAAAATTGAAAATAAAAGTGAAAATTTATGAACAAATATATTTTTTACGAAAAAATGGATAATTTTTTAAACATCGTACATTTTTAAGCACAAAAACTTAAAATATTAACATTAGGAATTTGAAGCTATGATTGTGATAAATCTATTTTTTGAGTCTACATTTAAAATTTATTACTGAAAAAAAACTTTGGGTTTGTCAGTCATACACATCTGATCAAACAGTGGATGGAACTTAATTTAGTACCACTCTTTATTCGAGACAAAGCAAATTACATTAATTGCAGAGTTGTGTTGCGGGATAGCGGCAATCAACAAAATCCTCAATTAAATCTCACTGTAAATGACAGCCATTTCGGGGTATGTAAGTAGATCTGCAACAAGGATAGCATGGTTTTGTGCTTAGGGTAAAAGGGGATAAGACGGGGTTTCTTTAAATGGATCCAAAGTAATATACAGGGTATCTGCCAATATAAAATTTTTCAAATCCATGACTTTTCATGACTTTCCCTGATTTAGCAGATCATTTTCCATGACTTTAAAAAGCTTTCGTTAAAGTATATATGAATTAAACTTCTGATGTACATACAAATAAAATATATGCTTTTAGAGAAATTACAGGAATTTTACCATAAAAAAACTATAAATTTACTTTATAAGTGTTAATAAACTCACATACATAAAAATAAATTGTTGTATCTACATACCTAAGTTCAATCATATAGCAATTTTTCAATCAAAATATTTCAAATTTGAATTCGGGGTACTTTGGTATTATCTAGGTGACCATGAATAATAGCCAAATATAACCCTATAATGTTTATATACAATATCCCTAGAGAAAAACTTACATTTTGTGCAAAAATCTTAACTAATTTTTATCAAAAAATAATTATTATATTAATAAAATTTTAGTCTACAATTTTTGAAAAAAACCATAATAATATATATTTAAACACCCATTAAGCTTTCTTGCTTTGAGTTTCCTTGGTGAGCAAATTTTACTTGGCAATATGGTCAATAATATAATACATAAATACCAAACTCAGTAACTTCAGCCAGATGAGAAGTAAAAATAGAATTGAACAATTCAATGCATTTTTTTTAATCGGTAGTTTACCGGATTCATGACTTTCAATGACTTTTACTCATTTTACTTGAAAAATCAAGACTTTCCATGACAAATTAATCCATTGTCTAAATCCATGATTTTCCATGACTTTCCCTGACTTTCCAGGTGCGCGGAAACCATGAATATAAGAAACTTGAGTTTATTTAAACATGGTCTAAGAGAAGGTTTCTAATATCTGTTAAGACATTGTATGAGGGTCAAGTACTAATACGTTTTCTGACGATTGATACTTGAGCGCGGGGAAGGTACTAGTAGTTTTTCTGACGATTTATTCTTGAGCGAGAATCACGCACTAATAAGGGTTAGTGTAACAATGATTTGTTTGTGGGTGCAAAAATAACGTTATATATGGGAAAACGAAGCCGAATATTCTTGACTATCAGGTAGGTTAAAAATGGTTTTGACTGAGAATTATCTAGTACACCCTCAAAAATTAGTTTATCTTCATACTCCTCTAAAGTCTCCCGATACTGTGAATGCAGTTTAGAATCAAGTCGAATTCATTTAGAAAGCTAATTCAAAGTTTTCTTAGTTACGTCAAAATTTAAAATGTTAAGTGAAAACAATTGTAAAACCTGTATTATACCTTTTTATTTTTTCGGTTTCATATCTTCATAAATATTTTAGAAATTCATTAAACGCAGTATTGAAGAAAACACATTTGTACCAGAAAGAATAAGGCATCAACTACGACAGTACGAAGTAGTTAAACCTCCGATTAAAGCAAATCACTAAACAATGAGGTAAAAAAAGCATTGATATACGTGTTAGCATTGAAAAGACTGTAAATCAGTAAGTGGTAAAATCATCTCTGGTTGTTGTACAAATCGATATTCGGTTTGGAATAAAGTCTAATAAATTTCCGATGTCCTGTTACTGTAGATTATGCCTCATGTGAAGCTATTGAGACGTAATTGTGTACTGCTGAATTTGCCCTCCCAACATGTCTCAAGCATGTGTCAGTGACAAGTCTGGAGACCTGGCTGGTCATTAGAGGACAGAAACACGTCTAAGATATTAATGGGAAATTCATGTTGTACACTGCCGAGCGTTGGTATGCTGTCAGATTGACTAACATATGCAGTACGATCGTCTTCAAAATGTTAATACCTGTGAGCAGTCGGAGAACCTCACAGCGTGACTAATAGTTTACAGAATGCTCACAGAAAGTGTTGAGAACTAAACGTCCTGGGCCACGCCTTCCGGTTCAGAATTTATTGAGAAATGAGCACAAGGATGTGGACTTGAGCTGGCATCATATTAAAAGATTAAGTAATAAAATTTAAGGAAAAAGAATATATAATTAGGTTACTTGAGTTTGGGCTGATATAATAAAACAAAGTAGAAAACGTATGTTCAGTGGAGTACACAATTTGTAATCAGTTTAGTAAGTTGCAAAGGCGTAAAAAAATATTCAGTGTTCTGATAATTGTTAAGCACAAAAGAAAAATGCATTGTATATAATTTTTTTCCTGTAACTGTTGGGAAATTAAAAAAGAATATTTCTTTCTTACAATATGACCTTATTATGAGTTAATGATATTCATCCGATGAGTAACTTTCAGTCAGATGTTTTAACCGTGACTGAAAACCATATGAAAATTACCTACCGCATGTATATATTTAAGCCTGTTCAACGTTGTTGGATGGGAGCACTTCTAACTTATGCTGCTGTTCAATAGCTTGCCTAATTAACATATGTTATTTTTATGCAATAAGTCATTGCATGTGTTATTTTTATTAATAAAATTTTAATTAAAAGCATTCGAAGTGGAAGTGTTATGAAACACTCAATACTTCATCAGTCCACTAACGCCTCTCCAAATTTAGAAGCTTTGGAAAATTACATATGACTTTTTGACTAATTTTACATCAATAACTAAACTTATAAGAGCAAGTTATTAAAACATAAAGCTCTAAAAGTTAAGTTAGGGGATCACGTAAGTAGGATCCAAGTACAGAGTAGTAGTGGGCAATGGCAATCTTAGAATTTGACCCTCTGAAATGGAGTCGCAAAGTGTGATGCCACTATAAGAAAGTGCATATAGCGTTTATCCGTTCCATATTCATGTGTGAAAAACAGTTTTTGGTTCCCTACTATCTTTCCGTAATAGTTAGTAGATATTCTATTGACCACCATAAAAATTTTGAAGCCACCATGCATGCACGCACTGCACACTTACTAGTCCATATTGTAGATATAAACAATGGTCTTAAAAGCATAGTTTCAACTGCTTGTGAACACGCCTATATCTTTTTGTTTTAGACGAGTAGCATTTTGTACGTTACAGTGTCACATTAGAGATATAGAGTGCGGTTTTAATGTAAAAAAGACATGCACATCTAGATGTTACAACAGGTCTAAATACAAATTTTCACCCTTTTATTGATGATAGTTTTTAAGGTATGCCCAAAAGTGTTAATATGCGCTATTTAAAATTTCCATTATATAGATTGAGAGTACAAATGCGCAACTAGATCATGTGAACATCCTAAAGACACAATTTCATCCTTCTATATATATAGTGTGTCTCAAAATGACCACATAAACTCTGCACGGATAGATTCCTCGTTGGGAGTGTATAAAAACTGCCCAAAGAAGCGTTCCTGTACGATCCATTGTTTAAGAGAAAAATATGAAAAACGAAGTATAACGTCACTTCCGGTGCTAGAAAACACACTTTATTGAGCATAACAACAACAGTATTTGCATATATTTCCAGACAATAATGTTTAAAACTTTCGCCGCGCACATCGCGTCATGCATGCGAGCGCGCCATGGAATGACGTTAAGCCGCCGTTGAACTGGTATTTAACCCCTACCCGGTTTTTCCCGATCTGAACTCGGGCAGGCGAAATGTACCATCCTGGCTCACCCCGAGTGTAGCTCGGGCACTGTGAAATTTTACACTGTGCAATCAGTCTTTCCCGAATTATTTCACTTGTGCTTTTCAAATGCTTTTGTTTACTTTTCTGGCAACTAGATTATTTGCTTCTCAAAGAGAGACAATAGAGGGAAGAAGCTAAGGAGAGAAACAAGGTTCTACTGTCCAGATGGCGATGTTGGACTCTGTGCAGTAACGTGTTTTCGATTGTATCATACACGACCAAATTTTGATTAATAATTTCATAATCATTTATGTAAATGCAGAGGATATAAATAAAATTTAATTCAAGATAAAAGCTATGTATTCTAAGCTTTATATTTATAGTTAGTGTGAATTGACTCCAAAATCTAATGATTTCTGCCGTACAGAAAGCCAACTACACAGGTAAGTTACTCGTTTATTTAAATTGATTTTTTTACATTAATTTTTAGGAAATTTTGTATGCGAATGATGCTATTATGTTTAAAAAGCTATGTATAAATGAAAATAAGCATAAAAAATTGACATTTTTGACCCATAATCCCGAAATAAAATGAACCTGGAAGGGGTTAAAAGGCTGCATCTTGCAGCTTTCTATAGTCTTCGTATGGTGGCCATGTATTCCGTTCGTGACTACTGCGACATGTACCTGATGTACGGCCGATGTAATGATAACTCCTTACTATTAGGAAGTATTCCCGTGCATATGCTGCGGTTGATATGTCCAGTAAAGGGTTTTTTCTTGCACCGTAAGTGACGTCATACTTTGTTTATAGTATTTTTCTCGTAAATTATGGATTGTACAGGAACACTTCTTTGGGCAGTGTTGATGTACTCCTTCCTAAAGAGGAATCTAGCCGTGCAGAGTTTAATCGGTCATTTTGGGACACCCTGTATAGTATTTGAGTTAAGCGAGGCACATGCACACAGACATGTAACATCAGACGTCACTACAAAACTAGTCAAAATGTTCTCAGTATTTGTCAAAATGAATATTTAAAGTTCCAAAATTGAAGTTTCCTTTCACATAAGTACAAACGTAACACTGAAACTTGTCAATATTGACCCAGGCATAATTAAAATGAAAATTTCCAAGGAAATCTGAAAGTTGATATCTAATTTTTTTCAGGGTTACGATACTACCTTTATTTTGAATAAGAAATTTGAAAGTTAATTTCTTTGAAAATAAATATATCTCTACTCTGAATAGACCCTACACATAGAAAAATAAAACGTTTTTGTATTATTGTAACCTGTTTACACTTACGATAAAGGAAAAAAAAAGGCTCACCGATTTTAAGAGTACTAAATCTTTCTGTCCTGGAACGGTCTCCACCATCTGTGCTTGTCTGTTTGGAAGTGTTATTGAATCCAGAAAAATGCCGTCTTCCAAACTCAGGAGCTGTACCTGTTAAGTGTAAAAAAAGAGCTTAATTTAGAATATTTATCAGTGCAAACATACAAAAGATTTCCTGGTTATAGTAGTTACGCATTATTGGGTTGCAAATATTACTTTAATCATAAAAACTGTCTAGATAAATGTAGCATGTTGATTCACATCTCTTTCATAAATAGGAAGGTTATTCGTAAACTAGCATATAACCCGTCATATGACGGGATCAGTAAAATTATTAATTCTCCAGAATCGTAAAGTACCCTAAGAGGAAGGTAACCGTTGAATACATTTACAAAGGTAATTCAAAGTTTTCTTAGCTACGTCGAAATTATTGTTATTCCCAATTTTTTGCCGGAGTAATTAATGGATGTAAAGGTTTGGTTTGGTTTGGTTTGGAGCGCTACTGTTTTGCACACGAGGGCTAATGAGACCGGGACCTACAGTTTAAAGCCGATTCCGAACGGCTACAAACATCCATGCCAGCAGCGGGATTCGAACCCACGAACTCCGGTTCCGAAGAGCAGCACTCTACCATTCGGCCATCGTTATGGATGTAAAGGAATGAAACTATCATTTACACTACACTCTGGAGGTAGATAGAATTTGCTGTTAATACCGATGGTAAAATTTTCGTTTCAACAAAAAAATAATCGATGATTACATTTCAAATTATCACATATGTACCTAATCTATTATTTAAGCCAAATATGAAAGAAAATTATGTACGTAATATCTAAGTTCAGTGATGAAACGTATGAAAATAACGCAGACGATATTTAAATAATTTAAATTAAAAATGATTAAATGAGATAGTTAAAGGAATGACGTCATAATGCTAGAAAAAATGTTATTTTTACCTATTTATTATGTGCCAAATTGATTACTTTAATTGTCTGCTCTTAATTCGTTAAAATAGGGCTTAAAATAATGGTATTAAATGCTAGAAAAGGGGGAAGGGGTGGATTTTGAACGCTGCTAACCCTAACTCATCAAGAAACCAATATGGATGCCTCTTTCCGTTCTAGGTCCAACCGCTTCATAAATTCGAGGACAGACGGACAGATAACTTAGGCTATTATTATATAGGGGATAGTAAAATACGTGAGTGAGAGTTTTCAAGAAGAGATGGGTAGAAGTTCATAAATTGCGAATGATCATAGAACATTTGATCATGCTATTGACGAAGATGCCTGAAATGACCAGTAACTTGTGGCATTATGAAGTCTAGAGTTTTGCTTCCGCATGACAATTTCAGATTCCATTTTGACATTTTAACCAAAAAATGTACAAATTTATTTTGAATTGTAACAGACTTAGCATGCTTTATACAGTCCCGACTTGGTGTCGATAGATTTTCATTTATTCCGCTACCTCAAGGAATTTCTTCCCTTAAGATTGTTTCCATAGACAAAGTTAAAGAAGCAATTAGTTTGGTTTTGGAATGCTACGGTCTACTTTTAGCAACACGAGGACGGAATCAGACCGGGACCTACAGATTAAAGCCGATTCCGAACTGCTACGAACGTCCATGCCACTCTGGGATTCGAACCCACGAACTCAGGCACCGAAGACCAGTAACCTAACCAATCGGTGGTCGTTTGGAAAGTAGCAGTTAGAGATAGATACTTAGTCATACAAAAACTTGTACAACTTTATGACACATGATAAAAAAAATATATGTAAACTATGTAGAAAAATAGAGAACATCTAAGTTATATTTAAGATTTATTTGAAAAAAAATATGATATTTGTGTTTTATAAGAAATCGTACCAAACATTATTTTCTGAATAAGCCTCGTAAAATTTATAGCACTGTCATTACAGTATACATAAATTATCTAACACACGAAATGCTTATTGTGGATTCATGTACAGAAGAATGCTCGTGAACGGTACAACCCAGAGGCGTGAATTTATTACAGATGCAAATAATACAGATGACAGTTGCAAAATCACTAAAATTCTCAGTGTTCAATGTAAACAAAATGAAACGTTGATGTAAATGTTAAGAAACCAGAAAAAAGCAGTGTGCATCGCCTTTCTCTTAAGCATATCGCTGAACGCAGGACGTGCTGCAGAATTCTGAATGAGAAACATTTATCCATAGAACAATGGAAAATAATTGTCACAATAGATGAATCATGGGTGTATTTAAATGATTGAAACAAAAAAAGCCATCTATTATCATACAAGGGGGGGATATTTAAATACATGGTTCAAAGAATCGAAAGAAAGTTTTTGTAAGAGATTCATGACTGTTGCTGGTTTTTTATACAATGGCAAGTTAAAAAAGAGAGGAAAAATTTGTCTAGATTAACTCCAAATACTATCAGGAACATATTTTTATCGCCAATTTTTCTAATGAAATACCATCGCTTTACCCGCAGTGCCATCAATCTGTGGAACTCCATCAAGACAAAGCTAGCAGTCACACATCCAAATCTCCCGTAAATTTCCTAAAAGAAATGGAACAAAAAACCGGTATGAAATCGATACTCTTCACTGATATCCCTACTAAATCTCCCGGTGTGTTACCTATGGACTTTTGTGCTTTCGGACTTTTAAAATCGAACCACTTATAAAACGTACACTGAACAACATACGATCTCTGGAAAAGCTATTAGATGAATGGGATAGAATTTTCGATTACTTAAAAAGGATAAATAAATATATTATAAATAGTAACGAAGTTCATTTTTTTTTTATTTTTTTTTTTTAATTATATGTTAAAAATTAAAAAAAAAAAAGAAACATTTATCATACAAAAAATAGAAATAATAAAAGAATTTATAAATTTGTGACAATTTACAACTTTTTAATGTTGTGGATAGCTTCTCTTCGGATTCCATCATCATCATTGTTACTTATTCTTTTTAGATGAAAATACCAACCATTAACGTGACTCCGAAACGGAAATAAACACCAATCCAAAAACAAGAAAAGAGTTTTCGACATAGCTACAATTATATATCTGGAATTACTAAAGATAGTTTAAAACTGCAAAAATATATAAAAAAATTAATTTACTGTTACTTCAATATACATTCGTCGGCTTTTTTTTCTCTGTTAGTTTTATAGCTTGGGTTTACTTCCAACACAACAGTGATATAACAACAGAGCCAGGTGCTATAAAATGTCTGCTGTGTGTGTGTGTCATTAAGTTGCTTCCTAAAGATGGGAATAATCTGGAAAACCGGCACATGTGGGAGCCATACAATTTTATCTACCGTCTGCCATTTCTCGAAAAAAAGATAAATGAGTGGAAATTTAAAAAATAACTACCAATCTTTTTTATGTCTCTCTGTTTTATCTAATGTTTAAAATGGAATAAAAGTTTTTGGAATGCAGTGTGTGTGTGTCAAAATTTTCTTTTTTCTATAGAAAATTTTTACTGCTTTACGATGATAACTATTATTTAAAGTATTAAATTTAAAGGTGTGTTTTTTAAGTGATCAACTTAAAATATTTATTTACTTAAAGGCAAATTTCTGTATACTAAATTTTTATAAAAAAATAAAGCTATATTTATTAACATTAAATTTAGTTTTTTATAATCGAATTGCGTCTTGTATTAAATTTACTCAAACTTTTTTTTTTTAAATAAAATATAAGTTTAACATAAATTAATTAAATACTTACTCCTGTACGTTACTCCAACGTTAATAGATCTTGCCATATTACGTGGTAGAATAGGAAGCAGGGGTTTTGACAGCAACAGTTCTAATTTTGGTGGTATTAATAAATGTCCAAAATTAAGGAAATTTATGACAAGCCACATGTTTTTGTATGAAACAATCACACATTCATACTGACAACTATATGTGAATATGAAGATAACGTTATAAAATGATAGGTTTTTATGTGTCCACGAGTATCACTGAAATTTGTACTTTTTGTTGTTAGAATATTGTCGATAAACATTTCATTGTAACGTAAAAATGAACCAAGAATTAAATTTAAAATTACATCCCATATAAAAATACTATAATTTGAGTCACATAGAAGTGAAAGTGAATCACTTTATATCTCAATTTCCAGATCGAATCGAATGGATAACGATGTTTAAATAATATAAAATAAGAAATGAACAACTGAAATATTTAAAGGAATGACGTCATAATGATAGAGAAATATCATTTTCACCTATGTATTATGTAATAAATTAAAAATTTTAATCTTCTGCTTTTAACCGAGGAAAACTGCGTTTAAAACAATTACTTGGGATGACGTCACATTGCTAGAAATATTGCTTCTTTCACTTAGTTATGATGCGATAAATTAAAAATTTAATCGTTTTCTTTTAACCGGGGAAAATAATGCTTGGAATAGTGACATGAAATAGTCGAAAAAGGGGGAAGGAATGGATTTCGAACGTTAAAAAATTACAGAAACGTTCCCAGGGATATACCTAAACATTTCCCAAATTTTCACAGCGATTAGATGCATGGTTTTTGAGTCTATTGAGTACATACAGACAGACACAAATTCATTTTTATATATATAGATTTTTTAACCCCTTAAAAATCAAATAAATTTAAGGAATACGGTAATAAAAGTTCTTATTTATTATTAATTTTTTTTTTATAAAATTATATGTATGTATGTATATGTATTTTCAAATATAGGGTTCATTTTGAGTTTAAAATAATATAAATTTTTAAGCAAAGCTAACAGGGTTATGACTAAATGTTTTCCAACAAATACAAAAATTAAAAAATTATTTAATAAAACTTGACTTTAAAATCAATGTTTCAAATAATTAAAAAACATTGGTATTAATGCATATGGATACGTCCCTATCTTTGAATTGTACATATGGGATACATACAATTTTATCTTCTGTTTGCCATTTCTTCGAAAAGAAAGAACATGGAAAAGGGTAAATGTAACAATTAACCCTTAACTTTTAACCTTTAACGCGCTCCCCGTTGTTTGTACTTAATGTAGGGCGACGAAAAGGGAAGCCTTTATAGTATTGGTAACTGCATAAAAAGATTTTTTTATATTTCTAATGGTATATTAAAAAAAATGCAGGAAACTTGCGTCACTGTAAACAAAACAGTCAGAAATCTACAGTAAAGTATTATAATCAGTAATTTTGTGTCTAGTAATTTCTGAACACCTGCCCATTTTTCTTATCAATTTCATTCTTCAGCGTGTTTCTGTAACACTTTTATAGTTCGGTTTTACATCCTGTACAATATCATAACAACGCCAGGCGTTATAAAATGTTTTCCAAGGGTGGGTTATTAAGGCACTCCTTACAGTTGGGAATAATCTTGTAAACTAGCACATGTGCGAGTCATACAATTTTTATCCTCTGTCATTTCTCCGAAAAGAACAAACAAGAAGAAATGTAAAAACTAACTCGTTCTCCGTTGTTTGCACTTAATGTAAGGAGAAAAGGGAAGCCGTTATAGTATTGGTAACTATAAAAAGCTTGTTTTTATATTTCTGATGGTATATTAAAAAACAATTGCAGGAAACTTGTATTGTCACTTTAAAAAAGCAGTAAGAAATCTACAGTAAAGTATTATAATCAGTAATTTTGTGTCTAGTAATTTCTGAACACCTGCCCATTTTTCTTATCAATTTCATTCTTCGGCCTTTTTTTTGTAACGATTTTATAGTAAGGTTTTACTTCCTGTAGAATATCATAACGCCAGGTGTTATAAAATCTTTTCCAAGGGTAGGTTATTAAGGCACTCCTTACAGTTGGGAATAATCTTGTAAACTAGCACATGTGCGAGTCATACAATTTTTATCCTCTGTCATTTCTCCGAAAAGAACAAACAAGAAGAAATGTAAAAACTAACTCGTTCTCCGTTGTTTGCACTTAATGTAAGGAGAAAAGGGAAGCCGTTACAGTATTTTCAACTGTATAAAAAGGCTGTTTTTATATTTCCAATGGTATATTAAAAAACAAATGCAGGAAACTTGTATTGTCACTGAAAAAAAGCAGTAAGAAATCTACAGTAAAGTATTATAATCAGTAATTTTTTGTCTAGTCATTTCTGAACACCTGCAATTTCTCTTATCAGTTTTATTCTTTGCCGTGTTTCTGTAACAATTTTATAGTTCGGGTTTCCTTCCTGTACAATATCATAACGCCAGGCGTTATAAAATCTTTTCCAAGGGTAGGTTACTAAGGTATTGATTACAGTTATGAATAATCATTCATATCTCCGAAAAGAACAAACAAGAAGAAATGTAAAAATTAATTCGTTCTCCGTTGTTTGCACTTAATGTAAGGAGAAAAAGAAAGCTGTTACGGTATTGGTAACTGTCTAAAAAGGTTTTTTTTATATTTCCAATGGCATATTAAGAAACAAATGCAGGAATCTTGTATTGTGACTGAAAAAAAAGCAGTATGAAATCTACAGTAAAGTATTATAATCAGTAATTTTGTGTCTAGTCATTTTTGACACATGCCAATTTTTCTTAATTTTATTCTTCGGTTTTTTTCTGTAACAATTTTATAGTTCAGGTTTACTTCCTGTACAATATCATAACAACGCCAGGCGTTCTTAAATCTTTTCCAAGGGTGAGTTATTAAGGCACTCCTTACAGTTGGGAATAATCTTTAAAACCAGCACATGTGCGAGTCATACAATTTTATCCTCTGTCATTTCTCCGAAGAGAAAAAAACTAGAAGGAGAAATGTAAAAACTTAACCCTAACGCGTTCTCCGCTGTTCGCACGTAATGTAAGGAGAAGAGCAAAACTGTTAGAGTATTGGTACCTGTTTAAAAAGTTTTTTTTTATATTTCCAATAACAAATTAAGAAAATCAGTAAGGGAAGACAACATTTTGCTATTTCTGAGAACAAAAAAATATTAAGTATCTACATTAAAGTATTAATCAGCAGTTTTGTATCTAGTCATTTCCGGATATGCCAATTTTTCTTATTCAATTTAACTGCGTTTTTATGTAAGAATTTTATAGTTCGGGTTTACTTCCTGCACAATGATATTACAACGCCAGGTGTTAAAAAATGTTTACTATGCTGGATTATTAAGGCACTCTGTATAGATGGGAATAATCTGGAAAACCAGCACATGTGCGAGTCATAATATTATCCTCAGTTAAATCTCCGAAAAGAACAAACAATGAGAAGAAGAGATATAACAACTCAACTTTTAATCTTTAAATCGTTCTCCACTGTTTGCACTTAATGTAAGGTTAAGAAAAGAAAAGCTGTTACAGTATTGTCAACAGTCTAAAATGTTTTTATTTTTATATTTTCAATGAGAGATTAAATAATAAGTAAAATAAGACAACATTTTACTGTTCCTGAGAAGAAATAAAATTTTAAGTAATCTAAACTAAGATTTCAATCAGCAGTTTTGTAGCTAGTTATTTCTGGACAGATGCCAATTTTTCTACAGTTCGACTTCATTCGTCAGCTTTTTTTATGTAATAGTTTTATATCTAGGATTTACTTCCTGCACAATAGTGATATCATAACACCAGGTGTTGTAAAATATTTTCTATGAGTGGGTCATTACGGTACTTGGAATATATGGGAAGAAGAATATATGAGGGTAATTATATAATCTTAAGAATATATGGCAGTAATCAGGAAACCTGACATTCGTGAAAACCACACAATTTTATCCCCTCTTTGCTATTTCTAAGAAAATACACAGAGGGAGAAGTGCATCATTCACCTTCAATTTTTAACTTTAAATCACGCTTTCCACTATGTAGTACTAGAAAAATTAAGCTGCTCCAATATTGGTAGCTACGTAAAAAGATTTGTTTTAAGTAGTGATTTCCTATGGAAGATTTAAAAACAAATGGAAAACTTTTTTTTAACAATTCTATAAAAAGAGAGTAAAAGAAGTCTTTAATAAAGTGCATTATTCAGTAATTTTGTGTATTCTTCTCTCGACGAATGCCAGACTTATTTAACTACATTCGTCAGCTTTTTCTCTGCACCAGCTAGGGTTTACTTCCTACCTAAAATTGACACCATAAAGCCCTGTGTTAGAAAATGTCTTCCACGAGTGTGTCATTAAGGTTCTTCATACAAGTGGGAATAACCTGAAAAAACAGCTCATGTGGGAGCCATAAAATTTTATCTCCCGTTTGCCATTTCTCGAAACACATTCAAAGCACATACGAGAGAGGAAGAAGTGTAACAATAAACCTCAACTTTTAACCTTTAACTCGAGATTAAAAAGAAAATGCACACAAATTTTTTTTCTAATTTTCAATAACAAATTAAAAAAGAAACGCGGGAAAGCAATATTTTATCATTGAAATTTAACACATAGAAAAATTGGAGAAATCTACAGTAAAGTGTATTATACAGTAATTTTGTGTCTAGTCATTGCTGGATCAATACCAATTTCTTATTCAAATACATTCGTCTGCTTTTTTTCCCTTTTAGTTTTATATTTAGGATTTACTTCCTGCAAAATAGGGATAACAGAACCAGGTGCTATAAAATGTCTGCTATGGATGTGTCATTAAGGTGCATAGTAAAGATGAGGGTAATCTGTAAATATGGCACTTGTAACAGCCATATAATTTTTTCTCCTGTCTACTATTTCTCCAAAAGGAATTAAAGAGAATAATAATTATAAACCTCTACTTACTGTACTGTTTTTAATACTTATTCTGTGTCTAGTCATTACTAGATCAAAGCCAATTTCTTATTCAACTACAATCATCTGCTTTTTTTTCTGTTAATTTTGTATTTCGGATTTACTTCCTGAAAAATAGCGATATAACAACAGAGCCAAGTGTTATATGATGTTTTCTACGGATGTGTCATTAAGGTACATCATAAAGATACGTGTAAACTGAAAATACGGAGCTTGTGGCAGCCATACAATTTTTTCTCCTTTATGCTATTTCTCGAGAAAGAAGTAAAGAGAATAATAATAATAATTATAAACCTTTCCTTACTGTACTGTGTATAATACTTATTCTGTGTCTAGTCATTACTGGATCAATGCCAATCTCTTATTGAACTACATTCATCTGCTTTTTTTTCCTGTTAGTTTTACATTTCGGATTTACTTCCTGCACGATCATGATATAACAACAGAACCAGGTGTTATATAATGTCTTCTACGGATGTGTCATTAAGGTACATCATAAAGATGAGTGTAAACCGAAAATACGGCGCTTGTGACAGCCATACAATTTTTTCTCCTGTCTGCTATATCTCTAAAATGAATTAAAGAGAATAATAATAATTATAAACCTCTCCTTACTGTACAGTGTACAACACTTATTCTGTGTCTAGTCATTACTAGATCAATACCAATTTCTTAATTAAAGAAAAGAGTAATAATAATTATAAATATCTCCCTATTTCACTGCATAATACTTATTTTGTGTCTAGTCATTGATGGATCGATACCAATTTCTTATTCAACTACATTCATCTGCTTTTTTCACCTGTTTTGTATTTCGGATTTACTTCCTGCACAATGTTGATGTAACTGCATAGCCAGGTGCTTTAAAATGTTTGCTACATATGTGTCATTCGGGTGTATAACGAAGATGTGGGTAATCTGGAAATACGGAATTTGTGGCAGCCATACAATTTTGTCTCCTGTCTGCTATTTCTCGAGAAAGAATTAAACAGAATAATAAAAATTATAAACCTCTCCTTACTGTACTGTGTATAATACTTATTCTGTGTCTAGTCATTACTAGATCAATGCCAATTTCTTATTCAATTACATTCGTCTGCTTTGTTTTCTCTTGATAGTTTTATATTTCAGAATTACTTTCTGCACAATAGCGATATAACAGAGCCAGGTGTTATAGAATATCTGCTACGGATGTGTCATTAAGGTTCATTGTAAAGATGTGGGTAATCTAGTAATACGGCACTTGTGACATCCATACAATTTTGTCTCCTGTCTACTAGTTCTCGAGAAAGAATTGAAGATAAGAATAGTAATAGTTATAAATCTCTCCTTGTTATACTGTAAAATACTTATTTTGTGTCTAGTCATTGCTGGATCAATGCCAATTTCTTATTCAATTAAATTGATCTTTTTTTTCTGTTAGTTTTATATTTCGGGTTTACTTCCTGCAGAATAGCGATATAACAACAGAGCCAGGTGTTATAAAATGTCTGCTACGGATGTGTCATTAAGGTGCATCGTAAAGATGCGAGTACTCTGGAAATGCTGCACTTTTGGCAGCCCTACAATTTTATCTGCAGTCTGCTATTTCTCGATAAAAAAAATAAAGAGAATAATAGTTATAAACCTCTCCTTACATCCTCCTGCATAATACTTATAACCTCTCCTGCATAATACTTATGCATAATACTTATAACCTCTCCTGCATAATACTTATTTTGTGTCTAGTCATTGATGGATCAATGCCAATTTCTTATTCAACTACATTTGTCTGCTTTTCTTCCTGCTATTTTTATATTTCGAATTTACTTCCTGCGCAATCGTGATAGGCCAGGTGTTATAAAATGTCTGCTACGGATACGTCATTAAGGTACATTGTAAAGATGCGGGTAATCTGGAAATACTGTATTTTGGCAGCCATATAATTTTATATCTCCTGTCTTATTTCTCGAGAAAGAATGAAAGAGAAAAAGAAGAAAATGAATTATAAACCTCTCCTTACTGTACTGTATAATACTTATTTTCTGTCTAGTAATTGCTGAATCAATGCCGATTTCTTATTCAACTACATTCGTCCGCATTTCTCCCCTGTTCGTTTTATATTTCGGATTTATATCCTGCACAATAGTGATGTAACATCATAGCCAGGTGCTATAAAATTTCAGCTACAGATGTCTCAATAAGGTCCATCGTAAAGATGCGAGTAATCTGGAAATACGTCACTTGTGGCAGCCATACAATTTAATCTGATGTCTACTATTTCTCGATAAAGAATGAAAATAGAATAATAATTGTAAACCTCTCCTTATTGTACTGTATAATACTTATTTTGTGTCTAGTCATTGATGGATCAATGCCAATTTCTTATTCAACTACATTAGTCTGCTTTTTATATCCTGTTAGTTTTACATTTCGGATTTACTTCTTGAACAATAGTGATATAACAACAGAGCCAGGTGTTACAAAATGTCTGCTACGGATGTGTCATTAAAGTGCATTATAATGATGAGAGTAATCTGAAATAAAGCACTTGTAGCAGCCATACAATTTTGTTTCCAATCTGCTATTTCTTGAGAAAGAATTGAATACAAGAATAATAATAGTTATAAATCTCTCCTTGCTCTACTGTATAATACTTATTTTGTGTCTAGTCATTGCTGGATCAATACCAATTTCTTATTTATCTACATTCGTCTGGTTTTTTCCAGTTACTTTTATATTTCGGATTTACTTCCTGCACAGTCGTGATATAACAGAGCCAAGTGTTATAAAATGTCTGCTACAGATGTGTAATTAAGTTTGAGTAATAAAGATGAGGATAATCTGGAAATAAGGCACTTGCAGCAGCCATACAATTTTATCTCCTGTCTTCTATTTCTCAAAAAAGAATGAAACAGAAGAATAATAATTATAAACCTCTCTTTACTGTACTGTATAATACTAAATTTGTGTCTAGTCATTGCTGGATCAATACCAATTTCTTATTCAACTACATTCGTCTGTTTTTTTTCCTGTTAGTTTTATATTTCGGATTTACTTCCTGTACAATGTTGATATAACAGAGCCAGATGCTATATGTCTGCTACGAATGCGTCATTAAGGTGCATCATAAAGATGCGAGTAATCTGGAAATACGGCACTTGTGACAGCCATACAATTTTGTCTCCTATCTGCTATTTCTCGAGAAAGAATGAAAGAAGAATAATTATAAACCTCTCCTTATTGTACTGTATAATACTTATTTTGTGTCTAGTCATTGCTGGATCAATGCCAATTTCTTATTCAACTACATTCGTCTGCTTTTTTTTCCTGTTAGTTTTAATTTGGATTTACTTAGTGCAAAATAGTGATATAACAGATCCAGGTGTTATAAAATGTCTACTACGATGCGCCATTAAGGCGCATCAGAGATGCGAGTAATCTGGAAATACGGAAATTGTGGCAGCCATACAATTTATATCTCCTGTTTTCTATTTCTTGAAAAAGACTGAAAGAAGAATAATTATAATCCTCTCCTTACTGTACCGTATAATACCTATTGTGTCTAGTCATTGCTGGACCAATGACAGTTTCTTTTTCAACTACACTAGTCTGATTTTCTTCCAGTCGGATTTACTTCCTGTACAATAGGGTTATAAAATATAGCCATGTTCTATAAAATTCCTACTACCTATGTGTCATTAAGATGCATAGTAAAGTAATATGGAAATACGGCAATTGTGGTAGCCATACAATTTCGTCTCCTGTCTCTATTTCTCGAGAAATATGGAAATATAATAATTATAAACCTCTCATTTGAACCTTTAACGCGACCTTCGTGTTTGAAAATTATGCAGTAGAAAAGAAGCTACACAAGTAATTGTATCAAGAATATAGTATTTTAAAATTACCAATGAAAATTTCATAAACAACTGAATATAAGAAATTATTCAATATCTATAGAATATTAAGAAATTAAGAAATTAATGGCAAAAGAAATCTATAGTAAAATTTATCAATCACTGATTTTAAGTCTAATTTTCCAGTATATCCTACAATGTATGTCTCTACTGATGTCAAAATGATGACCTTTGTTTCTTCATAAATGTCGCTTGATTAGTATGAAAGATTAGAAAGGATATTCATTAATGATAGAGGCTGAGATAATTAGTGCTGATGAGAGAATGGTTGTATTTAAGAAGTTTATAGGACAATATTTCTTTGGGTGAAGATATTTTTATCAAAAATGGTGGAGAAAATAGTTATGAATCATTAACTGAAATCTAATCATATAAAGAAATTGAAGAAGTTTTTTCAAATGAAAATTATTTTTAGGAATGAAACTATGGCAAAAGAAAAATCCAATTGTAACATTATAATGTCCGTAAGAATTTTTATTACAAAACTTGCTGGAAATACGCGAGTTCCAAAAAGTGTTACTTCTCGTTTGGAAGCTTGAAATGTACCAGTATTTCTCTTAATGATGCAAAGTCTAGCAAAATGCACTAGCATTTCCACTGACCTATTGTTTTAGGAATTCTCTTTTGAATCTCAATTACGTTTCAATTAGTACAATGATGCTCCAGCATTACTTCGATATTTCCTTCCTTGAGATACAGTAATTTGCTAATTTTCATTTTAATAATAATAATAATAATATAAAATTCTGTAATACATTCTTATCCTACTTATCAGACTTAAACTCATATCCTATTACTTCTTCCACTTAACTATACTTTAACTGCTTATATTTTTCTCTGCTTTTAATTTTGTGTAATTATTTCCCTACCCAAACTCAATCATTCATTGGATATCTCAGTTATTTTCCCCCTTTTCATAGCCAAATCAAATTCATTACTTGTTTTGTTTAAATTTCATGTATAGCAGAACTATAGAGCTAAGCCCAGGCAGTTCTGAGCAACCTGTATTCTGCGATTATATTGACTTACAGATCTTATCAGGTTAACTTTTGACCTTTCGGATAGGGGATAAGGTTTGGTTTGGAGTGCTACGGTCTACTTTTTGCAACACGAGGGTTAATGAGACCCGGACCTACAGCTTAAAGCCGATTCCGAACGGTTACGAACATCCATGCCCCTGTGGGATTCGAACTCACGAACACCGGTACCGAGGGCCAGTACTCTAACCAATCGGCCATCATTCGGCGATAGAGGATAAGGAAATCTGGCTAAGGAGTCAAATAACCATCCACTTAATACAGAGAACAAACCCAATTAAGATGCAAAATATAGTACAGAATACATAAAAAATCCGCTGAATATCTAAATAGAAATGAAAAAAACTGAATATATTTGTGAAAACTGTGATTGATATATATGAAGGGAATACATAGCATATATTTTGCTGTTTCATACATTTTTTTTATCTTTAATGTATTGATTTTATAATAGAAAATAGGAAAAATACCCCTAGGCATGAGATACCTTGCAAGTACAATCCCGTTTGTCTCCATGTATTTTTCAATTTTAAGGAGCATTGAAATTGTATCTAACCATGTATTTTCCTTGAAAACTCTCACCAGTGCAAATCACCATGACTACTAATTGCTATTCCTTTTCAGGGTACTAATCACCTTCTAGTATCGTTTCAGATATAAGCCAAGAACTAAACCAACTCTCACGATTTTTCCCCTTGCCTACCTTCTAATGACCGGTATCTCTAAATTCAATTTCATAGCACTAACAGATTTTATCTTGTTTATTCTTTACCTTTAGGATCAAGTATCAGACCGTTTCTCCCCCCCTCCCCATGTGAGGTTGAGTTAACACTTTGGAACCCACAATAGCCCTCGTAATCCAAAACCTCTGAATCCCAGAATAGACAAAGACATTTGAGAAAATTTCTTCCTTCCCCCAGAAGCGTGACTGCGGATGTCCGCGGGACACGCTGAGAACTTTATACAGGAGAATCTATTGTAGACATCTGAGAAGAAACTATCCCCTTACCATCAGGTGCGTACAATACAGGAAAGAACTTCGTTGACCTCTAATTGGAAACATTTCACTGCTGCTCTTTTAGATTTTGGATAAAGCGCGTTCGTTGTACTCTTTCATCTTACAAAATAGCAATTTATGAATATTTCAGCCATGTGCTTAAAACTTTATGTTGGTTCATTTCTTATTCAGTACCCCACAACGCTGCTAACCAATTAAAAAAAGAATGTTAAAAAGAAGAATGAAGTGGGTCATTTCAACAACTCCTAGAATATTATAAGAGATGTTTGCTGGTTGGTTGGTTGGTTAAAGTTTTATTGCGCAAGGACCTTGCGCCGTAGAACAACTATATACAAATATATTGATAATAAGGACTATTGCGCTTATGTCCTAAATAGGACCTATTTAGGACATAAGTTGGTTGGTTAAAGTTTTATTGCGCAAGGACCTTGCGCCGTAGAACAACTATATACAAATATATTGATAATAAGGACTATTGCGCTTATGTCCTAAATAGGACCTATTTAGGACATAAGTTGGTTGGTTAAAGTTTTACTGCGCAAGGACCTTGCGCAGTAAAACAACTACATACAAATATATTTATAATAAGGACTATTGCGCTTATGTCCTAAATAGGAACTATTTAAGACATAAGCGCCAAACACAAGGTGTTTTTTCGAAAATACAGGCTTGCAACTGCTGAGGTACTTCCAAAAAGGTGTGAAAAGTGACAAATAATACAGAATAAGTAACTAAAATGTGACTAAACTTTTCTCCTCTTGATTACAGATGCTATTATTAAGATTTTTTCTATTTATTTTAACTCTAAATCAAATGATTCATGCAAGACATGATTTTAGCGTCAAATACAAAAAAGGTTAAAAATTTTGTTTAACACAACTCGACATTGCTTTTTATTCAAGAAAATCTATAAATTAGATTTGAATACATACAACACATTAATTTTATAATCACAATTTTCTGAATATATCAGTGATATTTTGAAATATGCACATAGCTAGATTAGAGTATCTAAACAAAAATTGTGAAGAAAAATAAAAAGAGAAATGCGTGCTTTCAAGTAAATTATTTTAATATATTAAATGTACATTTCAGGAACGTCTTTACGACTTTTTAAAATCACTAAATTCTGGAAACGATATGACTAATTACATTTTAATACGAAAAATAAGATTAGATCATCACATTTTTGGTCTTTTATTAAAATGTTTTGTTATTAATTCAGAATTTCTTTTTTCAACAAGAGACTTTTGCTGTGATACACCATGAGAAAAGTGACTAAAAGTGATCAATTGTAAAAAAAGTGACTAAAGGTTATAAAAGTGGCAGAATTGCAAGCCTGTAAATACAACAAGACTTAACAGATAAAAGTGCCCTAATCCGAAAACAGAACAAGCTAAAACCAGCAAAGGTAAAACTGCAACAATTTAAAAAAATTATAGAAATGTCTACTGTACTCAAGTACACAGGATAGGTACGTAAAAGATAAAATGATGAAATATTAGAAGGTAAAAGCTAAAAGCATAAAGCACAATAAATTTTAATTTAAAGAAGGAAAAAGTACTAAAGAGGTGTTTGTTTTCTCTTGAGAAAAGAAGTTGCAACTTGTTTCGTCGATTCATGGGTGCTAAGCTGTTAGGAAGGTTGGTTGGTTGGAGATTTACGTCGCAAGGTCCTATTTAGGATATAAGTGCCAAGAACAAAGTGTTTTTTCATAAATAGAACAAGACATAACAGATAAAAGTGCCCTAATCCGAAAACAGAACAAGCTAAAACCAGCAAAGATAGAAACGTACCATTTAAGAAAAATTATAGAAATGTCTGCAGTATATATACTCAAGTACACAGGATTTGTACGTAAAATAATGAAACATTAGAAGGTAAAAGCTAAAAGCATAAAGCACAATAAATTTTAATTAAAAGATGGAAAAAGTACTAAAGAGGTGTTTGCTCTAGCTTGAGAAAAGAGGGTGCAACTTGTTTCGTCGATTCATGGGTGCAAAGCTGTTAGGAAGGTTGGTTGGTTGGTTGTAGTTTTACGGCGCAAGGTCCTATTTAGGACATAAGCGCCAAGAACAAGGTGTTTTTTCATAAATACAACAAAACATAACAGATAAAAGTGCCCTAATCTGAAAACAGAACAAGCTAAAACCAGCAAAGGTAAAAACGTACCAATTAAAAAAATATATAGAAATGTCTGCAGTATATATACTCAAGTACACAGGATAGGTACGTAAAAGTTAAAATAATGAAACATTAGAAGTTAAAAGCTAAAAGCTTAAAGCACAATAAATTTTAATTAAAAGATGGAAAAAGTACTAAAGAGGTGTTTGCTCTAGCTTGAGAAAAGAGTGTGCAACTTGTTTCGTCGATTCATGGGTGCTAGGCTGTTAGGAAGGAAGGTTGGTTGGTTGGTTGGTTGGTTGTAGTTTTATGGCGCAAGGTCCTATTTAGGACATAAGCGCCAAGAACAAGGTGTTTTTTAATAAATACAACAAGACATAACAGATAAAAGTGCCCTAATCCGAAAACAGAACAAGCTAAAACCAGCAAAGGTAAAAATGTACCAATTAAAAAAAAATTATAGAAATGTCTGCAGTATATATACACAAGTACACAGGATATGTAAGTAAAAGTTGATACATTAAAAGGTAAAAGCTAAAAGCATAAAACACAATAAATTTTAATTAAAACATGGAAAAAGTACTAAAGAGGTGTTTGCACTAGCTTGAGAAAAGAGGGTGCAACTTGTTTCGTCGATTCATGGGTGCTAAGCTGTTAGGAAGGTTCGTTGGAGTTTTACGACGCAAGGTCCTATTTAGGACATAAGCGCCAAGCACAAGGTGTTTTCATAAAAGCAAGACCTAACTGATAAAATAGCCGTAACCTAAAAACAGAACAAGCTAAAAGCAGCAAAGGTAAAACCGTACCAATTTAATAAAGTTATAAATAGTCTGCAGCATATATACTCAATTACACAGATAGGTACGTTAAAAGTTGAAACTTAGAAAAAAGCTAAAAGCATAAAGAACAATATTTTAATTAAAAGATGTAAAAGTACTAAAACAGTTTTCTCTTGAGAAAAGAAGTTGCAACTTGATGCTTAGATTCATGGGTGCTAAGCTGTTAGGAAGGTTGGTTGGAAACAGGTCCTGTTTAGGACATAAGCGCCAAGAAAAATTTTCATAAAACAAGACCTAACTGATAAAAGAGCCTACAAAAACAGAAAAGCTAAAACCAGCAAAGGTAAAAACCAATTTAAAAAGTTATAACTGTAGTAAATACTCAATTAATAGGTACGTAAAAGGTAAAAATGGAAACATTAAAAAGCTAAAAGCACAATTTTAATTAAAGATGTAAAAAGTACTAAAAACAATTCGAGAAAATAAGTTAATAGACAAAGTTGTAAAACAAAAAGGAAAGAAGGGATGCGACATTTTAAATCCATTAAGGTAGGATTGTACCAAAAAATAAAAAACAGTAAATGACAAGATATTGTAAATATTATTTCAATGTTAACGGCAAACAAAGAAATAGCTATTGATCTGAGAACTAAAGAACATTTGAAATTTTCAGTTCTACAAAAAATATATAAATAATTAAAAATCACAAAACGTGATCTAAATGACAAAATTATAAATGAACAGATACTTAAAATTTAGTGTTTATATAATTGACAAATAATACCCGAAAAATGAAAATTAAAAAGAAACAGTAATTTACAAACAATTTTAATTCAAATAAAAGTATACTAATTAATAGAACTCTTGTAAATACGAAATCAAAGATTGAAAATATAAGAGAATTATTAAAAATTAATCATGTAAAAAGTGGTAAATATATTAAACATTAAATTTATTTAATATATTTTAGGTTAATAGTTTGTGTAGGTGTTTAACACGTAAAATGACGAGTCTAGCTCGTCATTAGTTTTTCATTCCATACCGCACAATGACGAGCTACACTCGTCATGCGATTAAAGTTACTGTTAAATATGATAATTAATTTAGTTTAAAATTTCTAGTGTACTGAATTTGGCAACACTTTTATCACTTGTGAAAATCACAAGTCACTATTGCATATTGTTTACTTGGTACAAGTCATTGCCAAATTAATGAGTCAGAATAAAAAAAACCTACTAAGAAATGCCGTGTGTGTTACAAGAATCAAATTAAAAGTGAGACTACTTGGCGGTGTAAACAATTAAGAATTCCTTTGCACTTTGTTTTGAAAAGTACCACTAGCTTGAAGACTATTATCTGTATACCTTATTAATGTTTTGCTTTGATATTTTCTTAATTTTACAGTTTCTGATATTATTTAACACTATGTAAAAAGTGGATTTTAATTACGAATATGTAAGAATTGTAAAATGAAACAAGTTTTTTTAAATAAAAATTAAATGGTTATTTCATGCACAGTTTTTCATTATTAAATCATACCGGAAGGGGTTAATAGAAAAATTTAATCCCATTTTAGTTTAGCATCATTTAATTAATGCAACACGATTGGAACATTCTTGCTGGCAAACTGCCAATCAAGAGTCTGAAAAACGTGACTAAGTTATATATAAACTACAATAATTTTAAAGATAGTTTTTAAATCATAACGTAATTGATATTTAAATTATAATTTTATTCTCTATATTAAAGAAAGATTTAAACTTAGTTAACACGTTGACGGACACTTGCGTCTATAGCCGTCAAAGGAAATTTCACTATGTGTCATTATGACAATAAGCGTCCAAAACGAAACGGTCGTTTTTAAACAGTACGGCTATAGCGGCACAAATGTGCATTTACCGGCTTACAAATACAAGCCTAGTGTCATGTTTTGAAAACAATTTTTTAGGTTGAATTTATTTTTTTGTCATTTATTTTGGATTATGAACTAACATTCCGTGTAGTTTCTGGTTTTCTGGTTTGGTTTAGAGTGCTACGGTCTTCGTTTTTGAAACACGAGGGCTAATGAGACCGGGACCTACTGCTTAAAGCCGATTCCGAACGGCTACGAACATCCATGCCACAGTGGGATTCGAAAGCACAAACACCGATACCGCAGGCCAGCACCCTAACCATTCGGCCAGCGCTCGGCAACATTCCGTGTAAAACTCCCAAAAAAATACTTTGTTGCTCACACAAAATTGCTTATTTGAGTCATTAAACCTGTCATTTACGTTTTTAAATTTTTGCTGTTATAGCCGCCATCGTCCCATTACTTAGTGTCCAGAGTCAGCTGGCTCAATTATAGCCGAAACCTAATTAAAAAAACTAAACTCCTCGGCAAAACAGTGCCTACATTTCCAACCTCCGTTTTCGAGACCAATGGTCCTGGGGTGCGAAGCATATGTTCCGGTTAGGTGGTCGACCTTACACGGACCCCAGTGTTTAGATCTCAAGCATAGTCAATCCTCAGTTTGTCTACCCTCCGAAGGGGACAAATTGAAACCTAATTAAAGTTGCTGAATTAATCAAAATTAAGTTTAAGCAGAAAGAATAAAACTATACTCCTAATATTCTAAAAATTACAAAAACATACAGTGTAAATTGTCGGACTTCACCTGTTCCTACTGTCCGTCAATGTGTTAATTATAACATGCATTGCACGATATTAAAAATATCAAATAATTACTTTGAATATTCTGTTATTTGTAAGTTTATAAAAAAGAATATTAATCTTAGAAAAAAAAGTACCTTCAACCTTAAAAATTTTATAGAATCTGAGTTTAATAATCACCCACAGCCTACTGTTAACACATTGTAAACAAGACACGTACTAGTACGTTTTTGCCGATTGATACTTGAGAGTGGGACACGTACTAGTACGTATTCTGACGATTGATACTTAAGCGCCGGTCACGTACTAGTACGGGTTAGTGTAACAACATGGTTTTTTTGTGGGTACAAAAATAACGGTATATACAGGAAAACGAAGCCGAATGTTCTTGTCTACTACATAGATTCTGGAAAAAATGAGACAACTGAAAATTGGTTTTTACATCTGTCGATGCGAAACCACAGAACGGGAAGGTTGATTAAAAAATCAATTTAAAATTAACTTCACATTTAACCTTGCGGTAATACACATACATACACATACACATACACACAAACACACACACACATATATATTATCGATAAGTATACATATTACATATATTCGTATTTATATATATTTGTTTATTTGTTTATTTATATATTTGTTTATATATTTCAATATAAAATACGAAAAGTTGGTTAAAGAATTAAATACTTTTCGGTCTATTGAGATTTAACTGAATAACTAAATTTACGAGCAAAACACAAGCTCTCGGTACAATTCCGCTGCGAAATGTACCCGCACACGATGTGTTTAAAACTATACAGTTATTGTATGTTTGTAAAGGGTATTTCCATTTAAATGTAAACTTCATGTGTAAAATATAAAGTCCCAGCAGTGGGGTTCGAATTCGCAAACTCCGGTACCGAAGTGCAGTGTTGTACCATTCGGCCAACGTTTGATGTTTAGAAGCAGAGATGAAGCAAAAGATCTAATGATTGGCTGCCACTTTTATGGTAATATTTGGTAACTTAAAAGAAATTGTGACCACAAATTTATTTTATGGGCCTTATCGGCCATTAATGAACAGGACAGATCTTTAGAAGTTTCAAGCCTCGAACTCACAACCTTCCGATAATGACATCAACCCCTTTTCCAACTAAATGACCGTAACTCAAACAAGAGTAGAAAATGTTACAATTTTATATTAATCTTCTAAAAGTATTGCTACAGTGCTGTTAGAAAACCAGTGGAAATACCCGATTTACATTTCTGCAAATACATCCCTGCCAGTAAGTAACTAGAGTGGTATAAATTACACCTTGACGTTTATGAAATTACTGGCGTATAGCCCGTCATAAGGCGGGATCAGTAAAATGTTCATATTTTCAGAATTGTAAAGTACCCTATGAGGCAAATACAAATCTGGTTTATTTTTCGGCTGAGAATTATCTGTACGCGTTCTATAATTTGTTTATCTTCATACTCCTCGAAAGTCTCCCGATACTATGAATCCAGTTTAGAATAGCGTTGAATTCATTTAGAAAGAATTCTTTCTTAGGTACGTCGAAATTATCGTTAAGTTATTCCCGATTTTTCTTACAACAGTAATTAATGGAAGGAAAATATCATTTCCACTGCACCCTAGAGGTAGAGAGAATTTATTGCTAATACAAGTCGTAAAAATTTCATTCCAAAAATAGAACTTATGATTCAATTTAAAATTATCACATATGTACTTAATCTATTATTTAAGCCAAATATAAAAGAACATTATTTACGTAATATCTAAGTTCAGAGATGAAACGTATAATGATAATAATGCAGACGATATTTAAATCATTTAAAATAGGAAATGAGTAATATGATTAAAGGTATGACATAATGGTAGAAAAATGTTATTTTTACCTTTTTATTATATGATAAATTGATAAATTTAATCGCTTGCTCTTAACCGAGAAAAATAATGCTTGAATTAATGGCATTAAAAGCTAGAAAATGGGAGAAGGGGTGAATTTCGAACTTTGCTAACCGTAACTCATCAAGAATCCAATATGGATGCCTCTATTCATTCCAGGTCCAACCGCTTCATAAATTCGAAAACAGATGGACAGATAACTTAGACTATTATTATATAGGGGATAAAATGTGAATACTACCACATTATCACAAAATTATCACATATGTGCCTCATCTATTATTTAAGCCAAATATAAAAGAAAATTATTTTGGTAATATCTAAGTTCAGTGATAAAACGTATTAAATTAATGCAGACGATATTTAAATAATTTATATTAAGAAATGATTAAATGAGATGGTTAAAAGTATGATATCACAACGCTAGAAAAAATGTTATTTTTACTTACTTATTTTGTGATAAATTGATAAATTTAATCGCCTGCTATTAACCTGGGTTTGGTTTGGTTTTGGAGCACTACGGTCTACCTTTTGCAACACGAAGGCTAATGAGACCGGGACCTACTGCTTAAAGCTGATTCCGAACTTCTACGAACATCCATTCCATAGTGGGATTCGAACCCACGAACTCCGGTTCCGAAGGTCAGCACCCTAACCATTCGGCCATCATTCGGCGCTATTAACCTGGGAAAATAAGGCTTGAAATAATGGCATTAAATGCTAGAAAAAAAGAAGGGGTGGATTTCGAACTTTCCTAACCCTAACTCATCAAGAATCCAATATGGATGCCTCTATCCATTCCATGTACACCCACTTCATAAATTCGAATACAGATGACAGATAACTTAGGCTATTATTATATAGGGGATAAAATGTGAATACTGCCACATCTACATTTTTGTTTTAAGTCACAATATCTGTTCTTACAATAAGTTTTAGTAGTTATAGTTTGATTAATTAAGACAAAAATACTATTCACAAGTAGGTCTAAGCTTATAGAATCCTCAGTCTCTCGAAGAAAAATTGGAATCTTCAGCGAAGATAATTTATTTTCCAATTTCGGAGAAATATTTTCCTCGAAATGAGCTGTTGAACAGTCCCAAACATTTTTTGGCGCGTGGCCAGAATATTCCAGAATTTCTTTCGCACATTCGGTTAGCGATAATCGCGCCTCTGTAATGTTCGTCCTCAATATTCCGTTCTTGCACCTTGCAGATATTTTTGTTGAAGACAGCTATTAAATTTGATTTGTTAGGATATAAATACTGAAAGAGCGTAAACCGAATTTGCTTAGCTTGAAAGAAACGCTTAAATGCCAAGGAATAAGATTTACAAGGATGTAAGAAAAGTTCCGTAGAATTTTTACTCATTTTGTCATTTTTAATTTATCTTGCACTTATATTGGTTGTTTTACAAAAATGTGAAAACCTATGAGCATGAAGAGCGCCGAATTTATGCTTATGAGGCTCTTAAATAGAATTTGCTTAACTTCAAAGAAACTCAGTAACTCAATATATTTTTAAACTAGCATATAGCCCGTCGTATGACGGGATCAGTAACATTTCTAATTTTCCAAAATTGTAAAGTACTTTATGTGGTAGGTAAAAAATGTTTTTTTTGGGTGAGAATTATCTTGCAACAAAAAATAATCGATGATTAAATTTAAAGTTATCACACATGTGCCTAATATATTATTTAAGCCAGACGTAAAAGAAAATTATTGATGTAATATCTAAGTGAAGTGATAAAACGTATGACAATAATGCAGACGATATTTAAATAATTTAAAATAAGAAATGAGTAGATGAGATGTTTAAAGGAATGACGTCATAATGATAGAATTTTTTTTTTATTTTTACCTATTTATTATGTGATAAATTGATAAATTTAATCGCCTGCATTTAACCGGGAAAAATATGGTTTGAAATAATGGCATTAAATGTTCGAAAAGAGTATAGGGTGGATTTCGAACATTTTAAAGATGATAGTTTCCTGTAATATGAAGCATATTTCTACGAATTTATTTTAGAATCGGATTGATAGTTTAGCAGAAGATAAAACATTTATCGCTTTGAATGTTGCTAAACTTAACTCAAGAATCCAATATGGATGCCTTTATCTGTTCCAGGTACAACCGTTTCATAAATTCGAGAATAGATGGACAGATAACTTAGGCTATTATTATATAGGGTATTCTAATAAACAATTATTGAACAAGAAATGAGTAATTTCTACGATATGAATTTGTAATATGTATTTTTTTTAATTTAAAACTGGCAAAGCATCAAAGATGAATTTACCACATTGGTTTTTAAGCACTTCATATAAAAATTTATACAAAATAATCTTATTGTATGCATTCGCCAACATTTTAGGACATACTTCAAAATCGTAGCAGCACAGTTGTTGAGAATCGCTGGACTAGATGGATAAAATTTAACATGTCACTTCTACACCAAAAATCTACATCTTTATCCAATTCTAGACACAATCTGTCAACCGAAAGAGGTACTTTCCATTGACGGATAAAAAGATTTCTGGTCACTTTAAAAAGATTACCTTATTTTCGTATCCTTAAAAAGATTTGTCACCATTCTTTGAGATAGAAATAGGAACTAGTCTTTTTAAAGTAACAGAATATGTTCAAATCATGATATAACATATTCAGAAAAGAAGTTTAAAGTTTTGAAAAAAATAAAGAAAAAACTAAAAAGAACACTGAATCTATTTTCTACATTTTGGTTAAATTTTAACTAACTATTGGTTTAGAGTCGCATAAATACATTTAAATATGATAAGTTGATATTCTATAACACTATTTCAGCTAGATTTTCACAACTTAAAGCTAATATGTGTTATATATATATATATATATATATATATATATATATATATATATATATATATATATATATATGTATATATATATATATATATATGTATATATATATATGTATGTATATATATATGTATATATATATGTATATATATATATATATGTATATATATATATATGTATGTATATATATATATGTATGTATATATATGTATATATATATATATATATATATGTATGTATATATATATATATATATATATATATATATATATATATATATATATATATATATATATATATATATATATATATATATATATATATGTGTGTGTGTGTGTATATATATATATGTGTATATGTGTTATGTATATAACAATATTTTCCAATTATATTTTTAATAATGTTGCGCATGTAGTGAAATACTTTTAAGACGAAATAATACAAAAGTCCCGACAAACTACTATGTATTTTCATGCTTTTTTTCTCGTAACACGTTGTGTGTTGGTACATTTCGCAGCGGAATTGTACCGGGAGCGGGCGTTTTGTGCGTACATTTAGTTATTCAGTTAAACCTCAATAGATCTAAAATTATTTAATATTTTAACCAACTTTCCGTATTTTATATTGAAATAGATAAATAAAATTATATAAATAAAATTATATAAATAAAATTATGTAAATAAAATTATATAAATAAAATTATATAAATTATATAAATAAAATTATATAAATAAAATTATATAAATAAAATTATATAAATAAAATTATATAAATAAAATTATATAAATAAAATTATATAAATAAAATTATATAAATAAAATTATATAAATAAAAATAAATAAATAACCATAAGATTTTTCTAAACATAAAATATATTTTTAGTGGATAAATTTATAATAATATCGTAAATATGAAAAATGAAATAGAAATAGTAGTATATAGTTTTAATTTTTCAAATTATGTTATATATACACATTTTTACAATATAAAAAATTAAAAGAATAATCATAAAACTAATAATGTGTTACAGTGCATTAACTTTCAAAGCATTTTCTTCTATGAAGAGGTACATGACAAAACTTGCATATGTCAGATGTTTCAATCTGCACTTTTTTCTCAGCACACACACGACATTGTCTTTGCGGTTTTTTCTTCTTCCCAGTAGTAATAATTTTCTCTAAAATATGTTTTCGCATATCCAATGATAATCTTCCAGAGGGATCATATTTAGGGTTTTAATCAACCTTCCTGTTCTGTGGCTCCTCATCGACTTATGTAAAAACTATTTTTTATTTGTCTAATTTTTTCCAGAATCTAGAGAGCAGACAAGAACATTCGACTTCGTTTTCCTGTATATACCGTTATTTTTGTATCCAGAAACAAACCATGTTGTTACACTCACTTGTACTAGTACGTGACCCTCGATCAAGTATCAATCGTCAGAAAACGTACTAGTACGTGTACCGCATACAATCTGTTAGAAGAATTTACTAAATTTAAGCAGATAAGTAATGAGGTGTAAAATATTCGTTATGATTTGTTTTGGAGAGCAATGGTCTACGTCTTTGCTACACAAGAAGTAACGAAATTAGAAACTACTGCTTAAAGCAGATTCCGAACGGCTTCGAACATCCATGACAGAGTAGGATTCGAACCCACGAACTCCGGTACCGAAGATCAGCGCTAAAACTACTCAACCCTCATTCGGCAAATGTTAGTTATGCTATATAATTTTGATACAATATTGTACTGTCCAAGTCTTTCTTTTCCAAGAATTACTTTTCAATTGCTGCACAATAGTACAACACAATTTATAACCGTTCAAATGCTTTTGAATGACTAGAGTCACACGAAACACAGTCCGGTGAATACACCCCTTCAACTCTGTAGCGGTTGTTTTGTAAACAGTCATGTCCAGCCAGACTCCTAAATAGGCAACTTCAGTCTTTCTAGGAAAATTTGGAACAGCTCTCTCTTCCTTCAAAATCTTCCATCTCTTATTCGTCACAAGTTAAACCATATCTTGTTTAATAGTTTTCTTAGATTAAAAAACAATTTAGTTCTATGAAATGAAAGAGGACGATTCATGCGTTGATCTATCAAGGCTCCATTTTTAGCCAGTGTATCAGCCTTTCCATTGCCCCAAATTCCACAATAGGTAGGAATCCACTGGAAAGAAATTCTGTGTGCCAGTGTCTTAACACTCGACGGCCACGGTTTCCATATACCTAGAACGGCCGTGAACGGTCATTTTGATCGGTCTTTCAAAAAATTAAAAAAAGTTTTTTAAACTAAAGTAATATTAAATCACCTTTTCAGGAAATGAGTTTAATTTGACAAATTAAAATAGAAACTTAACTAAACTAACTAACTTAAATAAAACATTTTGCATTCTATTACACTTCATAGACTATCTTGACGATATTGTCAGATACATTTAAATTTTGATACAATTTACTTAGCAAAAGAATTTTTATACTTTTATACTTTTTGCTTTTATATGATGTTAAAGTTATACCTTCATGTGAAATTACATTGCTAGAGGAGAGCTCATCTTTTGCTTTCTTGAAGTTATATGGTACCTCTTTTTTCCTTTGTTTATGGTGCCCTCAAAAAAACTATTTTGCTTCAAATGATTGAATGTTGTAATGAAATTGTCAATCATTACATTCCTTCTACTGTTATAAAAGGGTTCCATCAAACGATGCAGTGCGTGTTCTCCAACTGTTACAGAAACTAGTTGCATTTCTTTCTTTCCTAAGTATACGAGGGTTGCTATTTATATTTCTGACCTTGGCAACAGTAAGTGTTGCTAGGCGACCGCAGACGATTTTAATCGAAAGTTTGATATTTTTAAACATAAATTCAGCAGACGATTTACCATTATAGCTTTATTTGTGTTGTTGACAGTAAATTGAAAAGTTCTTCTCTTTCAAGAAATGGAATTGAATCGTGAACATTTTCGTGCCATTATTTTTCATAATGTTCGACGTCGATTGTCAAGACAATAGTGCTTCGATGAACTTAATTCTTTATACAGAGATAAAGCACTATTCTACAGCACTGTAAAAAATTGGTATAACGAATTTAATCTTGGTCGATGTTCGAACCAGGGCGAATCCCGTGCAGGTCATCCAAAATCCGTTGTTGTGCCAGAAAAGATCGATACTGTGCGTTAACTGATAAAGCAAGATCGTTATGTGCGATACCTTGAGATAGAGGCGTCTTTAGACATTAGTATGACTAGCATCAATAAAATATTGCATGAACATTTGAGCATAAAAAAAATTGTTCGCGTTGGATCCCGCATAATCTGACAAACGCTCAAAAAAAGGCTCGTGTCGATTGGTGCAAGGAAATGTTGGAAAAATATATTCAAGGTACATCAAAGGCTGTGTATAACATCTACACAGGTGATGAATCATGGATCTATGCATATGAACCGGAAACAAAACAACAATCAACTGTATGGGTCTTCCAAGACGAGGAAAAAACAACAAAATTTGTTCGAGGAAGAAGCACATTGAAACAAATGATTGCCTGTTTCTTCGGCATTAACGGTCATGTGGCAACAGTGGCGTTAAAGCAAAACAGGACGGTCAATTCTGAATGGTACACGACCATTTGTTTGCCAGAAGTCATCGGAGAAATTCGAAAAAAGCAGAAGAACAGGCGAATCATTCTTCATCATGACAATGCGAGCTCTCACACATTGACTCAAACAAAGGCATTTCTGAAGGAGCGAAAGATCGAACTGATGGGTCATCCGCCGTACATCCCTGATTTGGCACCCAATGACTTCTTCTTATTCCCACACATCAAAAATAAATTACGTGGACAACGATTTTCGACCCCCGAAGAAGCGGTTGATGCATTCAAAACGCATGTTTTGGAGTTACCTCAATCGGACTGGAAAAAGTGCTTTGAAAATTGGTTCAAACACATGCAAAAGTGTATTGATCATCATGGAGAATATTTTGAAAAACAATAAAACCAATTTCGATCTTAAATATTTGTTTTTTCATTATTAGGCCAGAAATATAAATAGCAACCCTCGTAGGAACCCATTCGGAACATTTTTCGTTGATAAATCAACGGCTAACCAAAATTTTATCCCAAATTCGTCTGGCTTTTGAGGCATATACTGAATAAATTTGCTCCTTGCTTTTGTTGAAATAATTGTTAACTTATAGTAATGACTTCCCCTAGGTTTTCATAACACTATAAACAGTTTTAAATAAAACTGTTCCAGACTTCGGAAATAAGAGTGAATCTGTCTTTTAGCTATGTTTGTGATCTAGTCGATTTGACATCAAATGGCAAATATAGCATAGTTTCTTTAAATATTCTCCGTTTTGTTAAAATATCTGCTTCCCCATTTTGTAAACCAAAAGGCATCGATCAAAAGTTCTTTTGTATGTAAAGCACCACATATATAAATCAAGGAAATGAAAGCATCTAAAGAAAGTTTCTAATTATCTTCATATCTCAGTCTTGCTACAATTTCTGTTTAATGTTGTATCTGTTTCAAAACTTTTCAGTTAGAAAAAGGCGCCAAGCACTACTTGTATTTTCAAATCTAATTTGTCTTTTAGAATAAAATGAGGGGCAGCGTTTTGTTGCAAAACTTTATGTATCAACCGTCTTCCGAAAGTATTTTGCGAAATATTTTTCTTTGTGGTTCCCTCTGTATTTATTTATTCCTCAAAATTATTTTCATCACTATTAGTCTGTTTAACTATTCTTCCAAAATTACTTTTTCGCATACGATTACGTCTTGGAATAACTTATTGTTTTACATGAGCATTATTATTAGTTCTACACACTGTATTTGAATTATCATCTACTTCATTATCAGAATTAGAAGATGAAATACTCTACGTATTATCTAGTTGCTATATGTCGAAATCAAAGCTCGAATCAGACTCATCTGCACGAAGAGTAATATCCCTTTTGATATAATTTTCATTCTCATTTTTAGAAGCAGAAATTGTGGATTCTAAATCTCGCATTGATTTCACGACTTGTTCCGCAGTCAGAAAATTCTTCCCTACAGTTCTAAAAGATATGTTTAAATGAAATAATTAATATTAGTCTTGTATTGTTTACATAATTTTTAAACGCAAGTAATAGATTCAAGTAACACTTCACTAATAAAACGATCACTTATCAAGCCATATTTCTAGGTATTTTTCCCTGCAGCGCATGCACAGAACCAATTTAGATAGGTGTTCTTCGACAAAACAGGTTGGTTGGTTGGTTGGTTGGGAGCACTACGGTCTACTTTTTGCTACACGAGGGCTAATGAGACCGGGACCTACTGTTTAAAGCCGATTCCGAACGGCTACGAACATCCATGCCTCAGTGGGACTCGAACCCACGAACTCCGGTTCCGAAGGTCAGTGCCCTAACCATTCGGCCATCGTTCGGCTTTCGACAAAACCGGAATAGACCAGTTATCCTGCACCTCTTCCCCCCATGAGTGTCATTCTTTGTCTAAAAAACATCTTTACTAGAAAAAAAAACTGGTACTTTTTCTGAAGGCTGTCATTTTGACAGTTCTAGGTATACAACGTTTTTTTTTAAACTAATACATTTGAATGAAATTTTGTTTGCGTATTATCAATGAATATTTAGGAAAAGTAAAAAATTATCTCAGCAATAGGTAAAAACAAACGAGAGATATGCGAGATTAAAATGCATTTACGGTCAAAATGACCGCCTTGGCCATTCTAGTGTTAATTAAAGATCTACATTCTAAAATTCTTTGGATCCTTTTGATTCTCCAAAAAAGCTTGAATCGCACTCTTAGAATGCGAAAAGATGACTGCCCTTGGAAAATATTGACTACGAACCGAGAGCTGTTGAATTGCTACTGCATTAGCTTCAATTTCAACATCGGAACCAAAGGTTTTAAAATTTGTTTAGTAATAATTTTTTGGTAATAATTTTTTTATAATTTTTTTTATAATTTTTAAATTATCTAAATATATCTAAAGCTTTGAAATTTTACAATATAATTACTTTTATACCTCAGGTTAAACCGATAATTTAATCTGAACAACAAATCGTTTGGCACTTTCTCACTTTCCTGCGCAAATGGTGTTTCTGCAGTAAAAATACTTTTACAGGCATTTCAAAGACATAAGAGTGATTTTTTCCCATGGGAACTTGTAATATGCTTGCGAGTAACATAAATGAAATTTTATATTTAATTTTAAATGAATCAAATGATGTTTTAAAAATATTTCTTCTGACTTATATTTAATCCCCAGTTATATGAAATTAAAAATATATTTTTAATTAATTATCAATTAAGTGGTGAGTGTATTTTCATTTAGAAAATTTAGTATAGACTGGAGGTGAGCATAGGCTAGAAATATAGTTAGAAATAAATAATAGAAGATAAAATATGTGCATTTTAAGTACAAATTAATATTTTCTTAACCCGTTGACATACATTTACTAGTTCCTTGCATTAATCGTTTTCAGTGATACTTTACAATATTTTGTTTTGTTTTAAAACAGATCTGCATGAAAATTTTATAATCAAAAACACATTTATGCAAAAGTGAACAGTATTCAGTCGTGAAATTTTAGTAATTTTAAAAGTTATTGTTATTCCCAAAATAGGATTATTGAAAAATGTATAAATTATATTGTTATTTTTTTCATAGATTTTCAATCCTTAGTATAAAATTTAGCTTTAATTTCTACCATTTGCAGGAATTAGAAAAATATCAAAGTTAAAATATTCTCCTCTCACATACAAAATTGGGTAGTGATTCTTTTAATTTTTAAAAAGTATATTTTTGCTGTTCAAACTATTAATTTTTAAACTAACTTTCAATATATGCACAAGAAAAATTGTCAATAAATTTTGAAGTAGCTCACTCAAAATTAATATAATTTCAATAGAAAAATATACCGTTTTATAAATTATCTAGATATAGAGATATTAAAAAAAATTAACTTTTTGCAGCAAAAATTTAAAACATATGAATATAATGACTTCTTGAGAGAGAGAAAGAGTGAGAGTGAACGAGAGAAAAAGAGAACAACAAGAGAGAGAAAGCGAGAGAGGGAGGGGATTGATGGAGAGAAAGTGGTCAAATGATCTCCGGAAATACTTTTACCTCTAACACCCTTTTTTGGGAAATTGCATTTAAAATTACAAGTGTTAACCAGTAGCAAATTTACTGAGAATTCAAAAATACTGGTGGAATTTAATTTTACTAAACTTCCATTGTTTCTTAAAATTGCTTAAACTATCCCCTCTTATTTTTCTCTTAACCTCACATGGCTTTTCTCCTACATGTTTATTAAGTTTTCATTTAACATAAATTTTTTACTGTGTTCGTGGTTTCCTTGGTAATATTGAATATCCTCGATTGTTACCTGACCTCTAATTTCCATTTTAGTAAACCCACATTAAGTCATGAAATATATTAGTCAGGGAAACTTAATTCTAACCACGTCCTGCGTTTAAAAGACAACCACCTAATTTCAGTAGAATTGGTGGTCTTAACGACTTTTCTGCTTATTGGCATATTGGAATCTAAATTAATGGAATCTGTGTTTTCAATAGCACAGTCTATTATCATTGCCATTTACATGAAAAGTGGAGACATTTTCATTTCAATACAGCTGAAATTTCTTTTAGCTTAAAACTAAGATGTTTTGGTCAAATATAAGTTACAGTTAGACAAACGGAATGAGCTGCAAGTTTTAGTTTTTAGACAAATATGTATCTGAAGACTGGTAAATTGGACAATAAAGAATCCATAATTAGGAAGTATATAAATACAAATATATCTTGTACAAATACATAAATAAAAGTATAAATACAAGTCTATCTCTCTCTCTCTCTCTCTCTCTCTTTTACTCTCTCGATACACGACTATCTGCACACCACTACCTATATACCACTACCTACATATAATTACCCACATATATGGAGGTACTTATATGTAGGTACTTATATGTAGGTACTTATAAGTACCTACATATAAGTACCTACATATAAGTACCTACATATAAGTACCTACATATAAGTACCTACATATAAGTACCTACATATAAGTACCTACATATAAGTACGTAGGCATGTGTACAAACATATAAGTACAAACATATAAGTGTCACCATACATGTACCACCATACATGTACCACCATACATGTACCACCATACATGTACCACCATACATGTACCACCATACATGTACCACCATAACTTGAGAGACACACAAGTGCCGGTCTAAGTAAATTGTCTCGAATTATTCACTCTTTTTTCAGACAATTTTTATTGAGTCTCCACACCTTTATGTGTATTGATCGAATTCCCTTCATAATATCAACTTACAAAGTTAAAAATAATGTGTTCCGATAAATCTTTCCTGGGAAACTTTAAGAGTTTAGGAATTTTAGAATGAAATAAGAATCTTTTTTGAATGACATCATTAAATTTTTCTCTGGAAAATTCTGCTCGTAATGATTTTTAGAATGTTACCCAATTAATATATACATATTTTCCCTCATCTGAAATACAAATATTCACAAATATTTTCACTTTTTAAAAGAATTTTCAGTTCTATAAAGATCGCAACTACTTTAGCTTTATTTATAAAATTTCCATCAAAAATTGTTAAACAGCGTACAGGAAAATAAAAATTGAAGTTGGAGAAAGGATATGTCTTCAACTTAAAATCTACACTTAATTACATAACATAAGAGCAAATAACATTAGTCACATTTTTATTTCTCCCTCGTTCAATTTTTCGTTACCCCCAAAACATTTTTTAGACTACATTAGTAAAACGAACGAATCCTGAAAAGCATCAAGATTTTAATTCTGCAACAAACATGTCATCTTGTCGTTCTATTGAAAGAAAAAAAAGCACATTAAAATCTTTTGGGAAATTTCAATGCACTTGCTTAATGATTACGGTTGAAGTTAAAATCTTTTTTTTTACTCGCGTTCTTAAAAAAAAAAACCAAAAATTCAAATTAGGGAAATAATTTTCTCGTTGCAGACGATTCCGTGAAAGGAACAATCGGAACTGCGGAGAATTTTGGCTCTATGCCAAAGTTTTTTTTTTATTATTATTATTATTTGGTGTTATCTTTTGCAATTTGTTTTTTTCTTTTGCAAGGAGGAAAACTCACAAGATGGAAAATATAAAATTTGACAGATTATATCAAATAGAAATAAATAAGCTTAGAGTGTTAAACGGAAATATTATTAAATAATAAACTTATAACTATACACAAACTTTTTGGCATGTAGTAATTTATAAAAGTCTTTGTCTAATTGCTTTTTCAAATTTTCCCAAGTTTTCACTAAAAATATGAAGTATCAAGTATAATTATTTATGAAATAAACTTATTGGTATATAGGAATTAATCTAATGTGTACTCCACATAACTTAATTGTACATATATATTTCTTCTTACTTTTCCGTAAAAAGTAAAAGGAAATATTGTAATCACGATAAATTTCAAGAACAAATATTACAACCTGAAAATAGATTGACAACTAGCTGTTTCAATATATCTAAATACTAAATTTCAACATTATCCGGTTAATCGTTTTTGAGTCATGCAAACACAACATTGTTTTGCTTTATATTGAAATTTTTCATTATATAAAGTACAAATTACAATCCAAAGAGAACAGCTCCACTTTGTTATCTTAATCTTATATACAAGACTTCGATGTTTAACGTCTAACATACGCTGTGTTATGAATTATATAGAAAATTTTCGTTTTATAGCTTGTAGATTCCAATCCAAATGTAAGGAGCACAATGATATTTTATATAAAGTACCAATAATAATGCTCTTTAACGGAAATTAACACAATGTAACGTTCAAATTACTATCCAAATAGCTGGAGCACCATTAGATGTTATTTTATATATCAATTGAATAACATTGTTAACGCTATATAACACTATGTAACGTTCCAATTACTATCCATATAGCTGGAGTATTATTAGATGTTATTTTATATATCAATTGAATAACATTGTTAACGCTATATAACACTAACGTCCAAATTACTATCCAAATAACTGGAGCATCATTAAATGTTATTTTATATATCAATTGAATAATATTGTTAACGCTATATAACACTATGTCTACGTTCCAATTACCATCCAAATAGCTAGAGCATCATTAGATGTTATTTTATATATCAATTGAATAACATTGTTAACGCTATATAACACTAACGTTCAAATTACTATCCAAATAGCTGGAGCATCATTAGATGTTATTTTATATATCAATTGAATAACATTGTTAACGCTATATAACACTATGTCAACGTTCAAATTGCTATCCAAATAGCTAGAGCATATGTTCTTTTATATATCAATTGAATAACATTGTTAACGCTATATAACACTATATAACGCTCACATTGACTATTCAAATAGCTGGAGCATCATTAGATGTTATTTTATATATCAATTGAATAACATTGTTAACGCTATATAACACTAACATCCAAATTACTATCCAAATAGCTGGAGCATCATTAGATGTTATTTTATATATCAATTGAATAATATTGTTAAAGCTATATAACACTATATAACGCTCAAATTGACTATTCAAATAGCTGGAGCATCATTAGATGTTATTTTATATATCAATTGAATAACATTGTTAAAGCTATATAACACTATGTAAAGTTCAAATTACTCGAAATAGCTGGAGCATCATTAGATGTTATTTTATATAACATTTGAATAAAATTGTTAACGCTATACACTGTTCAAATTACAACCCAAAGAGCAGAAGTACATCTAAATGTTATTTTTGTCTTAAATACAATATTTCGAAGTTCAACAGCTAAAAGATTTTTAGTTACTCTCCCACAACTTTCAAATACGTAGCGTTATATTACACTATATTGAAATGTTTCGTTATATAGATTTCAGATTGCAATCAAAATAGAAGGAGCACAACTAGATGTTTTATATTACGTTCCAATAACGTTATTTATACGAAATAATGTTTATTAACGTAAATTAACCCTATATACAGTTCAAATTATAATCCATAGATGAGGAGCACAAGTAAATATCATTTTAGTCTTAAATACAAGATTTCAAAGTTCAACGGCTAAGAGATATTTAGTTATGCCCCACATCGTTAAGTTACGTTATATTAGAATTTTTCGTTTTATAGACTTCAGATTGCAACCAAATAGAAGGAGGACAAGTAGATGTTATATTATATGACGTTCAAATAACGTTAACGCTATAGAACGTTCAAATCACAATTCAAAGAGCAGGAGCATATCTAGGTATATTAGTCTTAAATAAAAGATTTTGATCTGCAATAGCTAACAGATTTTTGTTTAGAGTCCAATCGTTAAAATTTTACATTAAAAATTTTCGTTATATAGCATGCAGATAAAAATAAAAAAAATGCATGTACAACTAGATGTTTTAATTGTTCCAAACACAAAATTTCAACATTTTACGGTTAATTCGTTTATCAGATATTTATGTAAAAAAGAAAAAATTTAATGTAATGTATATTATTGCAAATTATGTTGAAGGAGCACAGTCTTATAACAATCCAAAATGTAAATTTTCAACGTTTTGTAGCTAATAGTTTTTGATTTATGCGAATACAAAATACGAATTCGTATGACAGTTCGTATTGTGTAGAACTACAAAAATCAGGCTGCCAGACACTCATTTTTTATCCTTGATTACCCCAATTTAATCACCCTGATACTAAAAAATAAATTTTGTGATCTCATTATTGATACTACAATTTTTAAAGATTCTAATTATTGCCCTGTGTTACTGAACTTTTCACGCCACTTAAATTTAAATAGAGAACGTGATTCTTTGAGATTGCATTCCTTTTACGTTCTTCATATTTAACTTCTGAATTAATAGTTCCTACGTTTGCCCTATAGTTACCTACCTGGTGTATTAGTTACTATTATTAATTCTACTTGAGAGATTGCGGAAAAATTAAAGAATAAATTTACGAATTTTCTTTAAATTTTCAGTGGTGTTTAAAAAAAAAAGTTCTCTAGGAATTTTAGTGTGTAGTTGTGGAACCCCAAGATTTGAAGAAACACAGTTTGAAGAAACCTACCTTACACCTTTTTCTGTGCTACTATCGATACAAAATTAATCCACAAGTTAAATAAACCAAAAGTACGAAGAAACTGCAATAATCAAGCTGCCAAACATTCCTTTTTTATTTTTGATCACCTAAAAGACAAATTCGGCGATCTCATTGTTAATACAATTTTTCAAAATTTTAATTCCTGCCCTATGTTACTTAACCCTTTAACTGTCAAAAGTTATTTTGATGATTTGGGTACACAATGTCAAATTTTTTTATTGCAAAACTCAAATGTTTACTACAAAATAAATTATACTTAGTAGTTAAAAATTTATATTTTAAGTACATGATATATATTCGGGTATAACAATACGATGCATTAATAAAAAATTACCCCGAGTAATACTCGGGCGTGACATTTTCGAACACCAATGCTGTGCTCGAGATTATCTCGGGCATGACAGTTAAAAGGTTAATCTTAACTTTTTACTCCATTCAAATATAAATAGAAGTGGTAATTCTTTGAGATTGAATTCCTTTTACTTTTCTCATATTTAACGCTTGAATTAATAGTAGTTACGTCCTATTGTTACCTACCTGACGTGTTAGTGCCTATTATTAAATTCTACTTGATGGAATGTTGAAAAATTAAAGAATAGATTTACTGATTTTCATTAAAATTTCAACGGTGTTTTAAAAAAAAAATCTCCAGAAATTTTAGAGTGTCGTTGTGGAAAACCAAGATTGAACGAAACGCAGTTTGAAGAAACCTACACTACACCTTTTTCTGTGCTACTATCGATACAAAATTAATCCACAAGTCAAATAACAAACCAAAAGTACGAAGAAACTGCAATAATCAAGCTACCAAACATTCCTTTTTTATTTTTGATCACCTAAAAGACAAATTCGGTGATCTCATTGCTAATACAATTCTTCAAAATTCTAATTCCTGCCCTATGTTACTTAACCTTAACTTTTACCTCCACTGAAATGTAAATAGATCTGGTCTGGTTTGGTCTGGTTGGGAGCGCTACGGTCTACTGTTTTGCACACGAGGGATAATGAGACCGGGACCTACAGTTTACAGCCGATCAAATGTAAATAGAAGTGGTAATACTTTGAGATTGAGTTCCTTTTACGATTCTCATATTTAACTCTGAAATTAATAGTAGTTACGTCCTATTGTTACCTACCTGACATGTTAGTTACTATTATTAAATTCTACTTGATGAAATGTTGAAAAATTAAAAAATAGATTTACTGATTTTTATTAAAATTTCAACGGTGTTTGCAAAAAATATTCTCCATGAATTTTAGAGTATCGTTGTGTGTTGTGTTGTAGTACATTGCATTGTTATTTCAAAGTCATTGATAACCCAAAGTTGCTTTATATTGCTTTTAATTATAGTATAATACCACTGATCTATATTTCAATGTTCAAAATTAGAACAAACGACAAGAAAATATGCAAAAAAATATGTATAAAAAATTAAAAAGTAAAAGTAGCATGCCACGTGCTACGCCTCAAAAACAATTGCCAATGTCCAAGAGAACGCTGCATTCTTTTCCTTCCTTCTTTCTCTCAGGCAACCCCAATCTTTACATTATCCTGCGCTGATGTGTTAGTTGTTCCATTGTCCTTTTTACAATTCGTCCTTTCCCGGCTCTTCCCAGGACCGGGACTTCAAGGATGGTCCTGAATCGCCTCCTGGAGACAAATCACAATTCTCCAAAATTTGGTGAAGTTTTAGTGCAATTATTTTCAGTGGCCACACCACACGCTTCCTGAAGTAGCGAAAAAAAAATTTGGGCATTCAACCCACAACGTGTGAGTGCGGCGAGCAAATCAGTTTCGCAAACCTTAACATAGCTGGACTCTCACATTGTGGAAAACCAATACGAAATACAGTTTGAAGAAACCTACATTACACTCTTTTATGATCTACTATCCATACAAAGTTAATCCAGAAGTCAAATAACAAACCAAAAGTACGACGAAACTACAATAATCAGGCTGCCAAACACTCATTTTTTATCCTTGATTACCCGAGACAAATTTGGCGATTATTCGGTCGAAAAACTAATACTGAACGTGCCAATCGAAATTCCGCACACTTTGCTTTGTATCTACAGTTTGATTTCTGCAACATAGAATTCGATTTCCTGCTTCGTTGCCGCCCTCGTTTTGGCGGGAAGGAAGTGAATGACTATTGGGTGAATTTTTTCATGCAAATACTATGATTTGTTTTATTCAGTGTTTTAGCATTTACCACAAACACAAAATGTTAAAATGTTTCATGCAAAAACTGTGAATATTGTTGGTTTTCGCTGTATATTTAATTGTGATTTATTGGTTGAATACACTATTTTGATGTTTCAAGAAATGTAATTTTTTCCTAAAGCTGATACAGTCATTATATGCCTTTAGCAATATAAAATGTAAGATGTATTGCACTTCATCGTTGTTGTACATGCTTTTCAAAATTGTATAAATTTTCACTTGTCAGCAATAAATAATATACTCTTGTCATATATATATATGTAATAATAAAATTCTAAAACACATTTTTCTTTAAATATGGTGACGAACTTTCATTTTTTGGCACCTTAAATTTATATTCGAAGATCCGTTAATTAATTTTTTACCACTTATTGTGACGTAATACCTTCTAGAATAAAACTAGAAGTATTTAAAGTAAAGTGATTGGTTACCGGAATGACATACCTGCAGCCACTCCCCTTCTAGAAGTTAATATAAGGCCTAGCATATAGATTTCAGGGCTTTTACTTTGAAAATGAGATGTAATATATCATCAAATATTTTCTCTGTGTTCTTTTTCCCTAAGGGTATTTGTGTTATATCTGGTGTTTTAAGTAAAAGAGGTTTTTGTAAGTCTGCATCATTCGACTAGGCTACATTATTCTACAATATTTTTAAAATATGTGGACGTTATATTAAGCTATTACATATATTTTATTGCCCCTACATATCTTCAAAATTCTTGTAATTCACGTTCTTAATTTTGATACATTACATACATCTATAATATATAAAAGCTCTCTCGTATAAATATGCACTTGTCTGCAATAAACTATATACCATTGTCAAATCTATAAATTATTGTCCCTACATATCATCAAAATTCTTGTAATTCACGTTCTTAATTTCAATACATTACATACGTCTGTAATGTATAAAACTCTCTATAAATATGCACATGTCTGTAATAAATAATATACTATTGTCAAATCTATAAATTATTGTCCCTACATATCATCAAAATTTTTGTAATTCACGCTCATTTTTAGATTTAGTTTTGATATGTTACACATATATATAATGTATCGAGTGATCTCTGTGTTTTTTTTATGGTATCAAACTAAGACCTACATGTTTATAGATGGAAATGTCTTTATACAATAATTATCGAGCTTAAAAGTGGGAATCTTTCAAGCAATTGGAAACAATAACAACTAAATGGTTAGTTACTTACGACGGTGTCTGTTCCGTTGACTAGGGCGACTACCACTGCATGTCCAGTCAAAGAAAAGTTACCAGCTGTAATACTCCTGTAAAACAACGAAGCACTGGGTTTAAAAATAGTTTAACTGATGGGACAATAGATTTCAAGAAGAGGATAGTCAAGGAATGAAGTAATATTCTCGCATGTGACACAATGGTTATTTCTCGTGGAAACACTAGATGTCATGGAATCCTGGGGTACCACGAATAGTTAAAATATAAACAAATATGAGAAATCAAATTCATTGTATGTAAAATGTTCAGCAAACCTTAATAGTTTTGTCATTTTAATCTTTATTTTTATATTTCATATTTTTTTTAAACATTGATGGATTACATTGGTATGAAAAACAGATAAAAATTTACTGAAATTCTGTCAAAACAAACAGTTTTTTCACCTGTTTTGTAGGATAAGAAATTCCTAAAATTAAAAATCCCGTCTATTTTAAATCAATATTCAGTCATAAAAAAAAAAAAAAAAAAAATAAAAAAATAATATTCTATTAAAAATAAATAAATATTTAATTATAAAGATCTTTAATTGCAAGAGAAAACCAGAAAATGTTAAGGTATTTTACTTTTTTTGACTTTTTCTTTAAACGTAGAATCAGTTATGTAATTAGACATTTTTAAATTTTATTCATAGAGAGTGCACTATTATAAACAGCTTCCAATTAAAAAATTTTATTAAAGATTAGTACAAAAATAATACGGAAAAGTTTTAATAATTAATAAAATTAATTTCAATATTTTGATACAACAATTTCAAGAAGCTGGACTAGTCAACATAAAATATTCTGCATTTACATTCATGTAAATTTTTGGAAACTAGATTCATGGAATCATACCACGAATTTTTAAAATATGACAAATTATATTATATTCAGATATAATCATAATGAAATATAAAATGATTAAACTTTAATAGTTATGGATCATGTCACTATAAACACCACTCAAACAACATTTAATTTGAAGTAATATTGAAGAAAATAATTCTCTGAGAAACAATCATTTTTTTTATTAAAATACCTTCTGGAAAAAAAAAAAGTTATAAAGTTTATAAGCTATTAAAAATAAAAAAAAAACAGATAAAATTCCCACTTTTTGCTCAAAAATAATAGTAAAGTCAGTTAAGTATAAGAACATCTTTACAAATAACCAGAAAATGTTAAGGTTTCCGTCTACGTTCGGAAAACTTTTTCTTTAAACGTAGAAACTAGTTCATGTTTTTACATTTTTAGATTTATTTTTTATATTATCATAGAGAGTTGCACTTAAGAAAATTTATTCCTGGAGAAATTATAAAATTTCCAATAAAGAAAATTTAGTAAAAAAAAAATCGCGTGTTTTCAAAAAGTTTAATTTTTTAATAAGTTAAATTATTTCAATATTTTTTGTTGCAACACATTTCTTATACACTGGACTAGTGAATCACTTAAAATCTTTGCTTAATTTACATTCAGTAAAAAATTTTGGTCCTTCAAAATCATACACATTGAATTTTTAACGAATTTTCATTACATTTATATCTAAATATGAGTGTAACATCATTAAAAATTATCCAAATTTAAAGCTTTTAGGTCGTTTACTAGTAAATACTATCAAAAGCATTCATACTAATTTTCGACAAAATATTTTAAGAACTTTGAGAAATCACATTTCAAGTTTATTAAAAATACCGTTCTGAGAAAAAAAACAGTTGAAGTTTATGAAAGCAACTTTAACTATTAAAAAATTAAAATACATG
>CM063497.1:57150932-57155932 GCA_032207245.1 Pardosa pseudoannulata
GTAGGGGAAGTATTGTTACTATACTTTATTACACTTATTTTGTGTCTAAATTATACTGGATCAAATGCTAATTTCTTATTCAACTACATTCCTTTGTTTTTTTCCTGTTAGTTTTATATTTCAGATTTACTTCCTGCACAATAGTGATGTAACAATAGAGCCAGGTGTTATAAAATATCTACTACGGATGCGCCAAGGTGCAACGTAAAGATGCGAGTAATCTGTATATGCATACCTATTAATAAATATTTATACACATCCCTATATATACGTATATCTATACATACATATACATTTGAATACATACATAAACATACCGAAGTATACACACACATTTATAAGTATACCTATACATTCATTTATGCACATGCCTATATATACATTTATGCCCGTATCTCTTAATTATAAAATTTCATTTCAACCTTTAACGCAGCCTTCGTGTTTGAATGTTATGCTGTAGAAAAGAAACTATAGAAGTAATTGTATCAAGAAAAGTTTTTTAAAATTACCTCGCACGCCTATACGTACGTGTACTCGCACGCCTATACGTACATGTACGCGAACGCCTATACGTACATGTACGCGAACGCCTATACGTACATGTACGCGAACGCCTATACGTACATGTACGCGAACGCCTATACGTACAGTATATCCTACAATGTATGTCTCTACTGATGTCAAAATGATGACCTTTGTTTCTTCGTACGCGAACGCCTATACGTACATGTACGCGAACGCCTGTACGTGTTACCAAATACACGGATCGCATTCCTTGCAATTTGCTAATCTTTTAATTATAATTTTATCTTTTTGACACTAAGCAAGTTTGTTGAAGTTAAGTGGGTTACGTTGGTTTCTATTAAATTTCAATCTGATAACGGTTAGTTTATTTTTCATGTCTGAAGCCCATGTGAGAGCAATTTAGTTAGCAATTTGGAAATCATTTTTTGTTTTTTTTTTTTTTTTTTTTTTTAAGCATGTGAATAATTTTAAAGTTTACGAAATCAAGGAGTACAAGGTATTTTTTTCTTCGCGCATGTAAATAATTGTAAAGTTCACGAAATCAAGGAGCATAAAAGGGGGCACTTTACGTTTAGCTTTTGCCTGTTGTTTTTGCCTGTTGTTGCCTGATGATGCCTGTTGCTCGTAAGAGTTTTTGCTTCGTCAATATATTTTTTTTCCATCTGTAAATTACATAAATTAGTCACTTGCCAGAATGTTTAATTTGCAACTTAGTTTTGTATTACCGGCCAACTGTTTTGGATGTTCTATTTAACTGTTTTTATTTACGTTGTTTTGAGAAAGAAAAAATAAGCTTTGATGCTTTTATATTTTTGTGTAATTTCTTTAAAGAAACTCAGTCTTCACGCCATGCTATTGTGCTAAACGTCAGTGGAAACTTGCTGATCGTTACTGTCCAAATATATACGTACATTTATGAGCACGCCTGTACGTACATTTATGAGCACGGCTATACGTGCATTTATGAGCACGGCTATACGTGCATTTATGAGCACGCCTATACGTACATTTATGAGCACGCCTATACGTACATTTATGAGCACGGCTATACGTGCATTTATGAGCACGGCTATACGTGCATTTATGAGCACGCCTATACGTACATTTATGAGCACGCCTATACGTACATTTATGAGCACGCCTATACGTACATTTATGAGCACGCCTATACGTACATTTATGAGCACGCCTATACGTACATTTATGAGCACGCCTATACATATATTTATGAGCACGCCTATACATACATTTATGAGCACGCCTATACATACATTTATGAGCCTGCCTTATACCTACATTTATGAGCGTGCCTTATACATACATTTATGAGCGTGCCTATACATACATTTATGAGCGTGCCTTATACATACATTTATGAGCACGTGCCTTATACATACATTTATGAGCACGTGCCTTATACATACATTTATGAGCGTGCCTTATACATACATTTATGAGCGTGCCTTATACATACATTTATGAGCGTGCCTTATACATACATTTATGAGCACGTGCCTTATACATACATTTATGAGCGTGCCTTATACATACATGACCATGCCTATACATACATGACCATGCCTATACATACATGACCATGCCTATACATACATGACCATGCCTATACATACATGACCATGCCTATACATACATGACCATGCCTATACATACATGACCATGCCTATACATATATTTATGAGCACGCCTATACATACATTTATGAGCATTCCTACACATATGTGCATGTTGTTTATGTAGAAATAATTTATTAAAATTCAGAAATCGAGCTATATTTTGTTCTAGAAAAAACACATTTTTCGAAATTTTATTATCAAATTTTAATGATACTGATTCAAATGACCTAATATAAAATTAACTAATCGACATCTTTCGACTTTCAGGCGACTTAAATTTCATAGTACATTCTTTGCACTGCTTATTTTTTACTATTTTTTTCAGCATATGAGACCTACCTTAATCTACGATCTCCAGTCAGTTAACTAAATTGACTAAATGAAGTAATCAATGTTCGTATTTCCCGTTCCATCTTGGTACCATGGAAATAGAGCGCTTTTGTTAGAACTAAAAATTCGGATTTTGACATGTAACATCTTTGAAGCCCTATTGATTTATACCTATTTTTAAAATTTTTATTGAATGACGTGTTGTCATGTATTCCTCGTTTATATTTGGGTATTAACCTGTGATCAAATGTAAAGTGGTATTTATATTGTTTGCGTTGTGTAAAAATATTTTAGTACTAAATTCTACCACAGGTTCTGAGAAACTACAGACATAAAATATGAAAATAAAAGCTAAATTAAAAGCATCTAAAACCAGCTTAAAATACAAAAAAGTAAATTTATTATAATGATATATTTATACACCTATGTACAAACAATCTGATTCTATCTTCATAAAACATGATTTATCAACACCTTCAAAATTAGGTACCACTCTAATTTAGTTAAGACAATAATTTTTCATCACTTAAGTAAATATGTAAATATAAGAGAAAGGACCTAATCTCAATTTCAAATATATGTAAAAGGGGGCACCTTTGTGAGTTAATATAGTGTGCCCGGAACACTGCTGGTTGAGGGCTGATCAGGATTGGGTATGTATGGATCTTCCGTCTGTCTGGTCAGGGGCTTCCTTCTGAGTGTTTGGGGAACGGCCGTAATATTTGATACGGGAACATTTCACGTCGGACTTGTCTCCTCGACTGGACTCCCGGACTAATTCCTTCGGACTAGACTCCTGAACACTTTCTTCCTTTTAGATTTTTCATATTTTATTAATTTCATCCTTGTCCCCTCTTCCTTCTTATCGTCCAATCGGGATCGTTGTAAAAATCTAATTGGTCTTCTTAAACTCCGCCTTGAGACCACCAACGTGGAAAACCTTATCCCTTCTAATTGGTCACTGTCCCTTAGAGACTCATAAATAACTCCACAAAGGTACATTCTTATTTATTGTCAAGTACGGAGACGGGATTCTAATCTGGGACTGGGATCAGAACCCCACCCGAGAACACCGTACAAGATAACAATATCCGTAGAATATAATTTTATGGTCCTCTGTCCTTTACAAAAGATGTGATGAGGTCAGATTTAGATCCCTAGTATTTTACTTCTTGTATGAATGAATCAGTTATATTACTGATCTAAATCGCCTGATCACACGTGTCACCAGAATTGACTTTATCATATTCTCTGATAGGCTCAAACATAATTTAGTTTTTCAAAAGAAACTTATCTGAGAAGACTCCTCGACCACAAAATTATGGAGACAACCTGCAGTAGAAATTTGGTTTGAAATTTATAACAAATCAAACTTTTTCGAGATTGTAGTAATACTTTTACTCAGTACCAGAAATGGATTTAAAAACACTGTTTTAACTCACTGAAAATGCATCGCTATTGACTATTTGCTCATATTGGATGCGTTATCTGGATAATGAACCAGACAATAATAAGAGCATGTGCTCTATATGTCGTAACAATCCTAAATACAACAATTCAGCACTTAACTACTAACTAATTCACACTGAATTAAGCGATGTACGTTCCTTTAAATGCAAGGGTGTATTTACTAAAAATGTACCCAGGGAATTTCTGAATGAACATTTTTCAAATCTATTTCCTTCTATAGACATATCGCTAAAAATAGTTAAAATCGTTTAAGGTATGATAAGAATAGGAATTTTCTTTCAAATCTAAACACTGAATATTTTCAAGATTACCCATACTTTTTTATACCCCTTGACATACTATAAAAAATTTGGGTACGTTAGCCAATTCATATGCTGTTCTAGACATTTGCAAGTCTATGAAAAATATGCAATACACACACACACATATACATATATATTTATATATATAAACATACATACATGAATATATATATATTTCATGTGTGTGTATTTGTGCTTATACATATGTGCATAAATGTATACATGTCTGTATACTTATGTGTATGCATATATATATATATATATATATATATATGAATGTGTGTGTACGTGTGTATATATATGTGTGTGTATGTGTACGTGTAATATATATATATATATATATATATATATATATATATATAAATGTGTGTGTACATGCATGTGTATGTGTATGTGTAAGTGTATATATGTGTGTATGTCTATATGTGTATATATATGTGTATGTGTATATATATGTGTGTGTGTGTGCATGTGTGTGTGTGCATGTGTGTGTGTGCATGTGTGATACACTGTCTACCAGAATTTCTATCACAGGTGTATTTGGACACCTGTGATAGAAGAGAAAAACTAATTTTATTAAACATCAGTAGTTGGTAGAGCCTCCACGAGAGACAATTACAGCTTGAACCCTCCGAGGCATACTTTCCACAAGTCTTTGTATTACAGCTAGTGATATTACCTTCCACTCGGCTTGGAGTAGACATACAAGTTCCTTCACCGATTTTGGACAGGGAGTGCA
>CM063497.1:57158432-57248432 GCA_032207245.1 Pardosa pseudoannulata
TACATATACATAAACACATACAAAACGTTTATAAATATATGATGGTCCTTCAGTCACATAATAAAATGTTAAAGAAAAACAAAAGGCAATCTTACCTGAACAAAAATGTAAATTCAGGTGAATCATTCTCTAAATTTCCCCTTCTCAGCACATCTTGCTCGTCGAAACCCCAGGCCTCTGCAAAACGATGAAAAGCAATCGATTAGCGGAGCACTCACGCACGCACGCTACGGAAGAATCGATAAGCGAGATTGAAAACGGTGGTGGGGGTGGTGGGGGATACATTAACACGAGGGGAGGGGGGGACAGCGATGGAATGGGAATGATAGAAGGCCGAATTTATTAGCGAATCTGGAGAGGAGGGGGATTCACTGCAGGTCATGAAAATAATTTACGGTCGTAATTGAAATTTGTGCTTTTCGTGCGTTTTTAAACGTGACCTTCAAATATGACTTTGGGAAAATGCCTGTTAAAAAACGTAATGAAGTATATTCAGACACTTTTACGCGTGCGGTTAGATGCAATATTGTTTACCCCAATTCTTCTTGTCATGTAAGAATCCTGTAACTGTAACTGCAAGTATCATGTAACTGCATTTACCATTATTAGTATGGTATTCCCTTTCAAATATCTACAATTAACTCCTTAGCATACAAATGAATCGGAATTTGATGCACCCGAAAATTCCCATTTAATTCCAATCAGCCCAACAGTCATATGCAAGCTTGGAAACAGAGCATTTGAAATTCGCATTATTATGTAAAAAATGGGAGGTCCGCATATGAATTGAATGGACTATAAGTAGTAGTTTAAAATAAATTAACACATCTATAAATTATGAAACATTTCAAAGCATGTTTAAATGGTTAGAAGAACTAACATTTTATAGACTTTATGTTGTTTTTGTTATATTTTTAAGGACGCATGACATTTCAATCATAACAGAAACGAAGCACATAAAATAAATTAATACATTTATAAATTATGAAACATATCAAAGCATGTTTAAATGGTTAAAGGAATTGACATTTTATAGACTTCTATGTATTTTTTGTTATAATTTTAAGGACTCATGACATTTTAACCCCTTCCAGTATGATTTAATAATGAAAAACTGCATGAAATAACCATTTAATTTTTATTTAAAATACTTGTTTCATTTTACAATTCTTACATATTCTTAATTAAAATCCACTTTTTACATAGTGTTAAATAATATCAGAAACAGTAAAATTAAGAAAATATCAAAGCAAAACATTAATAAGGTATACAGATAATAGTCTTCAAGCTAGTGGTACTTTTCAAAACAAAGTGCAAAGGAATTCTTAATTGTTTACACCGCCAAGTAGTCTCACTTTTAATTTGATTCTTGTAACACACACGGCATTTCTTAGTAGGTTTTTTTTTATTCTGACTCATTAATTTGGCAATGACTTGTACCAAGTAAACAATATGCAATAGTGACTTGTGATTTTCACAAGTGATAAAAGTGTTGCCAAATTCAGTACAATAGAAATTTTAAACTAAATTAATTATCATATTTAACAGTAACTTTAATAGCATGACGAGTGTAGCTCGTCATTGTTCGGTATGTTATGAAAAACTAATGACGAGCTAGACTCGTCATTTTACCGGAATGGGTTAAGTATCATGTTACTGCATTTAATATTAGTATGGTATTCAATTTCAAATATCTACAATTAACTTCTTGCCATACAAATGAAACGGAATTTGATGCACCCGAAAATTCCCATTTAATTTCGATCAGCCCAACAGTTATATGCAAGTCTGGAAACAAAGTATATGAAATTCGCATTATGTAAAAAATGGGAGGTCCGTATATAAAGTGAATGGACTATAAAATAGTATAAAGTAAATCAATACACCTATAAAGTATGAAATATTTCAAAGCGTGTTTAACCCCTTCCGGTAAAATGACGAGTCTAGCTCGTCATTAGTTTTTCATTCCATACCGCACAATGACGAGCTACACTCGTCATGCGATTAAAGTTACTGTTAAATATGATAATTAATTTAGTTTAAAATTTCTAGTGTACTGAATTTGGCAACACTTTTTATCACTTGTGAAAATCATAAGTCACTATTGCATATTGTTTACTTAGAATTTCTTGGTACAAGTCATTGCCAAATTAATGAGTCGGAATAAAAGAAAACCTACTAAGAAATGCCGCGTGTGTTAAAAGAATCAAATTAAAAGTGAGACTACTTGGTGGTGTAAACAATTAAGAATTCCTTTGCACTGTTTTGAAATGTACCACTAGCTTGAAGACTATTATCTGTATACCTTATTAATGTTTTGCTTTGATATTTTCTTAATTTTACTGTTTGTGTTATTATTTAACACTATGTGAAAAGTGGATTTTAATTAAGAATATGTAAGAATTGTAAAATGAAACAAGCTTTTTAAATAAAAATTAAATGGTTATTTCATGCAGTTTTTCATTATTAAATCATACCGGAAGGGGTTAAATGGCTAGAAGAATGATTAGAAGGTTAGAAGAGAAAGTGATTTTATATACTTCTATGTTGTTTTTCTTATAATTTTAAGGACACGTGACATTTTGAACATTTTAATCATAACAGAAACGAAGAACAAGTTGATGGACTGTAAGTAGTAGTATAAAATAAATTAATACATCTATAAAGTATGAAACATTTCAAATTATATTTAAATGGTTAAAGGAATTGACATTTTATAGACTTCTATTTTGTTTTTAAGGACGAATGACATTTTAATCATAACAGAAACGAAGCACTAGTTAATGGACTATAAGTAGTATTAAAATAAATTAATACATCTATAAATTAGGAAGCATTTCAAAGCATGTTTAAATGATTAAAGGAATTGATATTTTATAGACTTCTATGTAGTTTCCGTTATATTTTTAAGGACATATAACATTTTAATCATAATAGAAACGAAGCACAAGTTAATGGATTATAAGTATTAGTATAAAATATAATAATATATCTATAAAGTAGGAAACATTTCAAAGCATTTTTAAATGGTTAGAAGAATGATTAGAAGGTTAGAAGATGGTTAATGAAAATAATGGTTAGAAGAGAAAATGATTTTATATACTTGTATGTTGCTTTTCTTATAATTTTAAAGACACATGACATCTTGAACATTTTAATCAAAACAGAAACGAAGCACAAGTTAAATAAATGATTTGATATTATAGTTGTACGACGTGTATCATACAGTTCTTGACGTCTCAGATGTCAAAGTCTATATTAACACATGAAATGACTGACGTCTCCTAGATGTCATTTTTTGTTAATATACTCATAGTTAATTCAACTGTAACTATATGTATCGGCTTATATATGAGCCAAATCTATAAATCTAGATTATATCTCGAAATTCGAAACGAACTATAGCCTCTTTTGAAAACATTTGTGAAATTCACTCTTTATGCTTTTGAAAACAATTACTAAGTTCCAAATCCTAATTAGAAAAAAAGTATTAATCATTTGCTTCGAAGTTGTGACTGTTTTTCTGTTATATTTTGAAGATACATTAAAATTTCAGGTATCATTAACATTTAGATATAAATCGTTTTTCTTATTTAAGTTTTCTATCCAATATTTTAACAAAATACTTTTTAGCTTGAACTGGTACATAAAGTACTCCAAAGATGAACATGCATGTAAATGTTTCAGGTATATTGAACAGGCTAAATGTTGCTGAAGATCCTAAAATAATGACCTAACTAAAATACTGTACTTTTTGGGCATTTTAACACACTTTTTCAATGGGACATTTTTTTAACCCTTGGTGGTAAACAGCCTTCTCTAAGGATTAGGTTTATTATATTAGGCTTATTATTAAGATATTTACCACAAAAAAGGTTCACTACGTAACAGTAAAACAATCAAAAATAAAAGAAAAAAAGAGAGAATGTAATCATGAGTTATTTAAAAATGTCCATAGTTTAAATAATTAAAACGGAAAATCTGGAAGAAGGTAGAATTATGCTTATCGTTAATGTTAAAGTAAGAGAAAAAGCTTAAAACTAGCAAAAATAGGTTTAAAAAGATAACTAAAACTACAACGAAGCCCTAAATTTGGTAATGTTAACCCCTTCCGGTACGATTTAATAATGAAAAACTGTGCGTGAAGTAACCATTTATTTTTTATTTAAAAAACGTGTTTTATTTTACAATTATTACATATTCTTTATGAAAATCCACTTTTTACATAATGTTAAGTATCAGAAACGGTAAAATTAAGATAATAGTCTTCAAGATAGTGGTACTTTTCAAAACAAAGTGCAAAGGAATTCTGAATTGTTTACATCGCAGGGAGTCTCCCTTCCAATTTGATTCTTGTAACACACACGGCATTTCTTAGTAAGTTTTCTTTTATTCTGACTCATCAATTTGGCAGTGACTTGTACCAAGAAACTTTAAATAAACAATATGTAATAGTGACCTGGGATTTCCACAAGTAACAAAAGTGTTGCTAAATTCAGTACACTAGAAATTTTAAACTAAATTAATTATCATATTTATCAGTAACTTTAGTCGCATGACGAGTGTAGCTCGTCATTGTGCGGTATGGAATGAAAAACCAATGACGAGCTAGACTCGTCATTTTACCGGAAGGAGTTAATTGGGTTCCAAGATAATATTAAGAACACGTTGCTTTTACATAATTAAACTTGGGGTGGGTCTCCATGCATGGGTCCAGCCTAGGAAGTGATATAAAGCAAACACTTGACTGTACAGATATTTGAATTAGTGCTATTGTGTACTAAAGAGCGTTACAAATATCTTGAATAACATTTACATTTAAAAGTAACGAGAGAAAGGAACATAAATTGACAACAAAATGAAAACTTTGTTGCCATGAGAAATCATTCATAGAAAGTCAAGCTAAGAGATGCCTGTTAACCTTTTCGTTATCCTTCGGATGATTATTTCCCATCTACATGATCTTAAATAATACACCTGTGGGAAGCGCACAACCCATTATAACACATTGACCTTGCTATTATAATGATAGGAAGACTAATTCCCGCTTCAGTTTTGTGTTGTCATCTATTGTTCGATCGATTGAATAGAATTAGCACTTCTGTTTTGAAAGTTTGAAAACGTTGTATGAGAAAAAAATGGTCCACGAAAAGGTTAAGTAACGGAATGCAAAGTAAATTTAAACTTTTACGCGTGCGGTTATTTATAACATTATTTATCACAACACTTTGCCACTTTAATTATCCTGGAGCTATTTTCGTGGATTTTTACGATATTTCTTTTGAAGTCTATCTACAAATAGTAAATCTATGACTAAACTACTTTCATCTGTTCACATTTATCTGTTCATTCTGTACATATATCTTTATATATCTGTATTACGCATAAGGACTTCACCAATTAATGCACTGTTTTTTTGGAAAAGGCTGGCCAAAAAAATAAATCTTTTTATGTAAAAAACACAATTAGAAAGTTGAATTTAGAATCTCTATACCTCTCTCTATCTCTGTATCTCTAATACTCGAATAAGTACGTGTTATAGTTAACAATCCCATATAAATGATAAATATAAATAAAACATTATTTTTCACATTGTTATTTTCAATTCTCGATTGCATTCGAGTGTGAAAAATTATAGCAACATAAAGTACAATGCCGCTCGAATTATCTGGAGTGTACACAGTTTCGCCAGTTTAGCGCTCTCGAATTAACTCGAGCGTGCACGTTAAAGGGTTAAGCTAAAATTTTCCTCTTTTGCAAAAAATTAGTCTAGAAATTCACTCTTATGCTTTTAAAAGCAAAGATATACTAAATAGCAAACCAAAATTTTTGGAAAAATTATGTTAATCATCTATTTTGAAGTTGTTTTAAACTTGACATCTTTCTGTTCCTTTTTTCTGTATTTTGAAAGATACTTCAAAATTTCAGGTACTTTTACATATAAACTGTTTTTGTCATTTTTCTTAAGCTTTCTCATTTTTTTGTAAATCAATGATATCTTTTCAAATCTGGCTTAAACATCAAAGGGAACCTCAAAGTTGAATATACAAGTAAATGAGGTAATTTATCCGGCTTAATATTGCTGCAGGTCACGAAATTAATTTATGAATAATTTATTATCATCTTTTACCTTACTGTCCTCTTGAAATGTGACCTTCAGACGTGACATTTGAGAGCTGCGGGTTAAGTAACAGAATGTAAAAGCAAATTTAGAGACTTACGTGTGCGATTATCTGCGACAAAGTGTTTACTAAAATCCTTGGTGTCAGCTTCATTATCTTCGAACTGAATTTACTCTTAGCAAAGAAATTCCTTTCCAATCTATCTAACATTTACTATATTATATTGAATTTATTTTATCTGTTTAAACATTTGTACATAGACACTTACATGGGGATACCACATATATAGAAAAATTGAATACTGATACAATATTAATATATTGATTGTAAACAGATTTGGAACTGAATTCTTTACTAAATCGGCTAAAATTGAGTTCAAAGATCAATAAGACAGACATAGAATATCTATCCATCTAATCCCCCCAACATATATGTGTATATATATATATATGTGTGTGTATATGTGTATATATATATATATATATGTATATATATATATATATATATATATATATATATATGTATGTATATATATATATATATATATATATATATATGTGTATATGTGTGTATGGGTGTATGTATATATATATATATGTGTACATATATATATATGTGTATATGTGTATATATATATATATATATATATATATATATAATATATATATATATATATATATATATATATATATGTGTGTCTATATATAAACGTATGCATTTGGGACGTGAAATTCGAAGTTTAATAATTCTGGAATTTCTTCGATGGCAAGCGGTTCCATGTATCAAATATATACCTACATTAGAGGAGTAATAATAAATAAATAGAAAGTAAGACTTAAAGATACAAATAATAGGGGTATTTCTATAGATTTTCTTATGAGTTTCAGATATATGTACCGTAATTTTTATTTAGATGACTTTAAAAAACATTATGATTACGAAGAATTTATCAATGAAATTCTTAGAAAAAATTGTAGACAGTCAACAATTGATCAATTTTTTAAATTATGTATATAATTCTTATGTTTCAACCCACTGAACGGACGCGTCGATGGGGGTTCGACAGCGAATTCCTGTTCGAAAACGGACCTGTCGACCCCTCCTCGTTCGTTGTGTTTATTCTTATTTCGGCACGGCCGTCACCCTCTCGACGCAGGTGGTCGGTTTGAAATTTGTCACGCCGTTTACGTGTCGTCAAACTATTCAGGCGCTCATGGCGCGTTTCACTGCAATACTCTGGGGATTAATTGGCACCTGCTCTCTACTCTATTCTTGAGCTCTTGCCTTTCACCCCCCACATACTCACTGATTCTACGAACTCCAGACAGTGGCCTCAAAATGTATTGATAATTTTCTTGATAAAAGAATACATGTTTTGCAAATAATTCATAAAATCTTTGACATTGACAAATATTTTGAACAAGTTAAATGGATTTTATTTTAAATATAAGTAAATGCATAGTGTTAAAGATAAGTACTAAATCTCTTTTGAAATCACTTAAGAAAAGGATATCAATCACGTGGGATGAATTAATTTTTGGGTTCTATGAAAAATTTATTCACCCCACGTGTTGCATTTTTGCTGACCGCTTGCAGGTTTATACTCACTTCGATTCCAGTGCTAATAAGATTCTGTAGATTGATTTTATTCAGTTACCTGAAGGTGTAAAATTATAATAAATTGGATACGTCTTTTTTAATTCAGAGTTCATCTGACAGTGAAACAGAAAGTAGTATACATAAAGGACAAAATAAATACTATAAGAAAATATTTCGCCATCTTTTAGATTTAACAATATCTCATTCTTTTGTTTTGTATAAGAAAAATTCTGGGACTAAAGATCAGATTGACTTTAGATTGAGCTTAATTGAAAAAATTATAGGAGTATATCATACAAAATCTCAGTTAGATTCTTATGGAAAGTATACTAATTTCGGTATCTCATTAAGATTAACTGATAGCCATTTCTCAAGTTATGTGCCACATACATCTTACTAAAACTAAGGGTTTTTAAAAAAAAAAAAAAAAAGGGGGGGGGGACAAAAAAACAAAGGAGAAGATGCATAGTTTGTGCTTCTAAGCGTAATTCTGATGGTAAAAGAGTAAGAAAAAAATCTAGGTGTATGTGTACAGACTGTGATGTCGGTTTATGTATTATCCCTTGCTTTGAAATGTATCACACAAAAGATTTTTGATAGTACAAATGTAAGTATATTTTGGGTGATAAAACTTAGTTTTCATTAAATACATTATAAATTAATATTTAATTTCTTTTTTATCACAATCTTTGGCCATGAAAATTTTGAGCTATGTTCTTTATAAGACCAAGCAATAGGGAAGCGACGCAACGAGCTAAAGTTTGCTGCATTGCTTTTTACGACTGAATTAATTAAAAGTGCATTTCCAAATGTAATATTTTTAAATCACATATTTAATTAAAACTTATTTTTAAAACAAGCATTTCAGTGTTGTATACATTTAATTTAAATTCAATAATTTTGTTCCAAGTTGCTTCACACATTTAATGAAATATACTTTTAACCATGAATATATGTATGTATTTATATAGACAGATATAAATATTAATATATATATATATATACACTCATATATATTTAATAAGGCATTTTTTGTTTTATCTTTGAAAAGCCAAAGCTATTACTTCCCTGCTCGATTTCTCAACAAGTTGTGTGTATATATATATATATATATATATATATATATATATATATATATATATAATATATATATATATATATATATATATATATATATTAATATTATACTTTTAGTCATTTTATGTTGTTTTAGTTGAAAATTAAGGAAAGTTAAGGGAGGGGAAGGGGGAAATTTGGACAAGTGAAATTTTTAATTCCCCTCCTCTTTTCAAAAAATACACACTAATTTCACACTTGTTTTACGTTTCATTAAAGAAAAACTTCTTTTATATATAATTTTCTATTTAATTATTGCTTGACCTCTTATTTACCAGTTAAGCTTCGTACATTCCTATGAGAAAATTCATTATAAATCGCTCACCCTTTTTTATCTTTCCCATCTTAGTTCAGAATCTAGGACATCTAACTTATCTATTTGTCCCAGGTTGTGATTTATCTCAAATTCTATTTCAACTACATATAGAAAACTATAAAGAGATATTCTTTACTTTGTGCTTTGGATTTTTAATTAAAAGCAATACTTTTTAAATAATAACTAAAAGACCCATTATCCATTTTTTTATTATTTGAATTTTTAAAGAATTTATAATTTTATTTTTTAAATCATAAAGTCAAATTAATTTATCTTCTTTCTAAATGAAAGAAAATGACCTTTTTAAACAGTTCTTCGTTTGTGAGTTAAATCAAATATAACATGCATTTACATTTTAAAATTAATTTTTGAAATTTTATTATTTTAAATTTGTATTATTTTCTGCATGTATAATACTTGTAGAGTGTATAATACTTGTAGTATGTATAATACTTGTAATATTACAAAGCGATAATAATTGAAAGAAACTAATTTTGGGTAACGGAACTCCTTTGCCGTGCAAGGAAAATAACATAAAAGTAGCCTGACAACTTTTAAACGGGCAACTCTGGTATGGTGAGGTAAGTTCCGTCTGGAATTTACGAAAGGGGTGACTGCTTTGAAAGGGAAAAAGTTGGGGAGGGTGGTCGGTGGATGGGTTAAAGGATAATATACAGTACATAAATATAATTTTTTTTCATTTTATTGTGAAATTTAGTACGTGTGAAAAAAAAGAGGGGGAGGTAAATTTATCTAATTTTTATATCGTTTATTGTTATCAGTCGGTTATTGTTATCAAAATCAAGTTGTCCCAAACTGATCACATTAAGCGGAGTCCACTCTATTGTACTCATTTATGTTAGATTTAAAATAAACAAAAGCCTGATTTATTTTCCTCCTCGCGTAACCGAATGAGTTCAGATTCGGATACAATCATGACATGCAATTACAGCGAACGTCAAAGATAACCAAAGATATCCCTTACGAGGAAAATAAATCGATTCAGGCCACGTCACACTTGCTCTTTGGTGAGTTATTGACGAGACCACTCCGTTTCCGCTCACCTGCCCTCTTTCCCATCCGCTGCCGAAATGAAACAATAAAGGAACGGAAGAAAGAAAAAAGAAAAACAGCTACTTCCACTTCGACTTTAATATTCAAGGATAAAACTTCTACGCAAAATGTCGTTTGCTACAGGAAGAAACTGGAAAATGCTGAGCTTGTTTCAAATACTTTATCGCTATTTTGCAGCGAAATTTAAGTATATGAGTGAACATTTTTGCTAAAGGAAATTCTGATGTCGAATCAATCGTGCATCGATGCTTCTGGACAAATTAAAAGTTTTATTCTACCAACCCTAAGCTTTCTACTCTAGTTTATTTTTGTGTTATAAACTGACAAAGCAATTTTATCTATGTGTGGAATCCACTTTATAAATTTCGGTTTATTATGTTAAAAGCAAAACAATTATTTAAATTTATTATTTTGTTTATGTGAATTTATTTATCATTGTTTAATTTTTGTCACCGTGAACTGAACGATACTGAAAAAGTATATTATTTTGTACGCTGTGGCAACAAGCAAGTTCTCGTTCTATTTTGTTTAATTAACAGTGTTCTATGAAAAAATTGTCATATAACTAGATGAGTCTTGGACTCTAGTTGGCATGTTAATTTGTGAAATAAATGAGATTTGGCAGTATTAATACTTTTAGAGTATTAATTTTCAACACAAGAAACTCTTTTTTTATTTTTACGACACTATATTTTCACACATCTCTTTAGTTAATTCTCTCGCTCATTGTCGTTTCATTCTCATTGAAGGAAATTTAAGTATCAGCTGGCAAAGCCCGTAAACCCAGTTGACCGATATTCTAACGGTAATGAAGCCAAAAAAGTTACATAAAGTATTTAAATATTTAACATTTAACTATATTCAAGCTTAGTATCTGAACACAAGTACTCGCATGTTGTACATTCTACTAATTGTACACAAGAAGTAAACGGAATTAAGTTAGAAAGTCAACAAAACATAGATTAAGGTATTTAAAAATTTAACTATATTCAAGCTTAGTATTTCAACACAAACTCTCGCGGGTTATACATTGTACAACATCGTACACAGCAAGTAAACGAAATTATGTAAGAAAAACAAAATTAAGAAAAATTAAAGTATTTCAAAATTTAACATTTAAATTTATTCAAGCTTAGTATTTGAACAAAAATACTCGCGGGTTGTACATTGTACTAATTGTACACAGCAAGTATAATATATATATAATATATATATAATATATATATAATATATAATATATATATATATATATATATATATATATATATATATAAAAGAAATATATTATATATATATATATATATATATATATATATATATATATATTAAATATATATACATACATATATTTGTCTATTTCTATGTTTATATATTTCAATATAAAATATGAAAAGTTGGTTAAAAAATTAAATGATTTTCGATCTATTGAGATTTAACTGAATAACTAAATTGACGCTCAAAACATTCGCTCCCGGTACAATTGTACCCGCACACAATGTTTCAAGGATATTCTAGAACTCCTAGAACAAAAAGAAACCTAAACGTAATTAGATTAAAATAAAATCCTGACATCGCCTGTACTAGAATTCGATCCTGGGACTTTAGTAATGAAGTGTGCCGAGCATTGAGCCAGATACGTTGGCGGTGAAGGATTTCAAGCGGCATTATATAATAACCTCAACAAAAGAGCAATTTTGGATTAAAAACAATTCAATCGAATCAAATTGAGAATCTAATCGATTCTCAATAATATTTCAAATACTTTATCACTATTTTGCGACGAAATTTAAGGCTATGAGTGAACATTTTTGCGAAAGGAAATTCTGATGCTGTCGCAATCTTGCATGGATGCCTCTGGATAAATAAAAGTTTTATTCTACAATCACTAAGTTTTCTACTCAAGATCGTTCTTGTGTTATAAACTTATGAACATATTTTATCTATCTTCACACACGTGTTTTTAGTTTATTTACTCGTTCATTGTCGTTTCATGCTCATTGAAGGAAATTTCAGGATCATCTGGCAAAGCTCATAAATCCTGTTGACTGATATTCTAAAGGTAGTGAAGCCAAAAAAGTCACATAAAGTATTTAATATTTAACTATATTAAAGCTTAATATTTGAACATAAGTACTCGCGGGTTATACATTGTACAACATCGTACACAGCAAGTAAACGAAATTAAGTAAGAAAATAAGCAAAATTAAGATAAAGTATTTAAAAATTTAACATTTAACTAATCAAGCTTAGTATTTGAACAAAAGTACTCGCTGGTTGTACACTGTACTAATTGCACACAGCAAGTAAACAAAATTAAGAAAGTAATCAAAATTAACACATTGTATGCTGGACTAGTACTAGTACGTTTTCTGACGATTGATTCTTGAGCGCGGGTCACGTACTAGCACGGGTTACTGTAACAGCATTTGCTTCTGGGTACAAAAAGAATGGTATATACAGGAAAACGAAGCCGAATGTTCTCGTCTACTACATAAATTCTGGAAATATTTAGACACATAAAAACTAGTTTTTACATCAGTCGATGAGGAACCAGAGAAAGGGAAAAATTTAAACTATATACTACTATTTCTATTTGATTTTTCATATTTACGATACTATTATAAATTTATCCATTAAAAATATATTTTTTGTTTACAAAAATCTTATGGCTGTGATTTATACATTTCTATTAATATATTTGTTTATATATTTCAATGTAAAATACGAAGAGTTGGTTGAAAAATTAAACAATTTTCGATCTATTGAGATTTAACTGAATAACTAAATGTACGCGCATAACACCAGCTCCCGGTACAATTCAGCTGCAAAATGCACCCGCACACGTGTTAAGGTGCATCAATAGACTCCACTGTAAGAGGTATATTAAAAGTCTACTCAGCTACAAGTGATATTTTGAATAGATATACGTTGGACTGGCATGAGATGCACAAAACAATTAAGCTGCGAAATGTACCCGCACACAATGTGTTAAGATAAATTAAAGTTTTTGAGCACAAGTACTCGTTGGTTGTATATTTTACTACATTGTACACAGCATGTAAACAAAATTAAGATATATTAAAAGAAATATGCATAATATAAATTTTAATAATAAATACCTTTTAAAAATATAAAAACTATTTGGATAACGTCAAAATAAATTGTGTGCCATACTGCACAAATGTGTTAGCACCACTAACTATATTAAATTTTACCTGATAACACCTTTGTTGGTGCAATAGACAAGTAAATACCGCAACTGCACGTTATTTACATACCAATCTATTAAATACATGACACGTAATTGCTTATATCCAATGGTTTTAGAACAGAAACACCTTCAATGTGTTTTGCCAGTGGCTTATATTCTAGCCTATCTCTATGATCTTTTGTACTTGATAAAAAAGTCAAATATCGATAGACAATGATTAAAATTATCTGAGGTGTGGTCTTATTGTATACTAGACGCATCCAGAAAGTAAGTTTCCCTATGTTTTTTACTTTAAAGTAAACGTAATTAGCCGTGTCAATTGAGCGTGTATAACAGATCTATGACGTATTAATCGTATGCCAACTGAACAAGTCCCGATTCATGCCTGTAGCGGGATAGTAGTGGTCCGAAATGGAAACTAATTCCTTCTCCTGCCGCCTGCAATGTTCGTTCGGTGATCTTGAATGCACAAAGTATTGTGCCAATTGAAATTAATCTTCAGCTCTGTGAGGTCTAAGAACTGAAACTGACGACCGAACACAAAATTCAACGCTTAGGAGCAGCTCTGACCTTTCTGTAACGGTATCACGTTGACGGCGACGAGTTCCTCGACAGGATCGTCAAAGGCAATGAGACATTGCTTTCGCTCTTTACCCCAGAAAACAAGCAGCGGTCAATGCATTGGCATCATAGTGGATCTTCTGTCAGGACCAAATTCAAACAGACGCTTTCGGTACGGAAAGGGGTGTGCACGGTGTTCTGGGACAGGAAGGCTAGTTCGATTCACAGGCGGCAAAGTTCTACGACAGAGATATACAAAAGTTGATCCCACAGTAAGACAAGTGTCTGAATTCTGGTGGTGGCTATGTTGAAAAATAGCTGAAACATTGCTGTACTTGTTGCCAATAAATATGTCCGTGAAATTGTGAGTTCTTTTTTTATTTTATATAGGGAAACTTACTTTCTGGATGAGTCTCGTATATACACGTTTTAAAAGAATTAATATCCCTCTCATATTCAAGAGTATCTGTTCTCCCATAAAGTTCGGAAAGGGGAAAATAATCCATATGTTAATACAGAAATCAACCTTTTTTATTTACGTTAATTATACTTGAAATCATGATATTACAAATTATACATTTGTGTGAGCGAAATTTCCAGAAGAAAAGCATCTTTATCGCTTCGGTAAGTCAAATGCATTGCATTGGAAGACAAACGCTCGGAAGTACCAGTCTTCTTACAGTTGTGTCTTAAAAGTTGCTTTATACATATTGATGCATAAATCTATGCACAATGTTTAACAAGTTATCAAGAAACCGGGGAGATGTTTGGCAACAAAACTTTTATATGCCAAAGAAACTTCGAGAAAGCCTTAGCATTTTCCAGAATTTACTACGATCACCGCTAAAACTGAAAAATGACTTTTCTTGCCTATTCATAAGACATGGGCATAGATAGAGAGTAAGTTCTATTAAGAATGATGCAGGGGTATAGACAGTGTTATTTTTTATTTAGCGAACTTGAAATACAATATTTCAGCAATTTTTAAACAGCCCTGTACTTTTAAAAGATCCCATATATAATAATAGACTAAGTTATATGTCCGCCTGTCCTCGAATTTATGAATCGGTTGGACCTGGAAGGGATACAGGCATCCATATTGGATTCTTAATGAGTTAAGGTTACGAATATTCGAAATCCACCCCTTCTCACCTTTTCTAACATTTAATATGCCATTATTTCAAGCTTTATTTTCCGCGGTTAGGAGCAGGCAATTAAATTTATCAATTTGTCACATAATAGGTAGAAATAACATTTTTTCTAGCATTATCACATCATTCATTTAACCATGTCATTTAATCATTTATTTTAAATTGCTTAAATATCGTCTGCATTATTTTCATATGTTTTTTTACTGAACTTAGATATTAAGTAGACAATTTTCTTTTATATTTGCCTAAAATAATAGATTAGGTATATATGTGATAATTTTAAATTTAATAGTAGATTATTTTTTGTTGCAGTGAAAAAATTATCAGCTATATTAACAACAAATTCTATCTACCTCGAAGGTGCAGTGAAAATGATAGTTTCAATCCTTTATTTCTATTAATTACTGTAGCAAAAAAAATGGGAAGAACTTGACGATAATTTCGACGTAGCTAAGAAGACTTTGAATTATCTTTCTAAATGAATGCAATGTGATTCTAAACTACATTCACAGTATCGGGAGAGTTTAGAGGAGTATGAAGATAAATTAATTATTGAGCTTGTAACAAATAATTCTCAACCAAAAAAAAAAATTATCCCCCTCATAGGGTACTTTACAATTCTGGAAAATTAAAAATTTTACTAATCCCGTCATATGATGGGCTATACGCTAGTTCTTAAATAATGTTTGTTTGGTGCTAACTAAGTGAACTAACTCCGAATAGAAATCCAGATCACTAAAAAATCTGAATAAAAAAATCGTTGGTTTTAAACCAAAACAAGCAATTTAAAAGTTTCATGTTATCGACAGGAAAAAAACCCAACTGAGAATTTTTCTTTAAAAGAAAATTAACTTGTACTGTTCCTTTAAACTTTAAGGATTTCCTTTTTTCGGGTATTCCTTTAGTAAATTTCTTATTTTCCGCCAAACATTTTCAAGGGAAGGGAAAGAAACAGCGACGTAATAAATTACTTTCTCGATGTACAACATTCTTGTTGACGCAGGGAAATTTTTTTTTCTAAGACATTCGAGAGAAAAATAGTTAGCCATTTCCCCAAATAGCTATTTTTTCTCCTTCAGGAGGCAAAGCGAATCCTGTTCGGAAATCGGAGAAAACCTCAGAGAGTTTTAACCGGAGCATAAAAAATAACATTATTTCCCTAAAGATAAAGATTTTGTAGGAAATATGCTTGGGAACAAATCGCTGTTACAGCAAGCCTTAAGTGTACCTTATGTGTTCTTGTAAATTTCACGTTCTGGAACTGTCTTTATTTTAACATGCAAACACTAGTGGAATTATGTTAGCTGTAATAGGTAAGGGGCTGTAAAAGAAGAAAAGACAGATGTTTACCGTCTTTTATAGTATAAACATTTAAGTAGATGTAATATTTTAAACTAGAATATAGTCCGTCATACGACGGGATCAGTAAAATATTTAATTTTCTAGAATTGTAAAGTACCCTATAATGCAGGTAAAAAATGGTTTGTTTTTTGGCTGAAAATTACACGGAACATAAAAAATAAATTGTTTCCCTAGAGATAAAGATTTTGTAAGGAATATACTTGGAAACAAATAGCTCTTACAGCAGAACACATAAGTGTACCTTATGTGTTCTTGCAAATTTCACGTTCTGCAACAGTCTTTATTTTAACATGCAAACACTAGTGGAATTATGTTAGCTGTAATAGGTAAGGGGCTTTTTGAAGAAGAAAAGACAGATATTTACCGTCTTTTATAGTATAAACTTTTAAGTAGATGTAATATTTTAAACTAGCATATAGCCCGTCATATGACGGGATAAGTAAAATATTTAATTTTCTAGAATTGTAAAGTAACCTATAAGGCCGGTAAAAAAATGGTTTGTTTTTTGACTGATAATTAACCGGAACATAAAGAATAACACTATTTCCCTAAAGATAAAGATTTCGTAGGAAATATGCTGGGACACAAATCGCTGTTACAGCAAGCCGTAAGTGTACCTTATGTGTTCTTGTAAATTTCACGTTCTGGAACTGTCTTTATTTTAACATGCAAACACTAGTAAAATTATGTTAGCTGTAATAGTGAGGGGGTTTTTGATGAAGAAAAGACAGATGTTTACCGTCTTTTACAGTATAAACTTTTGAGTAAATGTAATATTTAAAACTAGCATATAGCCCTTCATACGACGGGATCAGTAAAATTTTTAATTTTCTAGAACTGCAAAGAACGTAAGAGAATTGTAAAATCTAGAATAAAGTTCTAGTGCTGTAAAGTATCAAGGCAGGTAAAAGAAAAGGTTTGTGTTTTGGCTGAGAATTATCTGGTTTAAGCTCAATAATTTGTTTATCTTTACTGACCGCGTGCTAGTTGCTAACTTTAATTTATCTTGTCATATTACGGGATAGGATGGTCAGCAAAGGTTTTAATATTAACAGTGATTTAATGGTATATATGAATGATGTCCAAAATTTAGTACCGTAGCTAAACGAATCTTCCGAAAACATTGAAATGTTTTTGCGCACCGATTACCAGTGCCTGTGAAATACAGTCAGTTATTCGGTTTTGGCAGCAAAGAACGTTTCAGCAGTTGAAATTCATCAACAGGTAAGTGAGGTACATGTACCCAATATAAAGGGATTAGCATATAGCCCGTCATATAACGGGATAAGTAAAATTTTTTTATTTTCTAGAACTGTAAACTACCCTATACGGCAGGTAAAAAAAATGGTTTGTTTTTTGGCTGAGAATTATCTGGTACACACTTAATAATTTGTTTATCTTTACTGACCGCATGTTAGTTGTCAACTTTAATTTATTTTGTCACATTATGTGATAGGATGCTCAGCAAAGTTTTTAATATTCACAGTGATTATATGAAGTATGTCCAAAATTTAGCACCGTAGCTAAACGAATTTCCAGAGAACATTGAAATGTTTTTGCGCACCAATTCTCAGCATGACTTACTCGACAAATGACGCAGTTTGCTTTTGTTTTGTAATAATGCGTATCTTCGAAATGTTTAAAATTTATCATACCAGCGGCTGTTAAATAAAGTCAGTAATTCGGTTTTGGCAGGAAAGAATGTTTCATCAGTGGAAATTCATCAACAGGTAAGTGAGGTACGTGTACCCAATATAAAGGGATTAGCATATAGCCCGTCATATAACGGGATCAGTAATTTCTTTTTATTTTCTAGAATTGTAAAGTACCCTATACGGCAAGTAAAAAATGGTTTGTTTTTTGGCTGAGAATTATCTGATACACTCTCAATAATTTGTTTATCTTTACTGACCGCATGTTAGTTGCCAACTTTAATTTATTTTGTCATATTACATGATTACATGATGCTCAGCTAATGTTTTAATATTCACAGTGATTATATGAATTATGTCCAAAATTTAGCACCGTAGCTAAGCGAATGTCCTGAGAACATTGAAATTCTTTTGCAAACCGATTCCCAGCATGACTTATTCGACAAATGACGCAGTTTGCTTTGGTTTTGTAATAATGCATCCCTTTGAAATGTTTAAAATTTATCATACCAGTGGCTGTGAAATACAGTCAGTAATTCCGTTTTGGCAGCAAAGACAGTTTCAGCAATTGATATTCATCAACAGGTAAGTGAGATACATGTACTCAATATAAGAGGACTAGCATATAGCCCGTCATATAACGGGATCAGTAAAATTTTTAATTTTCTAGTACTGTACAGTACCCTTTAAGGCAGGTAAAAAAAATGGTTTGTTTTTTGGCTGAGAATTATCTGGTACACTCTCAATAATTTGTTTATCTTTACTGACCGCATGTTACTTGCTAACTTTAATTTATCTTTTCATATTACTGGATAGGATGGTCAGCAAAGGTTTTAATATTGACAGTGATTTAGTGGTATATATGAATGATGTCCAAAATTTAGCACCGTAGCTAAAGTATCTTCAGAGAACATTGAAATGTTTTTGAGCACCGATTTATAGCATGACTTACTTGACAAATGATGCAGTTAGCTTTGGTTTTGTAATAATGCCTCCCTTTGAAATGTTTAAAATTTATACCAGTGGCTGTGAAATACAGTCAGTAATTCGGTTTCGGCAGCAAAGAACGTTTCATCAGTTCAAATTCATCAACAAGTAAGTCAAGTACATTTACCCAGTATAAAGGGACTAGCACATATCCCGTTATATAAAGGGGTCAGTAAAATTTTCAATTTTCTACTATTGTAATACCCCTTATAAATCAGGTAAAAAATTTGTTTTTTGGTTGAGAATTATCTGGTACACGCTCAGTAATTTGTTTATCTTTACTGACCGCATGTTAGTTGCCAAATTTAATTTATCTTGTCATATTACATTACAGGATGGAGAACAGAGGTTTTCATATTGACAGTGATTATTTAGCGATATATATGAATGGCATCCAAAATTTAGCGAATCGATTGCAAATCACGTGGTTATGTATAAAAAACAAACACACAAAAGAACAAACTTCTTAAATTTTACAGATATTTAACTTGAAAGCTAGATTTTATTAGTCCGTGAAATACAGACTCCTAGACTTTTATGAAAATAATTTGTTGTTAATACCGGGGATAAAATTTTCATTGCAACAAAAAATATCGATGATTAAATTTAAAATTAGCACATATGTACCTAATCTATTATTTAATACAAATATAAAAGAAAATTACTAGGTAAAAATAAAAAAAATTTGTAACATTGTGACATCTTTCCTTTAACCATCTCATTTAATCATTTCTTATTTTAAATTATTTAAATATCGTCTGCATTATTTTCCTACGTTTTATCACTGAACTTAGATATTACGTAAATAATTTTCTTTTATATTTAGCTTAAATAATAGATTTGGTATATATGTGATAATTTTCAATTTACTTATCGACTATTTTTTTTGCAATGAAAATTTTATCACCGGTATTAACAACAAATTCTCTTCATAAAAGTCTAGGAGTCTATTTCACTGACTAATAAATATCTAGCGCTAAGTTATATATCTTTGAAAATTAAGAAGTTTGTTCATTTGTGTATTTGTTTTTCATACATAATCACACGGTTTGACTAAATTAATTCAATGTGATTCTAAACTGCATTCACAATATCGGGAGACTTTAGAGGAGTGTGAAGATAAGTTATGGAGCGTGTACCAGATATTCTCAGCCAAAAAGCAAACCATTTTTTTACCTGCCTCATAGAGTACTTTACAATTCTGGAAAATTAAACTTTTACTAATTCCATAATATGACGGGCTGTATGATAGTTTTTAATAACAGTTACTTATAGATGATTGTTTATCAGTTTTAAGTTACTTATTTATCATTGAAGTAAATAATAACTAAAAATTACACTAAAGCAATCACCGAAAGCTATTATACATTAACCTTTATAAAAAAATTGGGTTAATAATAAACTTAGATGAAACTAGATTTCTTAATAATAAACAAACTTTCCAGTTAGTCCAGAGGCAGACAGGCTCATTTAAGTTAGCTAAAAAATAACAGGTTTGGTTTGGAGCTCTACGGTCTACTGTTTTGCACACGAGGGCTAATGAGACCGGGACCTACAGCTTAAAGCCGATTTTGAATGGCTACAAATAACCATGCCCGCAGAGGGATTCGAACCCGTGAACTCCGGTTCCGAAGAGCAGAGCTCTACCATTCGAATATCTTTCGGCAACTGACTTATAGAAAAAGCATCTAGTACTTTTGTATTTACTGGGTTCATTACAAAATGACTGACATCTTTGCAATCCACAAAATTCTTCAATTTTCTTATGAAAGTGTCGCAGTAAGTTAATCTTGGCATATTACCTCTTCGCCAAATGCAAAGATGTATATATAGCAGGGGATGACTAATAATTAATGGTTTGGTTTGGGGCACAACGGTCTACTTTTTGCAACACGAGGGCTAATGAGACCGGGACCTACTGCTTAAAGCCGATTCCGAACGGCTACGAACATCCATGCCACAGTGGGATTCGAACCCACGAACTTCGGTTCCGAAGGCCAGCACCCTAACCATTCGGCGATCGTTTGGCTAAGGAATGAATTGTGAAGGAATGACTTGATTCAAGGACTCCAAAGTCGTACTTAGTGCGTGGTAAAGGTGACATCTGCCACGTGCGCATCAAACTTAGGTGCACCACACTATGAAGAAAATAGGGTCCGAAAGAGAACTATTCGCCCAGAGTATAAATAAGGAAAAATTGGAACAGTTTTTTAATTATAAAACCCAATGTATCTATAAATAATTTTTTTAAAGAATTTTCTTATTTTTTAAAATGCTTTTAGAAACTAAACTTGTTATATATTCTAACAATATGTTTACCAAACACTCCTAATATGCTTTAATAGAAATCCGAAAATTCGTTTTAATTTTTAAAGTTAATAAAACTAAATTTAAATTTAAAAATTCACCAATTTTCAATAAAATTTCAACTTTTAAATAAAAAATATTTTTCTAAAAAACAGTTCAGTTTATTAGCAAAATACCTACATGGAGTAAGAATATTTAAGTATTAATGAGGTAAAATAGAAGAATTAAAAATTAATGTACTAGAAACATTTTAAGAATTAACAAAAAATTTTGCTAGTTTTTTCTGAATATATGATAGAAAAAATCATGTTTACATATTTTCACACTATATATGGTGGTAGAGGCGAAGACCAATTTTTTGTCACGGGGGCTAAAAAACCTAGTTAAGGTCCTGAAGGATTCCTCTGGAGAATTATGGCACTGGACGTGAACGGACATGTTAATGGCCCATTAAGATGAAGTACTGGACAGAAGTCACGTGAGGTCAAAAGGTCAGGAACTATGGCCACCTGCATCTTAAAAGGGTGCCCGTGGAAAATTGATATAGGACCCTGGGATGCATCAGGGAGAGGATCCAGATTGCTTGTAGTAAGCTAATAGCAAAAAGGGTTACATCCAATATTTATTACTACGGAAAAATCTGAATGAGCCTCAATAACGATTGGGCGAGAAGGATACAAGTAATTGACAGAAGTCAAGTGAGGCCAAAAGGTCAGGAACTATGAACACCTGCATCGTGGAAGGGTTCCCGTGGAAAATTGATATAGGACCCTGGGATGCATCAGGGAGAGGATCCAGATTGCTTGTAGTAAGCTAATAGCAAAAAGGATTACACCCAATATTTATTTCTACGGACAAATCTGATTGGTTCTCAACGATTGGGAGAGAAGGATACAAGTGATTGACAGAAGTCACGTGAGGCCAAAATGTCAGGAACTATGGCCACTTGCATCGTGAAAGGGTTCCCGTGGAAAATTGATATAGGACCCTGGGATGCATCAGGGAGAGGATCCAGATTGCTTGTAGTAAGCTAATAGCAAAAAGGGTTACACCCAATATTTATTACTACGGACAAATCTGAATGAGCCTCAATAACGATTGGGCGAGAAGGATACAAGTAATTGACAGAAGTCAAGTGAGGCCAAAAGGTCAGGAACTATGAACACCTGCATCGTGGAAGGGTTCCCGTGGAAAATTGATATAGGACCCTGGGATGCATCAGGGAGAGGATCCAGATTGCTTGTAGTAAGCTAATAGCAAAAAGGGTTACACCCAATATTTATTTCTACGGACAAATCTGATTGGGTCTCAACGATTGGGAGAGAAGGATACAAGTGATTGACAGAAGTCACGTGAGGCCAAAATGTCAGGAACTATGGCCACTTGCATCGTGAAAGGGTTCCCGTGGAAAATTTATATAGGACCCTGGGATGCATCAGGGAGAGGATCCAGATTGCTTGTAGTAAGCTAATAGCAAAAAGGATTACACCCAATATTTATTACTACGGACAAATCTGATTGGGTCTCAATAACGATTGGGCGAGAAAGATACAAGTAATTGACAGAAGTCACGTGAGGCCAAAATGTCAGGAACTATGGCCACTTGCATCGTGTAAGGGTTCCCGTGGAAAATTTATATAGGACCCTGGGATGCATCAGGGGGAGGATCCAGATTGCTTGTAGTAAGCTAATAGCAAAAAGTTACACCCAATATGTATTACTACGGACAAATCTGATTGGTTCTCAACAACGAGTGGGTGAGAAGGATACGAGTGATTGACAGGATCTCCAAGGAGAGAAAGGCGTGAAAGAGAAGGAGAAAAGACGAGGGTTCCCTACAGGAGGAGTCCTTACCGTCCTGAATCTATTTATTTCTGATTCCCTGATCCGTGCTTTGACAGATACCCGTCTCTGTATTTGAGCCGCTGAGTGCACAATTTGATTAACTCCATTTTTAAAAAATTACAAATATATTATAAAATCTCTTAAAAGGTGCCAAGAGTAGCCTATTCAACGACCCACTGACCCAAAAAATTTATCATTAATCCATGCTGATAACTAAAATTGAGGAATATTGGTTTGAATGAGAACTGCTTGGCATATTTTGTGCATTGAAGTTCCAGTTTATCAATAACCAAAATATGGAGTTAGTCAATGTGTGCAATGAACGGCTCATTTTATGTGCCTGTTCTCCTGGCCCCGATAACTGCAATTCCTGTCTCAAGTATGCCCCAGCTTCAAGTCCGAGCTGATCTGTTAATAGAGACTTCAACTCAACCCGGAGTCGCACTGCGGCAGATGCCCGTCGCTGCTGTTTTTGTTCGCCCGTTCTCCTGTATCCCGAGTAAGTCACCTCCTCATACTTTAACTCCTTCCGGTAAAATGACGAGTCTAGCTCGTCATTAGTTTTTCATTCCATACCACACAATGACGAGCTACACTCGTCATGCGATTAAAGTTACTGTTAAATATGATAATTTAGTTTAAAATTTCTAATGTACTGAATTTGGCAACACTTTTATCACTTGTGAAAATCACAAGTCACTATTGCATATTGTTTACTTGGTACAAGTCATTGCCAAATTAATGAGTCAGAATAAAAGAAAACATAAGAAATGCCGTGTGTGTTACAGGAATCAAATTAGAAGTGAGACTACTTGGCGGTGTAAACAATTAAGAATTCCTTTGCACTTTGTTTTGAAAAGTACCACTAGCTTGAAGACTATTATCTGTATACCTTATTAATGTTTTGCTTTGATATTTTCTTAATTTTACTGTTTCTGATATTATTTAACACTATGTAAAAAGTGGATTTTAATTAAGAATATGTAAGAATTGTAAAATGAAAGAAGTTTTTTAAATAAAAATTAAATGGTTATTTCATGCAGAGTTTTTCATTATTAAATCATACCGGAAGGGGTTAAGAATATAATTGAGTAAAGGTTATTTAAAATAAATCGTTAGTGCTTATGCCTTAACACTTTCATGAATATGAAAATGTAAATAATGTTGATAAATAATAAAATATTAAGTTTGCATATTAAATATGATTACTATTTTGGCCAATCACTTAACCTGGGTTAGAGCTATAGGTAACTCGGTGTTATAAGTACGTGAAATATAAGTACATTCTAATATGTGTATTTGAATTGCACAAAAAAATGAAGCCAGTTTTGGCGAGGAAATTTCTCAAACTAGACAGCAAATCAACATATTAAACACTCACCTAATTCGTCACCTTTGTTACAAACGAGGCCCCACGTTGTTCTAGTGGTGGTATTGAAGTCTACAGAATCGACTGTTGCAAGTCGGATATCAATTGGGGAATCACAACGAAGAACTATTTCCATAGTCTTGTTCCCAGTTTTGGAATTAAGGACCACCATCTTATCGCCGTAAGTTCCGATGAGATAGGTCGTGTTTTGATGAACAGTGGTCGGGTGGAACCCACTGAAAATACCCCCTTGTTCGGAAAAAAGACTTCTATGCCAGAAGACGTAACCTAAAAATAAAAGAGATAATCAAAGATTAAAGAATTTCTAGCATCTAAACTGTAAATTAGAAATAAAATGTCAAAAGACAGGCTTCTAGAGAAATAAAAATAGGCTGATATTTACTTTTGTAGATACAGAAAATATCTTCATTTTCGTGAGGGATTTTTAATTTCCAATTCAGGTTTTAATACGGTGTATTATAGTCTTCACCATGAAAGGGTCTCTAGTATGTTAATGTGCCACAGACTGCTTATGTCTGTCATCGAGATGCCCGTCAAGTGCACATTTATGTACATCAAGTTAAGTATGGTCACCTGTATACAGTGTATTATATTCTTACCCATAAAAAGGTCTCTATTATGTCAATGTGCCACCGACTACCTATGTCTGTTGTCGAGATGTCCGTCAAGCTCACACTTATTTACATCAAGTTGAGTATAGTCACCTGTATACCGTGTATTATATACTTACCCATAAAAAGGTCTATTATATCAATGTGCCACCGACAGCCTATGTCTGTTGTCGAGATGTCCGTCAAGCTCACACTTATTTACATCAAGTTGAGTATAGTCACCTGTATACCGTTTATTATATTCTTACCTATGAAAGGGTCTCTTATGTCAATGTGCCACCGACTACCTATATATGTTGTCGTGATGTCAATAAAGTGCACATTTATTTACATCAAGTTGAATATAACCACCTGGATTAAAACGGTCGTACATATTTTGTCACCGACATTCTACTCTAAAGTGGTTGGTCAACCACTTTAGAGACACCTTAACAAGTTTGACACTTGCAGATCAGAGCAATGAACGCTAAGTAAAGTACGCAATACGTCCCAGAACGGAAATTTTCAATAGATTCGTAAAGTCAGCGTTCATTAGTACTTTGATTATCATGATTTAATCAAGAAATAGTTTTCTACCTCCTTCCTGTTGTAAAAAATATCAAAGTGTTCAAGAGGGAGGAACATCGTAACACATGAATTAATTTATTATCTACATTAAGTGGAGAACCAACCATCAGCAAAAAGGTTAAAGCTGATTCCAAACCAATTGGAGTTTTCGAACCTGCGTACTTGAATTATTAAACAGGCGCAATACCAGTTCAATCAGCATCGAGCCTGCTTAATACATATCCGATGATAAGTCTCCGTACAATTGGCTGCAAATCCAAATGTCTTTCCAAGAATATACTCTTCATAAAAGAAATTGCTGTTCAGTTTTAAACAGGAGAAATATTCATGCACATTTTTATCTCAAGAATTTTTTTTCTCCAAAATTCCTTCGAGGGTCGTTTTCAAATCTTATAAAAGGAAAAAATACGATATCAATTTTCCTTTGAAGCATACTTAACAAGTTTTCTTTTCGGGAATAATTTGATGGTTTCTAAAATTTAGTTTTTGAAGCCATTTTTTAAACACTCTGATACTAGATACCCTTTGACACTAATCTCTTTGACAAAAAAATTAAATTCTTTCACTTTAATGCATTACTATAATTATTTCGTATTTCTTACAAACTAATACTTATAATGCTTTAAGTTCCCTAGATCTTATTTCATTTCACGGACGGTCTATTTTGAAAAAAAAATTCTGCTTGTATGTTTTTCGGTTTGTTTCCAATTTTTCTTCAGGCGAGGTATTAACATTATTAACACATTGTGTGCTGGTACATTTCGCAGCGGAATTGTACCGGGAGCGGGCATTTTGTACGTAAATTTAGTTATTCAGTTAAATCTCAATAGATCGAAAAATATTTAATTTTTTAACCAACTTTTCGTATTTTATATTGAAATATATAAACAAATATATAAATAAAAATTTATAAACAACCACCATAAGATTTTCGTAAACAAAAAAATATATTTTTTAGTGGGTAAATTTATAATAGTATCGTAAATATGAAATATCAAATAGAAATAGTAGTATTATAATTTAAATTTTTTTCCGTTCTGTGGTTCCGCATCGACTAATGTCAAAACTAGTTTTTATTTGTCTAAATGTTTCCAGAATCTATGTAGTAGACAAGAACATTCGGCTTCGTTTCCCTCTATATACAGTAAATTTGTACCCGCAAGCAAGCCATGTTGTTACACTAACCCGTACAGTTGGTGACCCGTGCTCAAGTATCAATCGTCAGAAAACGTACTAGTATGTGTCCCGCATACAATGTGTTAACCCCTTCCGGTAGGATTTAATAATGAAAAACTGTGCATGAAATAACCATTTAATTTTTATTTAAAAAACTTGTTTCATTTTACAATTCTTACATATTCTTAATTAAAATCCACTTTTTACATAGTGTTAAATAATATCAGAAACAGTAAAATTAAGAAAATATCAAAGCAAAACTTTAATAAGGTATACAGATAATAGTCTTCAAGCTAGTGGTACTTTTCAAAACAAAGTGCAAAGGAATTCTTAATTGTTTACACCGCCAAGTAGTCTCACTTTTAATTTGATTCTTGTAACACACACGGCATTTCTTAGTAGGTTTTCTTTTATTCTGACTCATTAATTTGGCAATAACTTGTACCAAGTAAACAATATGCAATAGTGACTTGTGATTTTCACAAGTGATAAAAGTGTTGCCAAATTCAGTACACTAGAAATTTTAAACTAAATTATCATATTTAACAATAACTTTAATCGCATGACGAGTGTAGTTCGTCATTGTGCGGTAGGGAATGAAAAACTAATGACGAGCTAGTTTGGTTTGGTTTGGTTTGGAGTGCTACGGTCTACTTTTTGCAACACGAGGGCTAATGAGACCGGGACCTACAGCTTAAAGCCGATTCCGAACTGCTACGAACATCCATGCCCCAGTGGGACTCGAACCCACGAACTCCGGTACCGAAGGCCAGCACTCTAACCAATCGGCCATCGTTCGGCTCTAATGACGAGCTAGACTCGTCATTTTACCGGAAGAGGTTAATATGGAAAGGTCTCTTGCAAAGTCTAATACGCCAAACACCCTAATCAGGGAGGCAGAGTTACAACCAATGTATAAGTAAATGTATGTTAAGTTACCAATTTAGCTCATTAATGCACGAGTCATTTAAGAGGATTATATCAAGGGTAATGAAAAAGTAAAGTTACTAAGCCTCCAGTGAAACGTGTACATGTTATATAACAAATACAGCCAATTGATACTACATACATGAGGATAATATTTTGGCATAGTCTCGAAATCTGTTTAGGCCACCGATTCTGAAACTGTTAGGCCCGTCCTCTAAGAGGCTTGGTAACCCTTTGTTGGGAGTGTTTACAAAAATATTAATTTAATGAAAGGAAACGATACATTGACATAAAAAAATAAAATACACATTTATACTGATATATTTATAAATGTATCAGTACTGCACAATGTATTTGATAATTTATCAGTACTAAATTAAAAACAAGTTTAATAATTACTAGGAACTTCCATGGATTTGTAGAGCAGAGCAAATGTTTTAAAAGCAAGGTTTAATCTTTAGCGCTCCGCACGTTTTTGTACCCCTGCCTACCAGCAACTCCAGCACATTTTCGCAGAGGAACAAGTGTGAAGGAGGAGTCGAATTTTAAGTGAGAAAAATTGCACGTGTTTGTAAATGTTTTTGATTTTATTTATTTTCTACATATGCAGCTTTTGTAAATGAAAAGCAAATTTTAAATTTTTTAATTCACCATGATTTGATATCTTTGGAAACAATCTCCCTTGTGCATTCTGGGTTTACTTAGGCAAATGTCACAGTACCCATACTGATAACAACTCCAACAAAAGCCCAAATTCATCCTCTTCCACCGCACGCCACTTTTGCCAAATAGAATTACTAGATATTTCTTTTTTAGAACATTTTCTGCTTAATTGTTGGTTTCTTTTATAATTTCATTTACCAGTTCGTTTGTGAAAAATAATTTGAAATATTGTGCCGGCTGTACAATATTTGTAGGAATTTGTGGTTCAATGACTTTTGGCGTTACACTAAAATGTATTATATCCGGAATATTTAATTCTTCAGTGACATCACGCCATTCATCAAACTCTTCCGGTGACTCTTCGCTTTCACTTTCAATAACTACCATTTGTCGTCTCTTGGTTTGGTTTGGAGTGCTACGGTCTATTTTTTGCCACACGAGGGCTAATGAGACCAGAACTTACAGCTTAAAGCAGATTCCGAACGGCTACGTACATCCATGCCACTGTGGGATTCGAACCCACGAACTCCGGTACCGAAGGCCATCACCCTAACCAATCGGCCATCGTTCGGCATTTGTCGTCTCTTTGGTAGTAAAATTTAGGAACCACACCTTGATGTGTCAAAATTAAAATCAACATTGCCTTCCACAATATTATCTAACAATGAAAAATCAAACACATCTTCACTATCCCTCAACTCTACATTCTCATCACAATTATTTTTATCCATGTAGCTAACCATAAAACCATATCCATGTAACCATAAAATGGGTCAAATAATGTTTCAATCGTAACAGTAGCAAGACTGAGCACACGTTTTAACTACAGATAACAATTGCCAAAGCCGACGATTCCGTAACATCTTAAGCCTAATCATGCTAAAAACATTGGGCTACTGAGTTACGGAACAAATGACGGACGGCTCTATAGGGGAGCCAAGGAAGCGCTAAGGGTTAATAATTTGTGGACGGATACGCTTCTTTTCAATGTGGAAATATTTCGTTATATCTATTACTTAAACTTTAAACCAATGAACGGACGCGTCGACGGGGGTTCGACAGCGAATTCCTGTTCGAAAACGGACCTGTCGACCCCTTCTCGTTCGCACTCGTATAACACACTTTTGAGGAAAAAAAATATTGCAAAGCAATAATAAATGAAAAAAAACTAATTTTGCGTAACGGAACTCCTTTACCTTGCAGGGAAAATAACTTAAAAGTAGCCTGACAACTTTTAAACCGGCAACTCTAGTATGGTACGGTAAGTTCCGTCTGGAATTTACGAAAAGGGTGACTGTTTTGAAAGGGAAAAAGGTGGGGAGGGTGGTTGGTGGATGGGTTAAAGAAACTCGATTCTATTTTGATACGTGTCATTATAAAACTTTTATGCATATTAGTGATCGTTTTAAGAAATCTCACATTCTGAAAATATACTAAAACTAAAGGATATTTACGTATTCTAAAATAATTACCTTTTTTAATAAAATCTAAAATTTCATCTAATACAATAATTTTTAATTAACTTCTTACATTTAACGCTTTGGGTAATTATTTTTCTTTCTTCGTCAAAATTTATGGACCCGTCAAAAAGTGCAATTGAAAAAAATCACTCGACCGCGAACAGTTGAAAATCAAGTTAAATTTAGAAAATAAACTCAGAGACAAATTCTAAATTAATATTTATCACGTCATATAATAGCATTAGAATCAGAAGCGAAAATGATCGAATTTTTTTTAATTATTAATAATAATAATTATATTAATAATAATAATATTAAAATAATAATAATAATATTAATATTAATAATAATAATATTAATATTAATAATAATAATAATAATAATAATATTGATAATAATATTAATAATATTAATAATAATAATAATAATATTAACAATAATAAATAATATTAATAATAATATTATTATTAATATTAATATTATTATTAATAATAATATTAATATTGATAATTAATAATAATAATAATATTATAATAATAATAATAATATTATAATAATAATAATAATTATAATAAATTAATAATAATATTAATAATAATAATAATAATATTAATAATAATAATAATAATAATATTAATAATAATAATAATAATAATAATAATAATAATAATAATAATAATATTAATAATAATAATAATAATAATAATAATTAATAATATTAATAATAATAATAGTATTAATAATAATTAATAATTAATAATAATAATAATAATTATAATAATAATAATAATAATTAATAATAATAATTAATAATATTAATATTAATATTAATAATAATAATAATACGTTTCTTTTCTGTGTGGAAATATTTAGTGATATCTCTTAGCCTTTAAAGAAACTCGTTTCTTTTGTGATAAGTGTTGTGATACGATTCCTTTACATCTTAAGCCTAATCATGCTAAAAACATTGGTCTCCGTAGTGAAGCCTACGGAGTTACGGAACAAATGACGGACGGCTCTGTAGCGGAGCCAACGGAACTCCAAGGGTTAATATTAGAATTTCACAAAGTTTTTTCTATATTTCGCTAATGCCTATATTTTGACTTTATAGCAGCGACCACAAAAAATGCGATTTACAGAAGTAACACAAATTGGTTTAAATTATCTAAGGACAAATTAAGTATTTCTGTTGAAATGTAAACTCTGAAATTTTTTTTCGACTGTAATTCTCCTATTACTTTATTCAAAGAAATAAAAAGGTACCAAAAATTAATAATTTAGCCATCAAAACTTTTACTCACAAAAATTGTAAATATAATCAAAACTGCAAACTTAATCATAAATAAGAAATGAGTGGATTTGTATAAAAATATTACTATATTTTTCAGTCTAAAAATATTCTTCGCTTTTGAAAATATTTTCGCTGAGTTAACAAGAAAAAATGCTTTCAAGCAACTCGAATATCACAACATTGTCTTTGTATTTCTTTGTTATTGCAAAGAGAGTAAAAAATAAGGTACGGCCTGAAAACCGATGCATAATGTGTTCTACTGGTGAAATATGGTTATAGATTTTTCTTGTAGGGTATTATATCATGAATTGTTAATGATGCTTCTCTCGATATATATATATATATAAAGGAATAAAAGCAAGAACTAATATGGATTGAAATAGCCTTCTACCAGAGCACAATCATTGTGTAGAATATGTATTTTTGAATTTTTAATAGATGGCAGTGAAAAATAGCAAACAAGCTTTTATATTTTCTACCTCATTCAATTCTAGAAATTTCTTAGTTTATCCTTAATATTGTGTATCGTAGTCTAGCATATTTGCAAAGCACAAACTTTGAAAGTGGATTCCTTTTGACTTTTTCATATGCTCATAAAATCTCGATGTCAGATATTTGGGTAGTTACAATACATTCCCTTAGAGGGAGGTAGATGACGAGTAGAAAAAAAAAATTAAAAATCTATTACCAAAACTTAGTCTACGATGATTGTAAATACATGCTAAACTGCAATCGTAGGGATAAACCAGAAATGCGTATATTTATCTGGATGTTTTACTATAGCATTCAATCAAAACGTACGCTCAAGTGCCAAAACATTATGATCACCTGTCAATAACGAGTTGGCCCAACTTTGGCGTGCATAACAGCTTCAACCCACTTTGCATGGATGCCACAAGTCCTTGGTAGATGGCCGGAGACAGATTGTACCAGATGTTTCAGCAGCGGTTACGCAAATACGAGATATTGCGAATGGGTGGTCTTTGAGCTGCCGTCCCATGACATTCCAAATGTGTTCTATCGGATTGTGATCCGGTGAGTTAGGCAGACTGGGCATTAACTGGAATTCATTATATTCCTGGAACCACTCCAAAACAATTTTAGCCTTGTGACACGGGGCGTTGTCCTGTTGGACCATTCCACTTCCAGCTGGAAAAACAGAGGCCATGTAAGAGTGCAACTGGTCCGCAATGATGTCCAGATACCCTGCAGCATTAATGGTCTGCACTACCACAACCAAGGGTCCCAGAGACGCGCAAGATAACGTTCCCCAAAGCATAATACCTCTAAATTCCTTGTGTTTATAATACATGAAAGTCAACTTTTATGTATTGCAAACACAAAGAATAAGAATTTTTAATTAATTTCCCATCGTATTTTTTACATAAGCCTTATGGTTCATTTGACCCGTTATATGGTATGTTTGGTGTTAATTCCAAACGCTGTCATAACCTCTCGATTACAAGCCTTTTATTATCTGCCTCATCACACACCTATCCAAGATATTAAATAGTTCCCCATTAAAATCCCAAAATGACCCTCTAAAAAACCTGACTAAATTTACAAGCCAGACATACACATAGTCTCAAATATGGTATTTTCTGCCTCCACATCCAAAACTTATAGTTCGGAAAAGTCTCAATTTAGAACTTTGTTGCAGTTACAATATTTCCCCTATGATGAAGTATAAAATTAAAAAATACTGTACAGTTAGAAAATTTAGTGTATAACAATCTCCTATATAATAATAGCCTAAGTTATCTGTCCGTCTGTTCTCTAGTTTATGAAGCGGTTGGGCCTGGAATGGATAGAGGCATCTATATCGGATTCTTGATGAGTTAGGGTTAACAAAATTTAAAGCGAGTAAAGTTAATCTTCTCTTAAACTATCGATCCTACTCTAAAATAAATTGGCATAAATATGCTTCATAACACCGCAAAAATACGCCGAGCGATGGCCGATTGGTTAGGGTGCTGGCCTTCGGAACCGGAGTTCGTGGGTTCGAATCCCACTGAGGCATGGATGCTCGTAGCCGTTCGGAATCGGCGTTAAACTGTAGGTCCCGGTCTCATTAGCCCCCGTGTTGCAAAAAGTAGACCGTAGCACTCCAAACCAAACCACTAAACCGCAAAAATACTGTCGTCTTTAAAACGTTCTAAATTCACCCCTTTCCCCCTCTTTTTCGAACATTTAGTGCCATTATTCCAAGCCCTATTTTTCCCGGTTGAGAGCAGGCGATTAAATTTATCAATTTATCACATAATACAGAGGTAAAATACATTTTTTTTTCTAGCATTTTGACTTCATTTCTTTATCTAATTTAATATTTTTTTTATTTTAAATTATTTAAATATTGTCTACTTTATTTTCATACGTTTTAGCACTGAACTTATATAATACCTCAACAATTTTCTTTTATATGTAGCTTAAGTAATATATTAGGTACATATGTGATAAATTTAAATTGAATCATAGATTAGTTTTTGGTGCAATGAAACTTTTATAACCGGTGTTATCAACAAATTTTATCTACCTCCAGGTTGTAGTGGAAACGATAATTTCATTCCTTTACTTCCATTAATGACTGTAGCAAAAAAAAATAGAACTTAACGATAATTCCGACGTAACTAAGAAAACTTTTCAACTAGATTGAACCTTAACTCAAACTTAGAAAATAAGAGAATTATCTTTATAAATGAATTCAATGCGATTCTAAACTGCATACACAGAATCGAGAGACTTTAGAGGAGTATGAAGATAAATTATTGAGCATGTATCAGATAATTCTCTGCCAAAACACGAACCATTTTTTACCTGCCTCATAGGATAATTTACAATTCTTGAAAATTAAATATTTCCCTGATCCCGTCATATCACGGGCTATATGCTAGTTCAAAATATAATCCAAACTGCAAACATATTGATAAACAAAAATATACGGGGATTTATATGGATGTTTCACTATACTTTTCAATCTAAAAATATTCTTCGCTTTTGAAAAGATTTTTGCTGCGTAAACAAGAAAAAAAGCCTCCTAGCAACTGTAATAGTACACAGTTGCCGTTTTTCGATTGCTAAAGGAATAAAAAATACGCTAGTCCTGAAAACCAATGCAGGATGTATTTTACTAGAAAAAAAATATATAGCTAGAGATTTCGTTACTGGGTAATATATATGAATTGTTAATACTGCACAGTCCAATATATCAAAAGCAATAAAAGAAAGCCGGAACAAATATGGATTGAAGTGCTCTTTCTCGCAGGCACAATCAATGTGAGGAATATATATGTAAGAAATGGTAGAGAGATATGACAAAAAAGCTTTTAGATTTACATTTATCAGTTCTAGAAATTTTTGTCTAACCTTAATCATTTGTATCATCGTGCTGCATATCTATAATACTCAAAAATCTGATGTATACATTCCTCGGCTTTTTTGCATGTAAATAACTTTCATTAAATATGTTTTTACCTTTACAGAACAAGTACTGGAAACTGGACAATAACTGGAAGTATGGGTAAATTGTTTCTTTCAGTTACCGAAGTAATTCAAAATTTAATAGAATGCTACACTTATCAAATAATGTCCGTATTTTCTTTTGGTTTGTGTATGTGATAACATGTTCGAGTTAGTGTGTGCATGCAAACACATACACGCAGTAGGAGAGGGTTACGTAGAGAGAGAGAAAAATAGGGAAAGAGAAGAAAGAAAAGGTTTACACAGAAAATAAAATAGAGAGAGATAGAGACACACAGACAGAGACACACAGTGAGAAATAGAGAGGAAGATGGAGAGAGAGAGAGAGAGAGAGAAAGTGATAAAGATAGAGAGAGTGAAAAAGGATATAGAGAAAGATATAGAGACAAAGAGAGAGAGAGAGAGAGACAGAGAAAGGAAGAAAAAAGAAAAGAAAGAAGAAAAAGAAAGAAAAAAAGAAAGAAAAAAAAGAAAGAAAAGAAAGAGAAAAAGAGAAAAAGAAAGAAAAAGGAAAAGAGAAAAAGAGACAGACAGACACAGAGAGAGAAAAAAAGAGAGGGGGAAACAGAGAGGGGGAAACAGAGAGAAAGATAGAGAGAGAGAAAGAGAGAGATAAAAGGAGAACAGAGAAAGAGAGAAACAGAAAGATAGACAAAGAGAAAGAGAAAAGAATAACAGAAAAAGATGGAGAAAAAAATAGAGAGAATGAGAAAAAAAGAGAGAAAGAAAAAAATAGAAAAATGGGAGAAAGAGAAAAAAGGTGAGAAAAAGGAAAGAGAAAAAAGGTGAGAAAAAGAAAGAGAAAACATGAAAGAGAACAGGAGGAAGAATCAGAGTTACAGGAAATTAAAAAAGAGATGGAAAGGGTTACACAGAGAGAAATTGAGTGTGAAAAGAGAAATGGGTTACACAGACAAAAATTAAGAGTGAAAAGACAAAGGGTTAGAGAGAAAAAATAAATTAATTCCAAAAATTGTATTTTCGTACTCTGGGAGTTTCAAACTGTAAGCTAAATCAGCATTTTGATGTAGAGTTTATTGATAATCACAACACTTTCCTTATACTTCATATACGAGAAAGTAAAAAAATTGTGTACATTTAAAAATAAAACTAACAGAGCTTAGTATAATTTAATCGTAAATATAAACCAAACTGCAAACGTAGTGATGTACAAAATATGACGTGATTTATATAAATATTTTACTATATTTTGCAATCTAAAACTATTCCTCACTTTCGAAAGATTTTGCTACGTAAAGAAAAATACTTCCTAGCTACTCAAATATTACTGAATTGATTTTTTAATTCTAAGGGAGTAAAAAAGTAAAAAATAAGGTCCTGAAAATCGATGCATAATGAATGCCTTTTACTGGAAAAAATATAATTATAGATATCGTTGCCGTGTAATATATCATGAACTGTTAATGATATATCCCTCAATATAAAGAATTTAAGAATTTTATTTTGAAGGTGGGAGGGCAACTTTCGGAAATAGTGTCTATTTCAATAATAGAATAGTCAGTTACTTGTGAAATTTAAATTTTCCCATCCATAAAGTATGAGTGGATGGATGTGCAGTATGGATCAGGGGGTTGGGAATAGGCCATGTTCCATCCATTCCTTTACACAGCGTTTCCCAATTAAGCATACAATTACTAGAAACATACTGCTTTTAGGGCTTAATTGAAGTGATCCTTTATGAAATAAAATATATTATTTACATCATGTGCTCATATATGCACCTAATCTACCTAGTTATTACAAAAGCACATACATGAGCGAAATGTTAGGCAGTTTTCAGAATTTCTAACAAGAAAGAATATTACTTTATGATTAAGATTTAAAACAAATTCATTTTGAACCAATAAAAATAATTTTTCTGACAACAAAGGTTTTTCATTTTTTAATGTGATGAAAAGGAGTTAAATGTAGGAAACGTCAAAAACAATATTAACGTCAAAGATTGAGACTGAAAACTTGCTTTCAAAATAAAGTTATATACTTTAGGTGCTGTAAAATAGTCTTCTCATATCACTTCGGAAAATAAGGCAAATTCGGAGCTACAAGTTAGGGTTTGGTTTGGTTTGGAGCACTACGGTCTACTGTTTTGCACACGAGGGCCAATGAGACCGGGACCTACAATTTAAAGCAGATTCCGAACGGCTACAAACATCCATGCCCGCAGCAGGATTCGAACCCGCGAACTCCGGTTCCGAACATTAGCGCTCTACCATTCGGCGATCAAATTAGGGAGTATGGGTGCTTCGTTTTTTTAGAGGAATCAGAAAAATAAAAAAAACTGTTTATAATAACACGTTGACTTCCATGGGGGGTCAACGGTGACCGGCGACACAGCGAATAACAAAAGTACATTATTATAGTAAATATGGATATTGATAAATTTTTCAATAATACCATTGTTATAATGGTTTCAAGAAATTAATAAAATATAGAACATACATAAATAATTTTATTAGTATATGAAAAATATACATTTTATCAGTGCATATTGCGATGAGTCAGATGGAAACAGTCAAGGCAAAGAAAATGTTAATCAGTGCAATCGGAACAATATGTCACCACTTTTTTAGTCTAATTCTTTGCTCTAGTTCTTCCTATTTGATTTGAATTCTAAAAAATGAGAGTAATCACTTAGCAATACAAGCACGATTGTTTGAAAAAAAAAAGGACAGGCGTAACAATTGCCTACCGCGCCGTGAGAGTCACGAGGACCCCCACCACGAAAACTGCTTCGATCATGATTTTATAACTCATTTTATCTGATGCAAATAATATTTCAGCATATGCATCGCATAATGAAAACTTCACGTCGTCGCCTTGGGCAAACCATCAAAAGTGCGTCTGGCAGTCAATGTGTTATATCATTTTTTAATTTTTGTATTTGCTGGAAAACCAACATGCAGTCATAATAATCCTGAATGTTGACTCTGCATAATTTTTTTTTATTTTAAACTCAAAATGAACAGGAGTTGACCTTCGGAACGGAGTTTGTGCGTTCAAATCCCACTGTAGCATGGATGTTTGTAGCCGTTCGGAATTAGATTTAAGTTGTTCCCGGTCTCATTAGCCCTCGTGTGCAAAATAGTAGACCGTAGCATTCCAAACCAAACTAAAATGAACCCGATAGTTAAACATGAGTACATATACATAGGTATAGTTTTTTATAATTTATTTAAATAAAAAATAGGAACTTTTATTACCGTTTTCCTTAAATTTATTCGATTGTTAAGGGATTAAAAAATTTCTTTAATAAATATTATATTCCATTTTAGTAATAAATACTACATTCCATTAGTACACGAAAAACGTACATTTTATCTGTGCATAATGCGGTGAGTCAGATTGAAACATTCAAGGCAAAGAAAATGTTAGTCAGTGCAATCGAAACAATATGTCACCAATTTTTTAGTCAAATTCTTTGCTCTAGTTCTCCCTAGCTGCTTTGCAGCTGAAGAATGAGAGTAATTGTTTAGGAATGGAAGCACGATTGCTTGAACAAAAGACAATCATAACAATTGCCTACCTCGCCATGGAAGTCACGGGTTCCTCCCAGCACGAAAATGTCTTCAAGCATGATTTTATAACTCGCTTTATCTGCTGCAAATAATATTTCAGCATATGCATTGCAATTGAAAAGTTCAAGTCGGCGACTTGGGAAAACCATCGAAAATGCGTCTCTCAGTCAACGTGTTAAATTTGGTTTGGTTTGGAGCGCTACGGTCTACTTTTTGCAACACGAGGGCTAATGAGAGCGGGACCTACTGCTTAAAGCCGAACGGTTACGAACATCCATACTACTGTGGAATTCGAACTCACGAACTCCGTTTCCGAAGGCCAGCACCCTAACCATTCGGCCATCGTTCGGCTTGTCAACGTGTTAAGAAAGATTCCAAATGTTCCATCCATCCCTATTCTCTCCTACAAATGTTTTCGAACAATTTGCCCTTCTACATAAAAAGGCGCTTGCCAGAAGCCTATAAAAAAAACTCAGTTTCTATATCATCTCTTGATTTATTAACACAATCTTATTTCCTTTTAAGAAACCGAAGGTTTTGACTTCAAAATCCAACTTTAGAAAACAAGAAAAAAATTGCTACTTTTTAAGCAATTCTTTTTATCCTGAGCATTGATTTATCATTACATCTCCACTATTTTCGACAAGAACCGAATCGATAATAAAGAAAAACGATTCAAATTATGCAATCGAATAAATCGATAAGAAAAAATATCTAATTATACGATGAGAAGCTATTTTCAAGCTGTTATTCGAGACGTTCGGATACTGAAAGATAATTGTGTTATCGGTCACTTCTATTATAGTAAAAATAGAAGGAGATAATGTTGCGCTTATCACTAATGTGATATCTAGGGGTAAGAAAACGAGACTATCAGAGTTTCTTTTAATAATCCGAGAAAAACAACTCGCATTTATTCAGTTACGTCATTAATCATTCTCTCAAAATCAATGATCAGTTATTTAATATGTAGTATAAAATATTAAATTAATATACGTAATCTATCTAGTTAGGGTATCAATGCTTTAATTATTGCTAAGAAGTTACCTAGTTACATGAGTAAAATATATTCTGCGTATATTATGTAGTAAGAATCAAAAGTTCACAAACTGAATCTATAAAAATAGCTTAAATTTCTGAAACACATCCACCTTTGAAATAAGACGCTTATACCACAATACACTTTTACCATCGTATGTAACGGTTGTCAAACATTTAGTAATTTTATTTTAATATATCAATTAACCAGCTGACAAGTAAAATTGAATTTCATTCATCTGAAAAATACATTCATATTTTTTTTTAAATTAACGAAAACTGAGAAAGTATTTTATTTTTAAATTAAAATTCTCATAAAAATTTAAGTTAAATATTGTCATTTAGGATATTTGTGCTAATATTGGAGTTCATCTCCCATACTTCATCTCCCATAATACTCTCTCATAATACATCTCTCATAATACTTCTCATTATACATCTCATAATACATCTCTCAAAATACATCTCTCATAATACATCTTCATAATACACCTCTAATACATCTCTCATAATACATCTCTCATAATAATCTCTCATAATACATCTCTCATAATACCTTCATAATACATCTCTCATAATACATCTTCATAATACATCTCTCATAATACATCTCATAAACATATAATACATCTCATAATACATCTCTCATAATACATCTCTCATAATACATCTCTCATAATACATCTCTCATAATACATCTCTCATAATACATCTCTATAATAACTCTCATAATACATCTCTCATAATACATCTTTATAATCATGTCTCATAATCATGTCTTTAATACGTCTCATAATACATGTCTCATAATACATTGCATAATACACTTCATATTTAATGTCTCATATACACTCATAATAGTGTATAATACACTCTCATAATACATGTCTCATAATAAGTCATAATAAGTCATAATACAGTCTCATAATACATGTCTCATAATACATGTCTCCATATACATGTCATAATACAGTCTCATAACATGTCTTCATAATACATGTCTCATAATACAGTCTCATAATACAGCTTATACATGTCTCATAATACATGTCTCATCATGTCTCATAATACAGTCTCATAATATTTCTATATACAATGTCTCATAATACCTCTCATAATACATTTCATAATCTCTCATAATACATGTCTCATATACATGTTCATAATTTAATACATCTCATAATAATGTCTCATAATACATGTCTCATAATACACTCTCATAATACATCTCTCATAATACATCTCTCATAATACATCTCTAAAATACATCTCTCATATACATCTCTCATAATACATCTCTAAAATAATCTCTCATTACCTCTCATATACAACTAAAATACATCTCTCATAATACATCTCTCATTAATCTTCTCATAATACATTTCATAACAACCTCTCATAATACATTCTATAATACATCTTTTCATAATACTCTCTCATACTACATCTCTCATACTACATCTCTCATACTACATCTCTCATACTACATCTATCGCATAAGGATGGATATGTTGAACCTTTGTAAACAAACCAGAAGTGGCCAAGAGTGAATTGAACTAACAAAATGTACAGCGCCTGCCGACAAGAGCCCATGTAGATGTAGACATATTACAGTGCCTAGTAAGAACATGGAAAGATTGACGATCCCAACTCATAACTGTATATCAAGGGCTAATACAGTCAGCGATGCAGTTTTGAACACATCTGCAGAAGACCAAGCAACGTCAGTGTCCTAAGGAGCGAGGTTTTATTTGAAGGGCTACAGTCTATATTTTTGCTACACGAGGGCTAATGAGAACGGGACCTACAACTTAATGGCTACGAACATCCATGTATGTAATGATATAATGCAGAGCTTATGAACTTTAATATCGAATAGTAGCTCCCTTCCATTAGTTTATCGCTCGGCTACTAAAAAGCTAGATCAAGGTATAAAAAAGGTAAGTATAACAGTTGATTGAACTTTCGCAAATAAGTCTCAGACAGGAGGATTCGGTAAGAAGTTTTGATATGCAAAAAACATGAATACTCATCTACAGTTTTGGTTTCTCCTTGTGGATAGACTTTCACAAGAGCAAACTATCTCCACAGTGCTTGTTCACAGGATACATTTCAGATGCACAATGCCTTGGTATCAAAGAACATATCTTACCCAACCTTCGTTTCAAAGCAACCGTTTCAGTATTTCTGCTTGCTTGGAGTTTGTGGTGATTTATACATCGCCTATACTCGTTGACTGTGGGTCGAATAAAAAACAATTCTTGTATCCAGTAACAATTCTGACAAGTAGAGACTAATCTTTGTCAGTAGCACAAATTCTGTGAAGTCGCTTCTAATCAAATCCTTTCGACTATCGATATAACAACATTTTTTTTATGGCAACAAGATGAATTTTAAACACTAAAGTTAACAAAATAATCTGAGGAAATCATTTAGGGCTTTCCATTCTGAAATTCCAATTATTTAAACAGTTTTTAACTAAAAACCAACCAAAACACCGCTTAGTTATGGGGAATATTTACTTCCATTATTAATTTAACGTGATAAAACGAACTTTTGTATTACTTCTGGCAACAAGAATTAGGAGATTACCAGCAACTTCCAGTTACTGAATGGTTACTTTTGATTACTATCCGTTTAAAATCAGATTGTAATTTATTATATATGCATTTTTTTTCACAAACGGCTGGAAGTTTAAATGCACCAAAATTACCAAAATGATCGGAGTATATCATTTCCGGCACTGAAATTTCAATTATTCAAAAGGTTATTAACTAAAAACCAACCAAAACACCACTTAGTTATGGGGCATATTTACTTCCATTATTAATTTAGCGTGATAAAATGAACTTTTGTATTACTTCTGGCAACAAGAATTAGGAGATTACCAGCAACTTCCAGTTACCGAATGGTTACTTTTGATTACTATCCGTTTAAAATCCGATTGTAATTGATTATATATGTATTTTTTTCACAAACGGCTAGAAGTTTAAATGCACCAAAATTACCAAAATGATCGGAGTATATCATTTCCGGCACTGAAATTCCAATATTCAAAAGCTTATTAACTAAAAACAGACCAAAATACCGCTTAATTATGGGGCATATTTACTTCCATTATTAATTTAATGTGATAAAATGAACTTTTGTATTACTTCTGGCAACAAGAATTAGGAGATTACCAGCAACTTCCAGTTACTGAATGGTTACTTTTGATTACTATCCGTTTAAAATCAGATTGTAATTTATTATATATGCATTTTTTTTACAAAAAAGTTTAAATGCACCAAAATTACCAAAATGATCGAGAATATCATTTCCGGCACTGAAATTCCAATATTCAAAAGCTTATTAACTAAAAACAGACCAAAATACCGCTTAATTATGGGGCATATTTACTTCCATTATTAATTTACATAATTAAATGAGCATCATCTCATAGTTGGTATCATTATCGTCTGTTATTTAATATTCTACGTTATATTTATAATCTATGTTCACGCTTTTAAAATTAGAATGGAATAATGTATACATTTATGTACCCGTATATGTAAATGAAGCTCTCCTTTAGATTATAATGCTTAATTTTATTTGAACCATTTAAATTAGTTAACCTGCCGGAAACAGTATGTCGATACATCCTGTACATTTCTTTCAATCGTCAGATACAAAGTTGATTCGTCTACAAGATACAATTATATCATTACAATATGATTTAGTTCCACTTTTAAGAGAGTATTATTCACTGAAACGTTATAGTAATCCTTTTCTACTAGCAAGTTAAGCTAAAGATTTATTCTAGGAACTTTTGAATCCCACTACGTAACTGGTTTTTATATGCATAATGTTTCAAATTAAAGTCATTGATACAGATTATGTTTTGTTTCGAGAAATCTTTGATTTATTTTTCTTTACCATCCAGAGAGAACCATACCCACTTCCAATTCTTTCCATATTTCATTGCGACTCCCATATGATACTACTGACTAATTATGAATTCATCCTTTGAAGAGTGACCCTTTACTGACCATCCGGTATAATATGAAAACATTCAGCATATAATAATAGCCTAAGTTATCTGTCCATCTGTAATCGAATGTATGAAGCGGTTTGACCTGGAAGGGATAGGGGCATCCATATTGGATTCTTGATGAGTTAGGGTTATAAAAATTTTAAAGTTTATCTTCTTCCAAACTATCAATCCAATTCTAAAATAAATTGGTATAAATATGCTTCACATCACAGCGAAAAATACTGTCGTCTTTAAAACGTCCGAAATCCACCCCTTCCCCTCTTTTCGAGTGTTTAATGCCATTGTTTCAAAGCCCTAATTTCCCTGGTTAAGAGCAGATAATAGGTAAAAATAACATTTTTAATAGAATTATGACGTCCTTCCTTTAACCATCTCGTTTAATCAGTTATTTATTTAAATATCAACTGCATTATTTTCATACTTTTTATCCCTGAACTTAGAAACTACTTAAATAATTTTCTTCTATATCTGGCTTAAATAATAGAATAGGTACATATGTGATAATTTTAAGTTTAATCATCAATTTTTTTTTGTTGCAATAAAAATTTTATCATCGATATTAACCCCTTCCGGTATGATTTAATGATGAAAAACTGTGCATGAAATAACCATTTAATTTTTATTTAAAAAACTTGTTTCATTTTACAATTCTTACATATTCTTAGTTAAAATCCACTTTTTACATAGTGTTAAATAATATCAGAAACAGTAAAATTAAGAAAATATCAAAGCAAAACATTAATAAGGTATACAGATAATAGTCTTCAAGTTAGTGGTACTTTTCAAAACAAAGTGCAAAGGAATTCTTAATTGTTTACACCGCCAAGTAGTCTCACTTTTAATTTGATTCTTGTAACACACATTTCTTAGTAGGTTTTCTTTTATTCTGACTCATTAATTTGGCAATGACTTGTACCAAGTAAACAATATGCAATAGTGACTTGTGATTTTCACAAGTGATAAAAGTGTTGCCAAATTCAGTACACTAGAAATTTTAAACTAAATTAATTATCATATTTAACAGTAACTTTAATCGCATGACGAGTGTAGTTCGTCATTTTGCGGTATGAAATGAAAAACTAATGACGAGCTAGACTCGTCATTTTATCGGAAGGGGTTAACAACAAAGTCTAGGAGTATATTTCCCGGACTAATAAATATGTAGCGTTTAAGTTATATATCTTTGAAAATTAAGAAGTTTGTTCGTTTGTGTTTATTTTTGTACATAACCACACGGTGTGCAATCGATTCGCTAAATTTTGGACATCATTTTATTTATACTGCCAAATAATCACTGTCAATATTAAAATCTGTTATCCATTCTATCCCGTTTCCTATTTCCCAATTCTCGTTCACAATTCTGGAAAATTGAAAATTTTACCAATCCCGTCATATGACAGGCTATATGCTAGTTTGAAATATAATAACTCATCAGAATTCCCGCTAGCTTATTTTAACAACTATCTCAATCCAAATGCTATAAAACTTTTACTGGTGAATAAACAAACTGATATCACAACTTTAAAGTCATTTGAATTAGTTTAATATAAAATATAGTAAAAAAAATTCAACATACCATTTGAAGCATTAAATGCACATACATCAGTAACACCAGAAAGCAAACAATCCTCTACTCCATCTCCATTGGAGTCAAAAGTGTTCTCGAAATTGCACTGTATCTTTTGGGGAACAAATGACAAAGTATTGTTCCACTCAATTGTTGCATCAAAAGTCGCCAACGCAGATAGTTTCAATTCTTTCCCTTCTGAGTAACCAAGCATCACCATTGAAGGAAGTCCTTCTTTGTTCATAGGTTCCATATTTGTTAAGATTCCTGAAAAGTAAAGAAATTGGTACATTTAGAATCTTCTATGTCCTGTAACAGTCTACAGCAGGGGTTGGCAACCTGTTTATCCTTAAGGGCGCAACACTAAATTTGAAAATCAACGAGAGCTCATATTTTACAGATAATCAACAGGTAAAAATAGGCATAAAAAAACTGATTTTTTATAACTTTATTTTGCTGGTGTCATACATAATTATACATATAATTCAGTGTGAAACTTGGGTGTCCATATTTTCAGCTAATTTCTTTTAATTGGGGATATATTTAGAGTTCCCGGTCCTTAAACAATTATCCAAATGTGAGTCATTAAGCTTTGTTAGGTATTTTGATTTCAAATATTTCATATTTGAGAACAAAGACTCGCAATTGTATGTTGTTGCACAATATGAATGAATTTTTAGAGCGCATTTCCTTAAAATAGCATACTTATTTTCATTACTTTGCTGGTTAGTTATTGAAGATTTTAAAGATTTTTTTTTCTTCTAATTTCAGAGTTCATTGGATAGTTACTAATTTAAAATTGGTATGAACGGTCTTAAAATGTCGTTCAATATTACTTTTCTTGGGAATCGCAGCACTATTATTACACAACAAACAAATGCACTTCCCTTTGTAATCAACGAAACAATATAGAAGTTCCCATTCATCGTTAAAATAATATGTTCTTTTTCTTTTACATTTATCCATGAAGGGTTTTGAAAGAAAAGAATTATTTCGGATTACGTGGTAGTTTTAAATGCACGGTCTACGTGTGGTCTATTCGAAATACGATCACACACTAACAAAAAATACGCAAATTAGATGCGCTCAAGGGTAGCAAACTGCTGATCTATGTACAATCATAAATTCAACTGACTACTTGCTGTATATAGCCGTTTGACAAGAGTAAGTAAATCGCTCTGGCTATCATACATTTACATTAGTCCAGCGAGGGCGCATTAAAAATCGATAGGGGGCGCCGCGTTGCCTACCCCTGGTCTACAGTTTAACCCTTTAACGGACAGTGACTTCGGAAGCGAAACCACCAGTTAAATTCTTTCTCTGCTTTCGAAAGACGTAAGATGGACTTTTAGGTATTCTATGTGTAAGAGTGCAGCTATGTTTAGGTTTGCGAAACTGATTTGCTCGCAGCACTCACACGTTGTGGGTTGAATGCCCAAGATTTTTCGTGACTCCAGGAAGCGTGTCGTGTGGCCAGTGAAAATAATTGCACTTAAATTTCACCAAGTTTTGGAGAATTGTGATTGGTCTCCAGGAGGCGATTCAGGACCATCCTTGGAGTCTCGGTCCTTCTGGACAGAGCCGGACACCACAAAACTATGTTTATCCAACTCACAATAGGGAGTATGCAAGAGCTCTATTCTTCATTTGAAATATACGTGGTTAAACTTGCTTTACTTTAAAAAGTCAGTAATATGATTTTTTCCCTTATAAACCCAAATAAATGTATATCCAAATAACACATACATTGTTCAAGTTTGGTACGGTCTACTGTCTTTCAACACGAGGGTGAATAATGCCTAGACTTACAGCTTAAGGCTGATTCCGAATGGCTACGAACATCCATACCAGCAGTGGGATTTTAACCCATGAATTCCGGTACCTAAATGCAGCGCTGCATCACATGCCCATCGTTCGACTGTAAATTGGTTAGTTTTTTTTATCATACCCTTTGGGATAATATACATTGTTCCTGCAGCATAATTAAACCTTTAAAAAAAGCATTTTTACTCCGATTTTGCACTTTAACCACCCCTCAAATTCCACCCCCTCTCTCAGAAATGCAAAAAAATATGCATTTACATTTCTGAAAATCTTTAGGACTTAAGGGTAGTAAAATCATCTGCTCTTGTCGTCCTTAAAGAGTTAAAAGGTTAATAGTTACGATTATCTTATGCATAAAACAATTAATGTCAATACAGGGTTCATAGTTGAGGCCTCAAAAGACGTTTTTTTAAAGCAACAATTGGCAGTAGACATACTTCCAATTCCAAAAATTAAAGAATGAGAAATCATGCTAGATGAATTTTTAAGAGTAATTTAAAATTTAAAAACTGAAGTTTCGAAAATTACAAAGCCTAAATATTATCGTGAGCTTACAAATTCATTGATTGCATGGATTTTGTTTAGAGATAATACAACAGAAATTTATTATTTATTAAATTTTTTAAATCAACAGTACATACTTTTAAGATAAAATTTTTGAAGTTTCAAAGAATACTCTAGGATAGATTTTATTTTAATTATTGATAAAATAGCACAAAAAATATTAAGTCTTTAAACCATATTGAGAGTGACGTCAGTTATTCGAGACTGACACTGGGAATGTTTATTAAGGGTAAGTCTCTCTTTTTAGCCCTGTTTGCAAGCACCAGTAAAATTATCTTCAAGTTATCGGTGTGAAGACTCCTTTGTCCGAGCACGCGCCAAAACAGCTGATCGTAGTACACCTGTACCTGGACAATAGCGTGGCGTCGCAGAGTCGGGGATCTTGACAATCGGACTGAATAGACGAATACGCCCCTGATGGATCTCGTTAATGAACGCTCGGAAATTCCGTGAAGAGACAGCCAGCGAATGAGAATTCAGTTAAAAAGTATAACTGTAACTTTAGCTGGAGTTCTCATGTAACTGGGATCTTAACTGAGAAAAAAACAGTGGCGGGACCGTAACTGACCCCCCAGGTATAAAAAGCCTACAATTTTGCGACTCAGGGCTTTTCGTCATTTTTTTCGGAGGTGTGTTGACCTCGTGGAGGCTTTCTTCTTTTTTACTAGAGAGCCAGCTTGCTAGTTTGGGAGATTCGTAAAGTCCGGTCATATAGGGAGCGGCAGAGTCTCGGATACCGAACGGGGATAAATTGGGTTTGATTGCCCCCTGAAAAGCCTCCCCATTTGTAAGAGATTATTAAATCTCTTGTTTTTCTTTCGACTGTGATTTTCGTGAGGAAGTTTTATCGGCAACCATCCTTTGCAGTTCTAGATGATTTAGGAATTAACGTTCCTTTGTAAATAGCCGTATTTAATCCAGAATTAAAGTGAATTTCCAATTTTATTCTTTGACTGTGATCCATTATTCACGTTACCTCTCATTTGAGAACATTTGAAGGCGTCACACCGGTAAAGGGAAATTTACTTGGGGTGTAAAAAAAAAAAACACCCGTTTACATGGACAATGATTTCAACCCTTCTTTTGCCGGGTTTGTTGTAGGAATTAAAGTGATCATAAGGGAGGGAATTCTTTTACTCCTTTTTATTTGATACAAAATCCGACATCTACGTTTCTTTTTCCTATTTTTAATGAAAAATTCATTAAGGTATCCGTCAACGTTCGGAGAACTTTTTTCTGTAAACGTAGAAATTAGTTCATGTTTTTACATATTTAGGTTTATTTTCTATATTATCCTAGAGAAATTGCACTTAAAAAATTATTCCTGGAAAAGTGTTTTTAAAATTTCTAATAAATTTCTAGTAAAAAATCGCGTTTTTTCAAAGGTCTAATTTTTTAATAAATTAAATTATTTCAATTTTTTATGATGCAACACATTTCTTATACACTGTATTAGTGAATCCCCTAAAATCTTTGCTTAATTTACATTTGGTAAAACATGTTGGTCCTTAAAATCATACAACGAATTTTTAACGAATTTTCATTACCTTTACATCTAAACTAAATGAGTGTAATATCTTTAAAAAATTATCCAAATTAAAAGCTCATTTTGAAGGTCATTCACTAGTAAATACTATCAAAAGCATTCATAATAATTTTCAACAAAATATTTTAAGAACTTTTTGAGAAATCACATTTTAAATTTCAACATTTTATTAAAAATACCGTTCTGAGAAAAACGCATTTGAAGTTTATGAAAGCAACTTTAACTAATAAAAAATTAAAATACATGTTTAAAATTCCCCACACTTTCTTGCTTCAAAACTTTCTAATTGCCAAGTTGCTAATTATTAAAAATACTAGAAAAATGTTTAAACTAATCTTCATGAAAATTTAAAAGTTTTGCAATAAATGCTCTTTAAACGGGCTTTAAATTCACAACTTCCGGTTCCGAAGTCACTACTTCCGTTTTGTTTTGACAGCTATCACTGATGTTTAACGGCGCGGGACAGCTGTAACTTTTCTTTAAAATGCCGTAGAAAACAAAACAAAACAGAATTAGATGACGAAAAGTTGAAATTTTACAACAGAGGAATAAAAAAAAAAATTTTTGGCAAAAAATTACGTTTTCAACGTAGACGGATACTTTAAATTGTATTGAAATGTAAGGAATATGATGAGGACTATCATTATTAGTTGCAATTGCACTCCTGAAAATTTTTCAATTGCATATTTTATTGCTGTACTTTTTGCAGCAGTAGAGTCGATCATTTCATAAAATTTAGAGCCAGAAAATGCAAGACACCTTGGAAAAGGAGGTTAAATCCTAGAATTACCCTATTAGAAAGGTAAATTTTTTCTACCTCTATTTTTTATTAAGGTTACCCCAACAATGTCTTTAAAGGGGAAAATCAATCTATCTATCTATCTATCTATCTATATATATATATATATTTATCTATCTATATATATCTATATCTATCTATCTATCTATCTATATCTATAATTTCTATCTATATATATATCTATCTATCTACTCTATCATCTATCTATTATCTATCTATCTACTTTATCTAAAATCTTTCTTTATCTATCTATCTCTATTATCAATCTATTATCTTTCTATCTATCTATCTATCTATCTATCTATCTATCTATCTAATCTATCTATCTATCTATCTATCTATCTATCTTCATCTATCTACATCTACACTATCTAAATCTATAAAGATCTTTCTTTATCTATCTATCTATCTATCTATCTATCTATCTATCTATCTTCTTTCCATCTATCTATCTATCTTATCTATCTATTATCTATCTATTGCTATCTATCTATTATCTACACTTATTTATTTATCTATCTATCAATCTATCTTATCTATTTATCTATTATCTATCTATCTATCTATCTATCTATCTATCTTTCTATTATCTATCTAATATCTATCTATCTAATCTATCGTTAATATCTATCAATCTATCTATCTATTTATCTATCTATCATTATCTATCTATCTATCTATCTATCTATCTATCTTTCTAGCTATTACCTATCTATCTTTCTAGCTATCTACTTAATTATTTTTTATATCTACTATACACGTATATATATATATATATATATATATATATATATATATATTTTATATATAATATATATATATATATATATATTTATATATATATATATATATAATATATATATATATATATAATATATATATAATATATATGTATATATAATATAATATATATAAAAAATGATTCACAGATTTGCCCTCTATTTCAGTTACTTTTTAGTACATGCAAACAGGTCTTCTGTAGACTGACAGAGAACTTTTAGATGGAAAGTTATAGTTAGTTTTCAGGGACTGGCACCGCTGTAACGAAAAGTCCACTGTCAGTACCTAGGGACGGATATCAATATATTAGCTAATACGTTTTCAAATACATCACATCATGAAAATATATGCGAATAATTCTTTGAGGCACTGTGATATTCAACAGTTTCATTTTTTCAATGCGTAAATATGCATAATGGTATCTTATAAACCACCTCCAAATATTGCAGTTGCTCTTTGCACGTAACTTCTTTTAGTCCCACTTAAATTAAGAATTGGTTAATACCAATTTATTGATGTTATAAATGAGCACACTTAGGAGAGAAAATTGTGCCTCAAAGGAATACAGTGGACTCCGCTTAATGGTCACTGTTAACGTTATCAATCGCTTATTGTTATCGAAATCACCTGGTCCCAGATTTTCTCTATTCATTTGTATGTTAAAATTATCGCTCCATGTGATCGTTACATCGGTTAATGGGATCAGTTTTCGAACCTCATTTTAACTGGCAAAGTAATATTCACAATGCATTCGGAAGGAACCGATTCTTTTCTTTCTTTTCTTCCTTATTTCAATTTCTAAGAATTCTCCCTCTTCCCTAGGGAAAAGGCGGAAAAAAACAGAAGTGGGGGAATAACACGTTCCTGGAAATTTTCAGAAATACGCACACCCTGCTGGTGGCCAATAGTTGTCAGATAAGCAGTAGGCAAGAAATTCTATAGAACTGAGAAGGAGCGTATTCCCGTATCATGCCTTGCTCGCTTACATGCAGTTTGTAGATATGAATGCCAGAAAGCGAAATGATTTAACATTAAAACTAAATATCGAAATTTTAAATCGTATAACAATCAAATATCATGCAATGCTGCATCAGTTAAGCATTTCTCAGTTTCTGAATCTGAAAGTGTTGAAACGTGGAGTACAACACCGCTCCGATGACTTTAATAAACATTATGATTACGAACAATATATCAATGAGCTTCTTAGAAAGAATTGTAGACAGTCAACAATTGATCAATTATTTTTATTATGTAAACAATTCTTATGTCTTAAAGGACAATATACAGTAAATAAATTTAAGGTGAGTTTTGTCATTTTATTTGAAATGTAGTACATGTGAATTAAATAAATGTCTCATTTTATATATTGTTATCAATCTGTTATTGTTAAAAAAATCTCAGTGTCCCAAACTGATCACATTAAGCGTAGCCCACTGTAATACATAAAAGTTTTCAAAACTATCAATATAAATGCTGAAACACAATAACTTTTAATTAACAAAACCTAAGGCATTTTGATAAGAAGGCACAAGAGAAAAAAAACTTAATATTAAGATAATAGGATTGTGGGTTTAGCTACATGTAATGTTTAACTACCCTAGTTACTACAGATACCAAGAAAGTGATAGAAGCAAATATTAATTTATTTTTTCAAGCAAATGGTGAACATTATGAAACAACTGTTAATCATAATAGGATTTTCTTCTGGTGTACAGGGAATATCTTTTCGAAAATATAAAAACTTGGTTATTTTAAACAGAATAAATGTCGCATTAAGCTTTTTAATAAGCGTCTGTCAATTTTTTCTTCGTCCCATAGGGTAATCTGTTTTTTGTCTAATTAGTATATTGTTTTCGACGAAAAATTCAGTAAGGAAACGATGAGTTAAATGGATAAATGCCATTGCTAATTAAACATAAATTTGTTTTCATTTTCAGAAGATGAAAAAAGTTGTACCGGCGATAATGAAATACTTTTTTTGTTACATACCTTAAAAAATAATGACACATTAGAAAAAAATTAATGTCTCTGAAATTAATTTTATTGAAGAACGTATTTTCAAATCATTTTAAATTTTTCTGTTTGACATTATTTTTGTTAACATAAATTTAAACCTAACTTTTTGTTGCTGTTTTTAATCAGAAATTTTTACTATTGCACCAATATTATAGCTTTCAATTAGCATTTTATTGACATTAACCCCTTCCGATATGATTTAATAATGAAAAAATGTGCATGAAATAACCATTTAATTTTTATTTAAAAAAACTTGTTTCATTTTACAATTCTTACATATTCTTAATTAAAATCCACTTTTTACATAGTGTTAAATAATATCAGAAACAGTAAAATTAAGAAAATATCAAAGCAAAACATTAATAAGGTATACAGATAATAGTCTTCAAGCTAGTGGTACTTTTCAAAACAAAGTGCAAAGGAATTCTTAATTGTTTACACCGCCAAGTAGTCTCACTTTTAATTTGATTCTTGTAACACACACGGCATTTCTTAGTAGGTTTTCTTTTATTCTGACTCATTAATTTGGCAATGACTTGTACCAAGAAATTCTAAGTAAACAATATGCAATAGTGACTTGTGATTTTCACAAGTGATAAAAGTGTTGCCAAATTCAGTACACTAGAAATTTTAAACTAAATTAATTATCATATTTAACAGTAACTTTAATCGCATGACGAGTGTAGCTCGTCATTATGCGGTATGGAATGAAAAACTAATGACGAGCTAGACTCGTCATTTTACCGGAAGGGGTTAACTGAGCAAAAATAGTATGCAAGAATAATATATAATCAAAAAGCTGTCAAAACGATCCAAGGTAATAATATTGATACACTTAACATACACATACATCCTTAAAACCTGAGGTGTACTTCACGTGACTACCTTGTACACTTGTACGCTATCAGAAGTACCATTCGCAGATTCTCTACAAGATCCAACGTAAGTTTCGTTTCTCAAGGTAACCATGTTTTGTGGTGGTGATCCGCAGCGTTAAGTTGCGATACATTTAAATCTTTCATTATACAGATATATCCCTTTAAAGCGAATTATTTTGCAATTACAATAATTAATTTTCTCCGTACTAGGTGGTGATAATAAAATTTTAAAATTTTATCTACGGAAATTAATGTTTTAAAAAAATAGGACCTTATAAATGATGATTAAACTATCTAAAACCGTTGTTACGACAGCATAAAAATGCGTCGATATGTTTGAGTTTCATAGTTGTAGATCTGTACGTCCATTTTTAATAATCGCTATTTTAAAATTTTGCGTTATACAGAGCGCTCATTGCAATTAAAACTGTGGCTGCAAAGGATGTTATTATAATCCTAAAAAAAATGTTTGTCATTATATTGCTAACCGTTTTAGAGCTAAGCGAGATACCTACACGCATAGATGTCAGAACAAAAATCGGATAAAAATAAATTTTAAAATTTCAAAATTAAAGTTTATTTGTATGTCGATACAGACATAACATTGAGAATTCTCAAAATTCTTTCAGGCATAGTCAAAGTAAGTAGTATTTCCGTTGAAAATTGAACACAACATTTTCATGACTTTGTTGCTCACAAAATTTTAAATGGCTTTTCAGTAAGCTTATGGGGGGAAATATTTTCTTGTATGTGGGAAGTAAAGGAAGCATTATATTGGCATGAAATTTCAATATTCAGATTTCAAAACTAATTTTGACAAAGCCTGAACAAATTTTGACAAGTTCCTTTTGTTACTGATATCTAGTTGCCAGGACTAAAATCACATCAACTCCATGAGTCAAAAAGATCTAGAAGATCAAAAACGGTAGAGGTTTGGAAAAACCTCGTCCAAATTGACCCATATTGTACCACACCAACTAAATATTTCTGTAAGTTATTAAAACTTCACCAGTATCATTAATATGGTGTAAGTAAGCATATAAAACCAAAATTTTGAAAAAATATTTTTAATTTAAGTAATTAGCTGTTTTATAAATAGGACAACGGTCCAATGCACTACTAAAATTTAACAAATATCACTTACATTACATTAGGCTGATTCATAGGTGAAATTTGGAGAAACAGTCAAAACAGAGTCCAACATTGCATTTTAAACACACTGTTGTTGGTTTTCTCTTGCAGTTCTTGAACTGGCATCTTTGGTAAGGGATAATAGAATATTTTGAAATCTCCAGATGTCTTGAATAGAATAGACATTTATTTACCCCTTGTTGTCCAGGTGTGTAAACAGGTCTTTGAACTGGTTTTCATTGAAAGATAAGAAGAGAATGTGTGCTATGAATGCAATATTGATATTGAAATAGCCGGGATTGGACCGTCGTCCTAATTTTAGGACACCTTTCTTATACTTACAAAATACACGTGTAAAATATATTTTTGAAAAAAAAACTTTCATTTACATTATTAGCTCTGTTTTTAAACTAAAAGTAACCTCCACAATGTTTGAAAAAAATAATAAATAGAAAATTAAAGATTAAAAAATCAAATAAACTTTAAGGGTTTGCTGAAAACAAATTTTACACTACAATGTAATTTGATTTCTCAGTTTGTTTTTGTTACTATGCTAAAGTGTGTATTTTAAAGGTGTTAAAATAAAATACACACAGAAAATATTTATAACTTTATTATTAAATGGAATTTTATTTGCTGTCCTATTTATAGGACAGCGGTCCAATATGGGTTAAAACTGATGCAAGTTCAAATATGCTCAGGCAAAGGCTAGGCAGACTTGCACTTGGTGTAAATCTTAAAGACTTTGTCACTGGAGACCTCAATGCCACCTGGCAAAATATGAGAGAAGTCTGCTGACTTCAGTTTCCCTTGAAAATAAAAGTACCACCAGGACTCTTCCTAGAATGCCAGTTATGATCCAGACAGTTTCCAGAAGTCCCTATTCGGTTTCCTTTGTTCCTAGAGAACCTCACTTTTTTAACCCATGAAAACGCGTCCGGCCTCTGAGGCCCGGTGCAACTTTTCTTAGTCAAATAAAATTATTTTTGGATAATGAACAGAAAATTTGTATTACCAAAAATACTTTATAATAAATTTAAAATACATTCTAGATTATCCCCTATATAATAATAGCCTAAGTTACTCGTCCGTCTGTCCTCGAATTTATGAAGCGGTTGGACCTGGAATGGATAGAGGCATCCATATTGGATTCTTGATGAGTTAGGGTTAGCAAAATTCGAAGCGAGTAAAGTTTATCTGATGCTAAACTATCCATCCGATTTTAAAATAAATTGGTATAAACATGAGTCATATCACAGCAAAAAATACTGTAGTCTTTAAACGTTCGTAATACCCCACCCCACCCCGTTTTAAGAGTTTAATGCAATTATTTCAAGCCCTATTTATCCAGGTTAAGAGCAGGAGATTAAACTTATCAATTTATCACATAATAAATAAGTAAAAATTACATTTTTCTAACATAATGACTTCATTCCTTTCACCATCTCATTTAATCATTTTTTATTTTAAATTATTTAAATATCGTCTGCATTATTTTCCTACGCTTTATAACTAAACTTAGATATTATGTAAATAATTTTCTTTTATATTTGGCTTAAATAACTGATTAGGTACATATGAGATAATTTAAAATTTAATCACCGATTACCTTTTGTTGAAAGATAATTCTCAACTAAAAAACAAACAATTTTTTATACCTGCCTCTTAGGGCACTTAACAATTCTCGAAAATTAAAAATTTTATTAATTCCGTGATATGACGAATTAAATCCTAGTATAGAAATAATCAATAAACTTTTTAAAACCATAACAATGAAAAATTCAAATTAAGAAAATGTGAGCCGTTGCGATAACGAGACAGAAAAAATTTTACTGAGAAGGTAGTAGGAAAGAGCCTATTATTAATATTCTAAAATAAATGACAATCATGCGTCAGTGATTTAATAAATAGAATATTGTTTTGGTGCTACGGAAATTGCTTCTGAAAAGTGAATATAAAAATGTGTGTATATATATTCAGTAATAAATGTTACTGTTTAAACAGCTTTTTAATAAGCTTACAGGAGTATTTTCTTTTCGTTCGAAGATAGATTATGTGATTTTCCAGCTAAATTGATTTAGGTAAAAATGTATTAAACGCTTAGGTAAATAAATAATTGCAGTTATTAATGAAATGTGAATATAAAAATGTATATATATTAAACAATATACCTGTTTAAACTATTTAATAAGTTATAACAGTATTTTTTTTTTTTTGATAAAACTCAATGTAATTTCGAAATGATTAGGTGAAAAATTTATTAACGAATTATAATATAGATATGCAGTTCAATGTGTGTTAAAAATGTATATATATTCAATAAAAACAATTTGTCACTGTTTAGTTATTTTTAATGTTATAAAGTATTTTTTTTTTTTCTAAAATTTCAATGAGATTATGGCAAACTGATTTAAGTGAAAATGATTGAAACGCTTATAAATAGATAATAGCATTTAATAAATTTAATATATATTTATATATATAACAAAATGTCACTGTTTAAACGGCATTTAATAATTAGGAGTATTTTTTTTCAAATGGATTGTCAAGTGATTTTCTGTAATTGTTAATAAAAATTTATTCACGAAACGCTTAAATAAATAGATAATTGCAGTTATTAATGAAATCTGAATATACAAATGTATGTATATATATTAAACAATAAATGTCACTAACGGCTTATTAATAAGCTTATAGGAGTATTTTTTTCGAAGATGGATTGTCAATGGGATTTTCCTGCTAAATTGTTTTAGATGAAAAATTTATTCACGAAACGCTTAGATAAATAGATAATTGCAGTTATTAATGAAATGTAATAAAAATGTTTATATATATTAACAATAAATGTCACAGTTTTTTTAAACAATTTTAATAAGCTTATAGGAGTATTTTTTTCGAAGATGGATTGTCAATGTGATTTACCTGCTAAATTGTTTTAGGTGAAAAATTTATTTACGAAAGGCTAAGATAAATAGATTATTGCAGTTATTAATGAAATGTGAAAATATAAATTTATGTATATATATATATATATATTAACAATAATTGTCACTGCTTAAACGTCTTTTTTAAAGGCTTATAGGAATATTTCTACCGTTTGACGAAAGATTGTCAATGAGATTTTCCTGCTAAATTGTTTTAGGTGAAAAATTTATTCACGAAACGCTAAGATAAATAGATAATTGCAGTTATTAATGAAATGTGAATATATTTAATAAATGTCACTGTTTGAACGGCTTTTTAATAAGCTTATAGGAGTATTTTTTATGTTCAAAGATTGATTGTCAATGTGATTTTCCTGCTAAATTGATTTAGGTGAAAAATTTATTAACGAATAGCTAAGATAAATAGATAGTTGCAATTATTAATAAAATGTGAATATATAAATGTGAAAATATATATTAAACAATACATGCCACTGTGTAAACGATTTTTTAATAAGCTTATGGGAATATTTTTATTTCGTTCTACGATAGATTGCCAATGAGAATTTCGTAATAAATTGCTTTAGGTGAAAACTTTATTAACGAAACGCTTAGGTAAATAGATAATTGCAGTTATTAACGAAATGTGATTATAAAAATATATGTATATATATTAAACAATAAATGTCAATGTTTAAAAGGCTTTTTAATAAGCTTATAGGAGTAATTATTTCGTTCGACGATGGATTGTCAATAGGATTTTCCTGCTAAATTGTTTTAGGTGAAAAATTTATTAACGAAACGCAGTAAACACACACACACAACACACACACACAAAAACAAACAAACACACACACACACACACACACACACACAAACACATACACACAAAACACACAACACTAAACACTTTTTAATAAACACACACACACACACACTCACACAACACACACACACACACAGCTGAAACACACAACACGAACACACAGGTAAATAGATACACATTAATGAAACAATAAACACACAATATATTAAACACACAAACACAAAAAACACTTTTTAATAGCACACAGTAACACACACAATTGTCAATACACTGCTAAATTGTTTTAGGTGAAACACATTATTAACGACACACACACACAACACACACACAATTATAACACAAAATATAAAAATGTGTATTTATATTAATGTCACTGTTTAAACGGTATTTTAATAAGTTTATAGGAGGGTTTTTTCTTTCGTTCGTGGAAAGATTGTCAATGAGATTTTCCTGCTAAATTGTTTTAGGTGAAAAGTTTTTTAACGAAACGCTTAGGTAAATAGATAAATGAAGTTATTAATGAAATATTAATTCATTTTCAGAAAGTTACACATTAATTATGTACTACGGATGATGAAATTTTTGTTTTCTACTTAAAAACAACTTTACAGATTAAACAGAAAATAGATTAAAATTAAAAATTTCATAATTGAAGAAAATTACCGCTAAACAGGTATATAAAATCTTTAACACGCGAGGACACTCGCTCCCTGGAGTTACACGAGAAACAAATAGTGTAACTTTTCTAAATAAAATACCAACAAAATTGCTTTTAACACATTGCATGCGGGACACGTACGTTTTATGATGATTGATACTTTAGCGCGGGATAAGTACTAGTACGTTTTATGACGATTGATACTTTAGCGCGGGATAAGTACTAGTAAATTTTAAGCCGATTGATACTTTAGCGTGGGATAAGTACTAGTACGTTTTATGACGATTGATACTTTAGCACGGGATAAGTACTAGTACGTTTTATGACGATTGATACTTTAGCGCGGGATAAGTACTTGTACGGTTTATGACGATTGATACTTGAGCGCGGGATAAGTACTAGTAACTTTTATAACGATTGATACATTAGCGTGGGATAAGTACTAGTACGTTTTCTGACGATTGATACTTGAGCGCTGGTCACGTACTAATATAGATTAGTGTAACAACGTGGTTTGTTTGTGGGTACAAAAAGTACGGTATATACAGGAAAACGAAGTAAAATGTTCTAGTCTACTACATGCATTCTGGATAAATTTAGACAAATAAAAACTAGTTTTTACATTATTAGTCTTATGATTGCTCTTTTTATTTTTTTTTCTAATGTAAAAATGTTTATACATAGTATAATTCGAAAAAACTAAAACTATATACTACTATTTCTATTTGATTTTTCATACTTACGATACTATTATAAATTTATCCACTAAAAATATACATTTGTTTACAAAAATCTTATGGTTGTTATTTACATATTTCTATTTATATATTTCTTTCAATATAAAATACGAAAAGTTGGTTAAAAAATGAAATAATTTTCGATCTATTGAGATTTAAATTAATAACTAAATTTAGTAACAAAACCATCGCTCCCGGTACAATTCCGCTGCGAAATGTACCAGCACACAATAAGTTAAGAAGACAATGACATAAAAGTTTTTGTTAATGAGATATAAATTAATGTTTAGAAAGCGATAAAACAAATATACTTGTGATAAAGTTTTATCTAAAATAATTCTACATCAAATGGAAAATGTGTTTTTAAAATTATTATTAATGAGAAAACAAGCACAAAAACCTTTTATTATTCTAGACGTTTAAACTCCTTATATGAATTGAATACTTATAACAATTTCAGTTTTCTCATTAAAAGGTATTTAATGAAATATAGCTTATAAGACTAATCCATAATCAAAAGGTTGCTAAAATAAATCGGTAATGAAAATACTAACAAATTCAAATTCGAAAAATGTGAGATAATATCAGAAAAAGAAAATATTTAATGACAAGGCAGATGATGGGAATATTTTACTAAATTTCTCCTATCTAGACAAGTGCCAAAAATATGAGATAGTGGTTAAAAAATGGGATTTTTGTTTAACAAAATGTTGCAGTAAAACTTTTAACAAAACAGATTTAAACTGACAAAATGGGATGCACTGTGAAAACATCACATTAAAAAAAACCTAGAAAGTGGCTGGAGAAAGTATTACTAATTTTTTCAAGCGAATGACAAACGTATGACAGCAGTTAAAGAAACGGGATTTTTTGTTGCAATGGAAATCAATAGCTTCTGGGAAAATGTATAAAATAATGTTATTTTAAGCAGACTATTTAGCGCTTTGTTTTATCTTCACAATAACTTTTTAATAATAATAACACATTTGTTTCTTAGTTTTACGTAGTAATAAGATTTTCGCAATCAGCATATTGTTTTTAACACAAAAGTTTATTTAGTAAACTGAAACCTTAATTTCATTTTTTAACACATTATATGCCGGACACGTACTAGTACTTTTTCTGACGATTAATACTTGAGCGTGGAACACGTACTAGTACGGATTAGTGTAACATGGTTTGTTTGTAGGTACAAAAATAATTGTGTATACAGGAAAACTAAGCCGAATGTTCTTGTCTACTACATAGATTCTGGAAAAAATTACACAAATAAAAACTAGTTTTTACATCAGTCGATGCGGAACCACAGAACGGGAAGGTTGATTAAAGAAATCAATTTTTTATATTGTAAAAGTGTTTATATATAACATAATTTGAAAAAATTAAAATTATATACTATTTCTATTTGATTTTTCATATTTACGATACTGCTCTAAATTTATTCATTAAAAATATATTTTTTGTATACAAAAAATGGTTGTTTATATATTTCTATTTATATATTTTTTTATATATTTCAATATAAAATACGAAAAGTTGGTTAAAAAATTAAATAATTTTCGATCTATTGAGATTTAACTGAATAACTAAATTGACGCGCAAAACGGTCGTTCCCGGTACAATTCCGCTGCGAAATGTACCCGCACACAATATGTTAAGAAGAGAATGACAAAAAAGTTTTGTTATGAGATATAAATTAATTTTAGAAAGTGATAAAACAAATATACTGGTGATAGAAATTTTTGTTTCTAAAATAATTCTACATTAAATGGAAAATATGTTTATTCTAGACGTTTAAACTCCTTATATGAATTGAATACTTATAACAATTTCAGTTTTCTCATTAAAAGGTATTTAATGAAATATAGCTTATAACATTAATCCATGATCAAAAGGTTGCTAAAATAAATTGGCAATGAAAATACTAAGAAATTCAAATTCGAAAAATGTGAGATATCAGAAAAAGAAAATATTTAATGACAAGGCAGATGACGGGAATATTTTACTAAATTTCTCCTATCTAGACAAGTGCCAAAAATATGAGATAGTGGTTAAAAAATGGGATTTTTCTTTTAATAAATGTTGCAGTAAAACTATTAACAAAACAGATTTAAACTGACAAAATGGGAAACACTGTGAAAACACATCCCATTTAAAAAAAAAACTAGAAAAGAGGCAGGAGAAAGTATTACTAATTTTTTCAAGCGAATGACAAACGTAAGACAGCAATTAAAGAAATTGGATTTTTTGTTGCAATGGGAAATCAATAGCTTCTGGGAAAATGCAAAAATTAATGTTATTTTAAGCAGAATATTTAGAGCTTTGTTTTATCTTCACAATAACTTTTTAATAATAATAACACATTTGTTTCTTAGTTTTACGTAGTAATAAGATTTTCGCAATCAGCATATTGTTTTTAACACAAAAGTTTATTTAGTAAACTGAAACCTTAATTTCATTTTTTAACACATTATATGCCGGACACGTACTAGTACTTTTTCTGACGATTAATACTTGAGCGTGGAACACGTACTAGTACGGATTAGTGTAACATGGTTTGTTTGTAGGTACAAAAATAATTGTGTATACAGGAAAACTAAGCCGAATGTTCTTGTCTACTACATAGATTCTGGAAAAAATTACACAAATAAAATCTAGTTTTTACATCATTCGATGCGGAACCACAGAAGGGAAGGTTGATTAAAGAAATCAATTTTTTATATTGTAAAAGTGTTTATATATAACATAATTTTGAAAAAATTAAAATTATATACTATTTCTATTTGATTTTTCATATTTACGATACTTCTAAATTTATTCATTAAAAATATATTTTTTGTATACAAAAAATGGTTGTTTATATATTTCTATTTATATATATTTTTTATATATTTCAATATAAAATACGAAAAGTTGGTTAAAAAATTAAATAATTTTCGATCTATTGAGATTTAACCGAATAACTAAATTTAAGCTCAAAACGCACGCTCCCGGTACAATTCCGATGCGAAATGTACCCGCGCACAATGTGTTAAGAAGAGAATGACATAAAAGTTTTTGTTAATGAGATAAAAATTAATTTTTAGAAAGTGATAAAACAAATATACTGGTGATAGTGTTTTATCTAAAATAATTCTACATCAAATGGAAAATGTGTTTTTAAAATTAATATTATTAATGAGAAAACAAGCACAAAAACCTTTTATTATTCTAGACGTTTAAACTCCTTATATGAATTGAATACTTATAACAATTTCAGTTTTCTCATTAAAAGGTATTTAATGAAATATAGCTTATAAGACTAATCCATAATCAAAAGGTTGCTAAAATAAATCGGCAATAAAAATACTACCAAATTCAAATTCAAAAAATGTGAGATAATATCAGAAAAAGAAAATATTTAATGACAAGGCAGATGATGGGAATATTTTACTAAATTTCTCCTATCTAGACAAGTGCCAAAAATATGAGATAGTGGTTAAAAAATGGGATTTTTGTTTAACAAAATGTTGCAGTAAAACTTTTAACAAAACAGATTTAAACTGACAAAATGGGAGGCACTAAGAAAACACATCACATTAAAAAAACTTAGAAAATTGGCAGGAGAAAGTATTACTAATTTTTTCAAGCGAATGACAAACGTAAGACAGCAATTAAAGAAACTGGATTTTTTGTTGCAATGGGAAATCAATAGCTTCTGGGAAAATTTATAAAATAATGTTATTTTAAGAAGACTATTTAGCGCTTTGTTTTATCTTCACAATAACTTTTTAATAATAATAACACATTTGTTTCTTAGTTTTACGTAGTAATAAGATTTTCGCAATCAGCATATTGTTTTTAACACAAAAAATTTATTTAGTAAACTGAAACCTTAATTTCTTTTTTTTTAACACATTGTATGCCGGTAACGTACTAGTACTTTTTTTGACGATTGATACTTGAACGTGGGACACGTAAAGTATGGATTAGTGTAACATGGTTTGTTTGTAGGTACAAAAGTAATTGTGTACACAGGAAAACTAAGCCGAATGTTCTTGTCTACTACATAGATTCTGGAAAAAATTACACAAATAAAAACTAGTTTTTACATCAGTCGATGCGGAACCACAGAACGGGAAGGTTGATTAAAGAAATCAATTTTTTATATTGTAAAAGTGTTTATATATAACATAATTTGAAAAAATTAAAATTATATACTATTTCTATTTGATTTTTCATATTTACGATACTGCTCTAAATTTATTCATTAAAAATATATTTTTTGTATACAAAAAATGGTTGTTTATATATTTCTATTTATATATTTTTTATATATTTCAATATAAAATACGAAAAGTTGTTTAAAAAATTAAATAATTTTCGATCTATCGAGATTTAACCGAATAACTAAATTTAAGCTCAAAACGCACGCTCCCGGTACAATTCCGATGCGAAATGTACCCGCGCACAATGTGTTAAGAAGAGAATGACATAAAAGTTTTTGTTAATGAGATAAAAATTAATTTTTAGAAAGCGATAAAACAAATATTCTGGTGATAGTGTTTTATCTAAAATAATTCTACATAAAATGGAGAATGTGTTTTTAAAATTACTATTATTAATGGGAAAACAGGCACAAAAACCTTTTATTATTCTAGACCTATAAACTCCTTATATGAATTGAATACTTATAACAATTTCACTTTTCTCATTAAAAGGTATTTAATGAAATATAACTTATAAGACTAATCCATAATCAAAAGGTTGCTAAAATAAATCGGTAATGAAAATATTAACAAATTCAAATTCGAAAAATGTGAGATAATATCAGAAAAAGAAAATATTTAATGACAAGGCAGAAAAAAAAAACACCCCCCCCCCCCCCCCCCCCCCCCCCCCCCCCCCCCCCCCCCCCCCCCCCAAATAAACAAACACAAAAAAAAAAAAAAAAGGAGTATTTTACCCAATTTCTCCTATCTAGACAAGTGCCAAAAATATGAGTTAGTAGTTAAAAAATGGGATTTTTTTTTAACAAAATGTTGCAGTAAAACTATTAAAAAAACAGATTAAATTGACAAAATGGGAGGCACTGGGAAAACACATCACATTAAAAAAAAACCTAGAAAGTGGTAGAAAGTATTACTAATTTTTTTCAAGCGAATGACAAACGTATGACAGCAATTAAAGAAATGGGACTTTTGTGTTGCAATAGAATTCATTAGCCTCTGGAAAAAAATAAAAAATAAGATAATTTTAAACAGAATATTTATCACTTTTTTAAATCTCTACAAGGACTCTTTAATGATATTGACAAATTATTTCTTAGTTCTAAGTAGTATAAGTTTTTCGCAATCAGCATATTGTTTTTAACACGAAAAATTTATTTAGGAAACCGATAAAATGAAACCTGCTTTCGTTTATTAACACATTGTATGCCGGACACGTACTAGTACGTTTTCTGCTTATCGAAACATCCTCGTGTAATTGCAAATATCCTAGTTTAATATTTGATACTTATATTTAAAAAAATATAAATGGGTGAAGAATTATACTTAATTATTGAGTATTAACACCAGGGCTTCGAACCGGAACTGAACCGAAAACCGAAAACAACCGTTATTTTGGTCGGAACGAAAACCGGAACTGAACCGAAAAAAATATCGGTTTATTTCGGTTCGATATATCTTTCAGTCATTTTGTTACTGTTACCAACTTATCAATATTTTCTAATTTAACGTCAACTTTATAATTACATATCCGCACTTGTATAAGATTGCAATGGCGGTGTTTTGGCAGCTCCAGCTACACAAATTAGTGTTGAAAGTTTTCAGGTTGAAATTTATTCTCCGAGACAACAGAAGTAATCTCAGTGAAACCACGTTAGAAGATATATTAATAATTAGAGGCAATTTTCATATGTTAAATAAATAATATATTTTTTACATAATTATTGCAAGGCCAAGTGCACGATGTGAGAGTCAAACGACGAATGTGGGTAATCATGAACCTAGTTGTCAAATGAGATTTTGATAATGGATAACAATGCCAATGCTCGCCGCTCTTATCGTACCTGCTGTTTGTATCAATTCACATAGTGTACCAATTAAAAAAAATAAAATCTTCTAAATTTTGATAGAATTACATTTTTTGTTTATGATAGAATTATATTTTTAGTACAAATAAAAATATACATAAATTGAAATTATTCATTTGGAACTGAAACGAAAACAGTTATTTTTGGCGGAGCGAAAAAAGGAACTGAACCGATATTAATTTTTTTAGTTGAACCGGAACGAAAACCGGAACAAAAAAAATTACGGTTCGAAGCCCTGATTAATACAGTGTATGCGGTACACGTACGTTTTCTGACGATTGATACTTGAGTTCGGGACTAGTACTAGTACGTTTTCTGGAGATTGATACATCAGCGCAGTACACATACAAGCACAGGTTAGTGCAACTAAATGGCTTGTTTTGGGGTACAAAAGTAACGGTATATACAAGAAAACGAAGCCAAATATTCTTGTCACCTAACGGTATATACAGGAAAACGAAGCCGAATGTTCTTGTCACCTACATAGATTCTGGAAAAATTTAGACAAAAACTGGTTTTTATATCAGTCGATGAGGAATCACAGAACGGGATGGTTGATTAAAAAATCAATTTTGATTTAAAATTAACTTTTTATTTATCCTTGAGAAAATATTATATATTTTTATATATTATATATATAATATATAATATTATATTTATATATTATATATATTTGTTTATATGTGTTTATATATTTTAATATAAATACGAAAAGTTGGTTAAAAATTTAATAATTTTACAATTGAGATTTGATGAAACTAAATTTACGTGTAAACTCTCGCTTCCGGTATAAACTGTTTCGAAATAACCGAATGTCCTTGTCAACTACATATTCTGGAAAAATTTAGACAAATAAAAACTAGTTTATACATCAGTCTGTGCGGAACCACAGAACATGAAGGTTGATTAAAAAATCAATTTAGATTTAAAATTAACTTTTAATTTATCCTTGAGAAAATATTATATATTATTTTTATATATTATATATAATATATATTATATATTATATATAATAATATACAATATATTTATATATTATATATATATATTATATATATGTGTTTATATATTTGTTTTATACTTATATCTAAAAAAATGTAAATGGGTGAAGAACTATACTTGATTATTGAGTATTAACACATTGTATTCTGGACACGTACGTTTTCTGAAGATTGATACTTGAGCTCTGGACACGTACTAGTACGGTTTGGTGTAACAACATGGTTTGTTTGTGGGTACGAAAGTAACGGTATATACATTAAAACGAAACCGAATGTCCTTGTCAACTACATATTCTGGAAAAATTGAGACAAATTAAAACTAGTTTATACATCAGTCGGTGCGGAAAAACAGAACGGATGTTGATTTAAAAATCAATTTAGATTTAAAATTAACTTTTTATTTATCCTTGCGGAAATATTACATGTATATTTATATATTATATATATTCGTATTTAAATATATATTTGTTTATTTGTCTATATATATTAGTTTATATATTTCAATGTAAAATACGAAAAGTTTGTTAAAAATCAAATAATTATCGATCAATTGAGTTTTAACTGAATAAATTTACTCTCAAAAAGCCAGCCCCCTGTATAATTTCGCTGCGAAATGTACCGCACACTGTGTGTTAATATATAGATTTTTAAAAGCCATCTAAAATCTTTTGTCGGTAGTGAAATTTTTTTTAGCTAATAAAAATTTTACATATTGATAAAAAAACTTATGTTTTTGAAATTAGTAATATCAAATGTATTGAAAATTTCATGGCAAAATGGAACAAACTTATGAATGCTAAACCTTTAGTTTCCTTATAAGGAACGTTAAATGCTTATTAGTTTAGTTACTATCTTAATTTTGTTTTATTTTCTTTGACTAGTGCCCTACGAAAATATCCCTTCAGGTCAATTGAAAAGTCGCCAAAATAAGCAATAAAAAATTTACACTCAGTGAATTCAGATTACCAAAATGTGTGACACTGTGATAACACACCACAAAAGAAAAGAAACATTAATATCAAGACGGTTACAGTGAGAATTTATAACTTTCTGAGGCAAATGTCAAATATGTGACAGAGATTAAAAAATGAGTTTTCCTTCCAGCTCCTTGGAAATTGATTGCTTCAGGATATGAGTGCAAAAAACTAGATTAATTTAAACAGAATGTCACATTCATAATACTTTAAATGGTTTATTAATAAACTTAAGGTTGAATTTTTTCTTCTAGTGAGGAAATTTTACTAATCAGTATATTGTTTTAGGCAAATATTAAGTGATATAATATATAAAATATATATATATATATATATATTATATATTTTATATATATTTTTTATGTGTTATATATACATATAAAAAATATGTTATATATATTAAAATATTGATATATATATATTATAAATATATATATAGTTATAATATATGTGTGTGTTTGTTGTTGTAATATTATAATACAATTATATATACATTTATATATAATATATATACATATATACATACAATAATATACATAATATAATACATACATATACATATACATTTATTCACAAATACATATACATATATAAATAATAATATACACATATACATATATCAATACATAATTCAACATAATACATATATACAATACATATATAATATATAACTACATACATACTATAAACATACATATATAAAATCTACATTATACATTACATACATATAAAACATACATATATATATACATAATATATACAATACATACATACATTTAAATTTAATATATACACAACATACATAATATATACACATAAATACTTTATAAATAATCCATACTTTAAAATACATAATACATATATAACATAATACATACATTTTATACATACAAATATACACATTAAAAATACATTTAAATACAACATACTTATATAAATACATATCAAATACACATACATAATTTTATACACATACCATACAATATAAATACATACATATATAAAAAATATATACATACATAATAAAAAATACAGACATAAAATTATACATATATACACATAACAAATTAAAATACATACACATACATACACATACATACACAAAATACAACTAAAACATAATATAATACACATAATAACATACATACACATACATTACACATACTTAATACATGAATAATACATAAATACAAATATACATAACATAAATATTAATAATATATTGACTATACATAATTAAATACATATACATACATATAATACATATACATAATATAAATAATATAATACATATAATACATATACATACTATACATACATATAATTGTTTTAAAATGACCGGTATATGAATCAATAAAAAACTAAACAAGCGATAGAAAAATACAGTTTATTTATTGCAAAACAATAATAATTTTTAGGCAGACAAATTTTCAAAATTAATGCTTTTCTCAACAGATCGCTGCAGTCTGGAAAAATCTAAACTACGATATTTTATATAATAAATAATATGTATTTAAACGATTTATGTAAACGTCTCAGGCGGGATGGCTTCACATATAAGATGTATTTCCAGTATTCAATTGTTTCTATTTTGTAATTTTTAAGATACATAAATATCGTAAAAAGTTTTTAATAAGCCATCTGTTGTGGAATTATGTAACTAATTTTAAAAAATTGTTTGATAATTTTTTATTATCAAGCATATTGCAATAAATGAACTGCTATTTGTTTGTTTTTATTATTTTTAAATAAAAAAGGTCATTTTTGAAACATGTATATATATACTATATTAAAAAATTTTCAGACAAAGAGAAAAAATACTTTTTGTGTATTAAAATTAAATTGGTAAGATTTAGCATAATAACTTAAAATATTTTTTGCAATAACAAAAAATATAAAATGTTTTTAAGACCATTAATATTTATAGAGAAACTGAATACTTCGTAGTATAACCATTTATACCTTTGATAGAATCTAAAAATATTATTGACACAATAATCCATTATTAATAATCGACATATCAATAACCAAAATAAGAAAACTAGTGAAAAATTTCAAATTGACAAAATTCCGGGCATTGTCATAACACGAGAAAATTAATGACCAGGCTGCTAGAAGTAAGTTGCCAGTTTTTTTTAAGCAAATGAAAAACATACAAGACATTAAAAAAATATATTTTTTTGGTGCCTCAAGAATTAATTGTAGAAAATGAAAATAAAAACAAAATTATTTTAAGCAGGCTAAAAGTCAGATTGTTTTAAATTTTAAACGGCTTTTTAATAATATGGCCAGATTTTATTTTTGCTCCACGAAGTAATGAGTATTTCCTAATTAGTATAAAGTTTTAGATGAAAAAGTCATTAAAGGCACACAAAGTGGATAAATATATCAATGAAATAATTTTTTTAATTTATAGGAAGTTTACAGGGAAACATTTTTTGTGTGCTTGTCATTACAGAATTTTCTCATTAGAACAAAAGTTGGTTTTGAAAATAATCTATTAGAAAGTTTGCTGTAAAAATAAGCAAAGAGAAATTGTTTTGTATTAGACCATTAAATTTCAGATAAGAGCACTAAATACTATTACAGTATTTACCCTTTTTATTTCGACTATAAATTAATATACTAAATATTACATAGATGACTAATGTATATAAACACAGCAAACCAAGGTACAAAAAAACTTATCTATAATCCAAAAATTCGCTGATGCAACCAGCAGTAAAATTGTATAGAAATATTGATAATCATACACCTATTGCCAAACCAACTACTTCAAATTGAGAAAATGTAAAGCACTATGATAGCACATCATAAAAAAGACAATGGGTATGATAATTTTTTAAAGCAAATGACAAACATGACATAGCTATTAAAAAAATTTTTTTATGTGCCTCAAGAATTAATTGGTTAAGAAAAAATGAACACAAAAACAGATTATTTTAAGCAGAATAAAAGTCGATTGTTTAATTTTAAACGCTTTTAAATAAGATTATGTCCAGATTTTGCTCTTCGTCCCCGTAGTAATGAGTTTTCCCTAATTAGTATAAAGTTTTATTTGAAAAAGTCATTAAATTACAAAAAATTAAACTATAATAAATAATTTTTTTTAAATTTATTGGAAGTGTACGCGAGAAAAATTTTTTTTTTTTGTGCTTTTTACAGAAATTTTTCATTAGAAAAAAAGTTGGTGTTTTTTGAAAATAATCTAATTAGAAAGTTTGCTGAAAAATACACAAAGCGAAAAATTTGTTTTGTATTAGACCATTAAATTGCAGGTAAGAGCAACTAAATACTAGTACAGTATTTACCCATTTTATTTGCAAAAGTATCTAAATATACATATATCACATAACAGAAACCAAGGAACGAAAATTCTATAATTCACAAAATTTTGATGCAGCTCAGTAAATATTTACCGAACAAAATATTGGTAAGAATACATTGTCAAACCAACACATTTTGTTAATTGAATGTGCTATGATAGCAACCATAGAAAATAAATCACAAGGAGTGATATTTTTTACAAAATGACAAACATGAGACAGCAATTAAAAAAATAGTATTTTCATTCGGTGTCTCAAGATTAATTTCAGAAAATGAATATAAAAACTAGATTATTTTAAGCAGAATAAAAGTAATTGTTTAAAATTTTAAATGCTTTTTAAATAATATGGCCAGATTTTGCTTCGCTTCGAAGTAATGAGTTTTTCCTAATTAGTATCAAGTTTTAGGTGAAAAGTTATTAAAGGCTAATATAAATAGATAAACTATGTTAATAAAATACATTTTCTTTTAATTTATTAGAAAATGTCATGGAAACGATTAAATATTTTTGTGTGCTTCTCTTTACAGGAATTTTCTCATTAGAAAAAAAGTTGGTGTTTTTGAAAATAATCTAAATAGAAAGTTTGCAGTAAAATACGCAAAGAGATATAAATTTGTTTTGTATTAGACCATTAAATTGCAGGTAAGAGCAACTAAATACTTATTACAGTATTTACCCATTTTTATTTGCGATTAGTACAACAAATATACTAACTATTACATAGATAAAGTATATAAACACAGAAAACCAAGGAAGAAAACTTATGTATAATCCAAAAATCCAGCAGTAAAATTGTATCGAACAAATATTGATAATCATACACTTATTGCCAAACCAAATACTTCAAATTGAGAAAATGTAAAGCACTATGATAGCACATCATAAAAAAAAATTGGGTATAGGAGTATTCAATTTTGAAATACAAGCAAATGACAAATATGAGATAGCTATTGAAAAAAATTGATTTTCCTGTGCTGGGAATTGTTAGAAAAATGAAGATAAAAACTATATTATTTTAAGCAGAATAAAAGTCCGATTGTTTAAAAATTTAAATGCCTTTTAAATAAGATTATATCCAGATTTTGCTCTTCGCTCCACGAAGTAATGAGTTTTTCCTAATTAGTATCAAGTTTATGAAAAAGTCATTAACTAATATAAAATAAACTATATTATAATACGTTTTTTAAAAATTTATTAGAAAATGTACTGAAACGATTAATATCTTTTGTGTGCTTATTAACAGATTTCACTCAGACGAAAAATGTGTTTATGTCTTGTCTTTACAGGAATTTGCTCATTAGAACAAAAGTTGGTGTTTTGAAAATAATCTAATTAGAAATTTGCTAAAATACACAAGAAACAAAATTTTTTTTGTAGTATTAGACCATTAAATTCAGGTAAGAGCAATTAAATACTTATTACAGTATTTACCCATTGTTATTTGCGACTAGTACAACTAATATAATAACTATTACATAAATAATTAATGTATATAAACACAGCAAACCAGGGAAAAAACTTATCTATAATCCAAAATTCGCTGATAAAATGATGCAACTTCGCTGAGTAAAAATTGTATTGAACAAATATTGATAATCATACACTATTGCCAAACCGACTACTTCAAATTGAGAAAATTTAAAGCACTATGATAGCACATCATAAAAAAGACAATGTGTATGGGGGTATAAAATTTTTTTAAAAGAAATGACAACATGAGATAGCTATTGAAAACATTTATTTAATGTGCCTCGGGAATTAATTGCTTTAGAAAAATGAACAAAAAAACTGGATTATTTTAAGCAGAATAAAAGTCAGATTGTTTAAAATTTTAAATGGCTTTTAAATAAGACTATGGCCAGATTTTGCTCTTCGCTCCACAAAGTAATTGTTTTCCTCATTAGTAGAAATTAGGTGAAAATCATAAAAGGCTAACATAAATAGATAAACTATATTAATAAAATACGTTTTATTTTTTAGAAAATGTACTGGAAAAGATTAATATCTTTTGTGTGCTTATCTAAACAGATTTCACTCAGATGGAAAATGTGTTTTGTGTGCTTGTCTTTACAGGAATTTACTCATTAGAACAAAAGTTGGTGTTTTTGGAAATAATCTAATTAGAAAGTTTGCTGAAAAATACACAAAGCGAAACAAATTTGTTTTGTAGTATTAGACCATTAAATTGCAGGTAAGAGCAACTAAATACTTATTGTAGTATTTACCCATTACTATTTTCGACTAGTATAATATACTAAATATTACATAGATGACTAATGTATATAAATACACCAAACCGAAGAAGAAAAAACTCATCTATAATCCAAAAATTCGCTGATGCAACCAGCAGTAAAATTGTATAGAAATATTGATAATCATACACCTATTGCCAAACCAACTACTTCAAATTGAGAAAATGTAAAGCACTATGATAGCACATCATAAAAAAGACAATGCCAATGGGAATATTCAAATTTTTAAAGCAAATGACAGACATGAGATAGCTATTGAAAAAAATTTGGTTTTCCTGTGCTTCGGCAATTAATTAGTTAAGAAAAATGAAGATAAAAACTATATTATTTTAAGCAGAATAAAAGTCCGATTGTTTAAAAATTTAAACAGCTTTTAATAACTTATGACAGACTTTATTCTTCTTTCCACGAAGTAATGAGTTTTTTTTTTTAATCAATGTGAAGTTTTATGTGAAAAAGTCGTTACGCAAACGGTTAGATAAATGGATAAACGCTACTAATGAAATATATTCTGAAGTTTGTTACAAAATGAACTGGAGACGATCAAATACTTTTTGTGTGCTTATCTCAACCGGATTTCATAAATTTGTGATTTTGAAAATTATCTTATTAACATTTCGTATGAGGGCAACGTATTTTCACGTGTTTTTGCAGTCACTTTTAGGGTGTCACGTAAAAATACGCATTTATAATAAATTGTATATAGACCACAAAATCTACTAAATACGTATAATTATGTGTATGTATAACATATGCGTGTTTGCGTTGCTATACAATGCTTTGCATTTTTTCTTTCCACAAGTTATGATTGTCGAGTTACTCGGTCTTTTCTTTCGTTATTTCGTCTTCAATCAAATTCCTAGCTCCAGAACGTACAAGTCGTGTTTTGAATTAGAGTTTTTTTATGTTGAAAAAAAATTATAATGAGCCGTCGTGACAAAGATAGTGATGAAGAAATATGCGTTGACAGATTATCGGACTTTAAATTTAAAAAACGTTTTTTTTGCGATTTCGTAATTTTTTTTGTTAAATAATCATAGAGTATATATAAAGTGTAAAATAAAAAAAGTTTGTTCATATAACAAAGTTTTCGATTTACTGCGATTTTTCTGCATAACTAAACTTTCGTGCGATTCACGAAAAACGCCCGCTGCACTAGTAAGTTGGCGGTGAAGTATACGAGCATGCCAAGTGTTAATAAGAAAATTTAGCATAAAATACGCAAAGTTAAACAATTTTGTGTTAGGTCTTTAAATGACGTGTAAGATCAAATTAATACTTTAGTATTTATCAATTTCTATTTTTTGTAACTAGTATCTTAAACATATATATGACTAATACAGATAAAATCAGCGAAAGAACAGAAGGACCAATGAATGAAAAAACTGATCTATAATACAAAAAGTCCGTGATTCAATCAACAGTAAAATGAATGGAAGAAATATGGGTAATTATTACAATAATAAAAAACCAATTAACAAAATGTAATTCACTATGACAGAGCACTACAATTGCAAAAAAAAATGACAGCGAATGGAATTATTTTTTTTTAAATAATGTTTTATATATAAAAATTTTTAAAAATTTCGCTGCGAAATGTAACACTATTTAATATATAGATTTTTAAAATAATATAATTTTTTTGTCTGTACTGAATTTATTTTTATAAAAATTTACATATTGATAAAAAAACTTATGTTTTTGAAATTAGTAATATCAAATGTATTGAAAATTTCATGGCAAAATGGAACAAACTTATGAATGCTAAACCTTTAGTTTCCTTATAAGGAACGTTAAATGCTTATTAGTTTAGTTACTATCTTAAATTTGTTTTATTTTCTTTGACTAGTGCCCTAGAAATATCCCTTAGGTCAATTGAAAAGTCGCCAAAATAAGCAATAAAAAATTTACACTCAGTGAATTCAGATTACCAAAATGTGTGACACTGTGATAACACACCACAAAAGAAAAGAAACATTAATATCAAGACGGTTACAGTGAGAATTTATAACTTTCTGAGGCAAATGTCAAATATGTGACAGAGATTAAAAAATGAGTTTTCCTTCCAGCTCCTTGGAAATTGATTGCTTCAGGATATGAGTGCAAAAAACTAGATTAATTTAAACAGAATGTCACATTCATAATACTTTAAATGGTTTATTAATAAACTTAAGGTTGAATTTTTTCTTCTAGTGAGGAAATTTTACTAATCAGTATATTGTTTTAGGCAAAAAGATCCTTAAGGAAAATCTCATATATATATATATATATATATATATATATATATATATATATATATATATATATAATATATATATATATATATATATATGTTTTAAAAATACCATATTGAAACATCAAAAAACAAACGGACAGCTAAGAAATACATTTAATGCAATACTTACAATAAATGTTTAAGACAACTTTAAATTATTTACAATGAAACAAACGCTATTAAAAAAATACGATATTTCCAATATCCACCATGCCAGAATAATATGACGTATTCTCAGAACGAATTTATAAAATGTAAATTATATTCACATGCAGAACAGATGTACTGTTCCAGTTATTCAATTGTTTCTGGATAGTGGCTGTACACCTGGTCTTTTAAGAGTCCCCACAATCAAATATCGTAATCAAGATTTTTCCAGCCTGAAGCGCCATCTGTTGTGGAACTTTGTAACTAATTTTAAAAATTGTCTGCCTGATAATTTACTATTATCCCAAGCATATTGCAATAAACTGAATTGCTATCACTCTCCGTTTAGTTTTTATTGATTTTTAAATAAACAGGTCATTTTTGAAACACCCTGTATATGGATATATACTATCATTAACAAAATTTTCAGAGAGAGAGAAAAAAATTTACTGGTGAAAACTTTGTGTATCTAAAAGTTTCAACTCCTTTGGTGGAAGATTTATGTTTCCAAAAATAAGCTTAAAATATTTTTTGCAAAGCAGACGAGAAATACTAAATGTTTTTGGGCAAGACCATTAAGTTATTTATTTAGAGAAACTGAATACTTCGTACTTCAGTTACTAACCATTTATATTTCCTTTGACTAGAATCTTAAAGAAGTATAATATTGACACAATAATCCATTATTAATAATCGACATATCAATAACCAAAATAAGAAAACTAGTGAAAAATTTCAAATTGACAAAATTCCGGGCATTGTCATAACACGAGAAAATTAATGACCAGGCTGCTAGAAGTAAGTTGCCAGTTTTTTTTAAGCAAATGAAAAACATACAAGACATTAAAAAAATAGGATTTTTCTTCCGGTGCCTCAAGAAATTATTGCCTCAGAAAAATGAATATAAAAACAAAATTATTTTAAGCAGGCTAAAAGTCAGATTGTTTTAAATTTTAAACGGCTTTTTAATAATATGGCCAGATTTTATTTTTGCTCCACGAAGTAATGAGTATTTCCTAATTAGTATAAAGTTTTAGATGAAAAAGTTATTAAAGGCACACACAAGTGGATAAAGTATATCAATGAAATAAGATTTTTTTTTAAATTTAATAGGAAGTTTACAGGAAAAACATTTTTTGTGTGCTTGTCATTACTTGAATTTTCTCATTAGAACAAAAGTTGGTAATTTTGAAAATAATCTATTTAGAAAGTTTGCTGTAAAATAAGCAAAGAGAAACAAACTTGTTTTGTATTATACCATTAAATTGCAGATAAGAGCAACTATATACTGATTACAGTATTTACCCTTTGTTATTTGCGACTAGTATAAATAATATACTAAATATTACATAGATGACTAATGTATATATACACAGCAAACCAAGGTACGAAAAAACTTATCTATAATCCAAAAATTCGCTGATGCAACCAGCAATAAAATTCTATTAAATATTGATAATCATACACCTATTGCCAAACTAACTACATCAAAATGTAAAGCACTATGGTAGCACATCATAAAAAAGACAATGGGTATGGGAGTATTCAATTTTTAAAGCAAATGACAAACATGAGATAGCTATTGAAAAAAAAATTTGTATTTCCTGTGCCTCGGGAATTAATTCCTTTAGAAAAACGAACATAAAAACTAGATTATTTTAAGAAGAATGAAAGTTCGATTGTTTAAAATTTTAAACGGCTTTTAAATAAGAATATGGCCAGATTTTTCTCTTTGCTGAACGAAGTAATGAGTTTTTCCTTATTAGTATAAAATGTTAAGTGAAAAAGTCATTAAAGGCTAATATAAATAGTTAAACTATATTAATAAAATACGATTTTAAAAATTTATTAGAAAATGTACTGGAAACTATTAAATATATTTTGTGTGCTTATCTCAACCAGATTTCACTCAGATGGAAAATGTGTTTTATGGTCTTGTCTTTACAGGAATTTGCTCATTAGAACAAAAGTTGGTGCTTTTGAAAATAATCTAATTAGAAAGGTTGCTGAAAAATACACAAAACTAAACAAATTTCTTTTGTAGTATTAGACCATTAAATTGGAGGTAAGAGCAACTAAATACTTATTACAGTATTTACCCATTGTTATTTGCGACTAGTACAACTAATATAATAACTATTACATAAATAATGTATATAAACACAGCAAACCAAGGAAGAAAAAACTTATCTATAATCCAAAACTTCGCTGATGCAAAATGATGCAACTTCGCTGAGTAAAATTGTATAGAACAAATATTGATAATCATACACCTATTGCCAAACCGACTACTTCAAATTGAGAAAATTTAAAGCACTATGATAGCACATCATAAAAAAGACAATGTGTATGGGGCTATAAAATTTTTTAAAAGCAAATGACAAACATGAGATAGCTATTGAAAACATTTGGATTTAATGTGACTCGGGAATTAATTGCTTTAGAAAAATGAACAAAAAAACTGGATTATTTTAAGCAGAATAAAAGTCAGATTGTTTAAAATTTTAAATGGCTTTTAAATAAGACTATGGCCAGATTTTGCTCTTCGCTCCACAAAGTAATGAGTTTTTCCTAATTAGTAGAAATTAGGTGAAATAGTCATAAAAGGCTAACATAAATAGATAAACTATATTAATAAAATACGTTTTATTTTTTAGAAAATGTACTGGAAAAGATTAATATCTTTTGTGTGCTTATCTAAACAGATTTCACTCAGATGGAAAATGTGTTTTGTGTGCTTGTCTTTACAGGAATTTGCTCATTAGAACAAAAGTTGGTGTTTTTGGAAATAATCTAATTAGAAAGTTTGCTGAAAAATACACAAAGCGAAACAAATTTTTTTTTGTAGTATTAGACCATTAAATTGCAGGTAAGAGCAACTAAATACTTATTACAGTATTTACCCATTGTTATTTGCGACTAGTACAACTAATATAATAACTATTACACAAATAATTAATGTATATAAACACAGCAAACCAAGGAAGAAAAAACTTATCTATAATCCAAAACTTCGCTGATGCCAAATGATGCAACTTCGCTGAGTAAAATTGTATTGAACAAATATTGATAATCATACACCTATTGCCAAACCGACTACTTCAAATTGAGAAAATTTAAAGCACTATGATAGCACATCATAAAAAAGACAATGTGTATGGGGGTATAAAATTTTTTAAAAGAAAATGACAAACATGAGATAGCTATTGAAAACATTTGGATTTAATGTGCCTCGGGAATTAATTGCTTTAGAAAAATGAACAAAAAAACTGGATTATTTTAAGCAGAATAAAAGTCAGATTGTTTAAAATTTTAAATGGCTTTTAAATAAGACTATGACCAGATTTTGCTCTTCGCTCCACAAAATAATGAGTTTTTCCTAATTAGGTGAAATAGTCATAAAAGGCTAAGATAAATAGATAAACTATATTAATAAAATAAGTTTTATTTTTTAGAAAATGTACTGGAAAAGATTAATATCTTTTGTGTGCTTATCTAAACAGATTTCACTCAGATGGAAAATGTGTTTTGTGTGCTTGTGTTTTTGGAAATAATCTAATTAGAAAGTTTACTGAAAAATACACAAAGCGAAACAAATTTGTTTTGTAGTATTAGACCATTAAATTGCAGGTAAGAGCAACTAAATACTTATTATAGTATTTACCCATTACTATTTTCGACTAGTATAATACACTAAATATTACATAGATGACTAATGTATATAAATACACCAAACCGAAGAAAAAACTCATCTATAATCCAAAAATTCGCTGATGCAACCAGGAGTAAAATTGTATCCAACAAATATTGATAATTATACACCTATTGCCAAACCAACTATTTCAAAATGTAAAGCACTATTATAGCACATCATAAAAAAGACAATGCCAATGGGAGTATTCATATTTTTAAAGCAAATGACAAACATAAGATAGCTATTGAAAAAAAATTGGTTTTCCTGTGCCTCGGAAATTAATTGCTTTAAAAAAATGAATATAAAAACTAGATTATTTTAAGCAGAATAAAAGTCAGATTGTTTAAAATTTTAAACAGCTTTTAATAAGCTTATCACAGACTTTATTCTTCTTTCCACGAAGTAATGAGTTTTTTTTTTTTAATCAATGTGAAGTTTTATGTGAAAAAGTCGTTACGCAAACAGTTAGATAAATGGATAAACGCTACTAATGAAATATATTCTGAAGTTTGTTACAAAAGGAACTGGAGACGATTAAATACTTTGTGTTCTTATCGCAACCGGATTTCATAAATTTGTGATTCTGAAAATAATTTTAATAACATTTTGTGTGAGGGTAACGTATTTTTACGTATTTTGCAGTATGTCAATGGAGCACGGGTCACGTAAAAATACGCATATAGTAAATTTGTGGTGGATACCCGATAACCACCACAAATCTACTAAATACGTATAATTATATGTATGTGTGAGATTATATGCGTATTGTTTGCGTTGCTATGCAACGTTTTGCATTTTTACTTTCCACAAGTTATGATTGTCGAGTTACTCGGTCTTTTGTTTCGTTATTTCGTCTTCAATCGAATTCCTAGCTCCAGAACGTACAAGTCGTGCTTTGTCAATTTGAAGTTTGGTTTTTTTTATTGTTGAAAACTAAATTGATAAAATGAGCCGTTGTGACAAAGATAGTGATGAAGAAATATGCGCTGACAGATTATCGGACTTTAAATTTAAAAATCGTTTATTTTTGCGATTTCGTAATTTTTTTTTGTTAAATAATCATAGAGTATATATTAAAGTGTAAAATAAAATAAAGTTTCGTTCATATAAACAAAGTTTTCGATTTACTGCGATTTTTCTATATAACTAAACTTTCGTGCTATTCACGAAAAAACGCCCGCTGCACGCGTAAATTGGCGGTGAAGTATACCCGCATGTTAAGTGTTAATAAGAAAATTTAGCATAAAATACGCAAAGCGAAACTATTTTGTGTTAGGTCTTTAAATTACGTGTAAGATCAACTTAATACTTTAGTATTTATCAATTTCTATTTTTTGTAACTAGTATCTTAAACATATATATGACTAATACAGATAAAATCAGCGAAAGAACAGAAGGACCAATGAATGAAAAAACTGATCTATAATACAAAAAGTCCGTGATTCAATCAACAGTAAAATGAATGGAAGAAATATGGGTAATTATATACAACTTCCTAATAACAAATCCAATTCAACAAAATGTAATTCACTATGACAGAGCACTACAATTGCAAAAAAAAATGACAGCGAATGGAATTATTTAATTTTCTGAAGCATGTGGCAAACATGAGACACCGATTGAGAAAATTTGAAATCCGGTTCATCTTGAATTAGTTGCTTAGTGAAAATTAATTAAAAGAGGTCAAATTAAACAATAAATGTCACATTGTTTAGAGGTTTAGATACTTTATTAATCTTAAGGGAGAATTTGTTTTTTCATTTCAGTAAATAATGAGATTTTAGTTAAATACTCAAATTGATACACTATTATTAATGAAATACATCTTTGAATTATTGAAATATATACTGTAGACCATTAAATATTGTTTCGTACCTGAAAGGGATTTCACTCAGATGGGATTTTTTTTAATAATCTTAATTAAAACATTAACCGTAAAATAAGCAAATAGAACCATTTATTTCGTCCGAGACCTTTGAAATACATGTAAGAGCAACTAAATACTCACAATGGTATTCACATATTTTTATTTTCTTTGACTAGTATCTTAAATATCACATCGTAATAAATACAGATAAAATGCGCTAACAAAATCTATAATCCAAAAAGTCACAGGTACAATTAATAATAAAACTCAAATATTGGTAACAATACGCGTATTACCAAACAAACTCAAATTAACAAAATGTAACGCATTGTGATAGCACACCACAAAATAATCGATGAATAAATTCAAGGCGATCGGGAGTATTTAATTTTCTGAAGCAAAACTAAAAAAAAATGGATTTTCTTTGAGTACCTCAGGAGTTGATTGTTTCTGGAAAATTAACTCAAAAAAAACTAGATTAAATTATGCAGAATAAATGTCGCATTGTTTAACATTTTCGTTTCTACAGTAGCTCGTGATAGCCAAGACCTTTGGGTCTGAGAATAATCGTAACCATCTGAGAAAATTTCCTCCGTCCTAGGGGCTTGACTGCTAATAGTCGCGTGTAATGCTGATAGCGGGGAACATTCTGAGGACTCATTATAATCAGATATTTGCAGGAGTTTTCCTCTGAGGTTTTATAACAGGTTGAGAAACACTACTTGCCGGTGGATGACGAGAAACATTTCATTGCTACTGCATTAGATTTTGAACTTGGTTATTTAGATTAACAGGTGAAGAAAAAAATATTGGGGGGAGGAAAGTACACAAATTATGGTCTATTGGCTTTAGAGCATTTGAAATTCTGGTGTGTTTGTTTTAAAGAGTTAGGGCCGGTCTCACCAAAGTCGTTTTACGGCTAACCACGATTAACCAATGGTGAGATGCAATTCTCCATTTAAACAAAGATTAATCGTGGTTAGCCGCGAAACGACTTTGGTAAAACTGGCCCTTAAACTTTTAAAATGGTTAAGCTTAGGGGAAGAAATTTCCTTCTTCGTTATAGTAGAAAAACGTGTTTTTGCACTGACCCATCCGAAGACATAGGTGGCAACCACTAAAGACCACTCATCACAACAGTGACTCATAACGGCTACCAATCTGCTGCCCATCATAGTCAAAGTGATAAAAATATGCAAGCAATAGTTGAGTATTTTTACTTGTATCTAAAAGGTTTTACCCATTAGATTGAAAACTGGTGTTCTTGAAAATACACTTAATGAGAATTTTTACAGGAAAACTGGCCATACAACCCCATATGTCCTCGTGATAGATCTTTAAATTACTTATTAAAGCAACTACATACTTACTACTTAGTAACCATTTTTTATCTCTTTTGATTAGAATCTTTACAAAAAATAACCTCAACATTATATAAAGCACTAATGTAAATATACAAATTATCCAAAACAAAAAGAGCGGCAAGCACTTTGAAATTTAACAAAATGTAAAGCACTGTGATAGCACACCACAGCAGAAAAACATTAAATGACACGGAAGCTAGAGAGAGTAGTTTGCTAATTATCTGAAACAAATGACAATATATCAGAGAGATTAAAAAAATTCTGGGGCTTTGGGAATTAATCCATTTAGAAAAATTGATGTCAAAAGAATTACGTTCATTAAAACAAAATAAGTGACATTACTTTTCAATTGTTTATTAATTTTTTCGCAAAATTTTTTCTTAATTTGAGCAAAATATTTTCATTATTTCTTAGTTTCAACAAATCAAATGCAAAATATTTTCTTCATTTGAGTAAGGAATAAGATTTTACTAATAAGAATATTCTTTTAGCAAAACAAGTCCTCCAGAAAACTTTCAGGTAAAGGGATAAATACTATTATAATTAAAATCACTTTCAGAAAGGGGTTAAAAGTGTAGTAGTGATAGTAAAATATTTTTTGTCAACCTCAAAATATTTTACCTGTTAGATTCAAAACTGGAGTTTTTGAAAAAATTACAACATATTTCAAATTTTATGTAAACATTTTAAATAAATATAATGTGTTTATTTTTTTTTTGCAAATTAATGAATGTTTACTAATATAGTTAATATCCTACATATTTTTTATTACCTTTCAGAAGAATAAAAATTATCGACATTATATATAGGTCTAATCTAATCTAGAATCAACATTTCCCCAAAACAAAAATAAGGGCAAACAAAAAAATTAACAAATTGTGAAGCACTGTGATAACATACCACAAGAAAAAGATAATGACACGGCGGCTGGAGGAAATAGTTTTCCAATTATCTGAAGCAAATGACAATGTACGATACAGCAATTAAAATAAATTCCTTCTGATGCCTTGAGACTTGATTCATGAAAATAGATGTAAAAAAACTATGTTCATAAACAGAAGTGTAAAATTATTTAAAATTTTCCGTAGTTTATTAATAAGCTTAAAGCATACATTTTTTCTGCGTTCCAGTAAGTAATGAGTTTGTACTAATCAGTATATTTATTTGAAAAAAAAAAGGTCCTAAGGGAGACGCTGAGGTAAGTGGAAAAATAGTATTAACAATAAAATGTGTTTTATAAAGCGATTAAATTGCACTACGATAACTAAGCATTTTTGTGCATAAGTGAAAAGATTATTTATTGATACAAACTTGATGTTTCTGAAAAAGTTATGTTAGATAAGATATTTCAAAATATTTACTTCTTAAATATCATATGTTTTACTTTTCTTAATTTTGACAAGTAAATATTTACTACTGTAGTTACTATTCTACAAATTTGATTTTATTTCCTTTCAAAAGAAAAAAACCCATATCGTCATTATATGCAAGACTAATCTATAATAAAAATTTCACCACAACAATAAAAATAGTAGCAACACTTTCAAATTAACAAAATGTTAAGCATTGTAATAACACACAAGAGGAATGCTTTCTGGTGATTACGCATCATTTCTGATTAAGGCGTTGACGCAATGTTCAATCTTTGTAAATAGTGTCTTGTATATGTTATAAATATTGTAATGTATTTTCACATATTATTGTAACATGAATTCATTGATCCGTATTGATATTTGTTATGAGTAAAGATTTATAATTATCGTATTTTTATTTGGGGCAACACAGCAATATTTTAAATATGCAAATATTTATAATAAATATATATATATAATATATATATATATATATATATATATATTTGTAATAAATAAATAAATATATATATATATATATATATATATATATATATATATATGTGTGTGTGTGTGTGTGTGTGTGTGTGTGTGTTGTCTGCCTGTATAAGAGTCAGTGTGACTGTAGCAGATTGCTCGGTTGCATCGAAGGTGCTGATGTTTGTTTATGTAACTTGTATGTACTTTCAGTATTTTTAACTCCTGTAACGTTAGTTCAGTCTTGATATCCAGAGCTCTGCGTCATTCATCATACTATCTTAAATAAATGCCTGTGTCTAGATCTCGTTTTATTTAACTGCACCATATGAATCCTTTCTGAGTATGGTTTTATATATGATGTAATCCCTGCAGATACTTCTTTAAGAATCGTCGAGCCATAGCACGATTCTCCATACATTTAATGAAACCGTACCTAGAAAGCGTAGTTTGCTAATTATCTGATACAAATAACAATATAAGAGAACGATTAATAAAAAACTTTTCTCGTGCCTCAGAAATTAATTCAGAAAAATTGATGTCAAAACAACTAGGTTCATTTAAATAGAATAAGGGCCAGTCTCACCAAAGTCGTTTAACGGCTAATCACGATTAACCCATGGTGCCAACCAATGGTGGGCCAGAATTCTAAGTTTAAACAGAGATTAATCACGTTTAGGCGTTAAAAGACTTGGCGAGACAGCCCCTAAGTGACGCATTACTTAAACTTATTAATAGTTTAATAAACTTAAGGCAGATTTTTTTACTTTTCCAGTAAGTAATGAGTTTTTACTAATCAGTATATTGTATTCGAAGGAAAATTCCTTAATGAAACGCTCAAGTAAATGGATAATACTAATATGAATAAAATGAGTTTTCAGAAGAAAATGATTAAACATGTGCTGGTGATGAATAATTTTTTTGTGTGTGTTCCCTAAAGATTTTACCCAGTAGATTCAAAATTGGTATTTTTGAAACATGTTCAAAATGTTTTAATATTTTAAATAAATTTCGTATGTGATTTATTCTTACTTTTTGAATACTTACTACTGCAGTTAATATCCTACTGATTTTTTAATTTTCTTTTAGAAGAAAAAGCATAACATATATAGGTTTAATCTATAAATCAAAATTTCACCAAACAAAAAATTAATGCCAAACATTTTCAAATTTAAAAAATGTGAAGCAATTTTTACACACTGAGTAAAAAAATTTAATGATACGGTGGCTAGAGAGAAAGTAATATGTTGATTATCTGAAGCAAATGACAATATACGAGACATTGGTTTAAAAAACATTCCCTCTAGTGCCTTCGGAATTAATTCAGGGAAATGGATGTTAAAAAAAATTAGGTTCATTTAAACAGAATAAGTGTCATTACTTAGACTTGTCAATGTATTATTAATAAGTTTAAGGCACAATATTTTTCATTCCAATAAGTAATGAATTTTTACGAATCAGTATATTATTTTAGAAGAATAAGTCCTTAAGGAAATGCTCAGATAAATGAATAATACTATTATTAATAAAATGAGATTTCAGAGAGTGATAAAAAGCAATGATAAAAAAATGTGTTCCAAAAAACATTTTACCCGTTACATTAAAAATTGGTGTTTTAGAAAAACTTAGAGAACATATATTTCAAAATATTTTTATATTTTAATAAATGTATGGGATTTACTCTTACTTTTTGACGATTAATTGAATACTTACTACTCTAGTTAATATCCTACCGACTTTTTATTTTCGTTTAGAAGGAAAAACATAACACATATATAGGTCTAATCTATAAATCAAAATTTCACCAAACAAAAAAAATAATGCCAAACATTTTCAAATTTAAAAAATGTGAAGCATTTTTTACACACTGAGTAAAAAAATTTAATGATACGGTGGGTAGAGAGAAAGTAATATGTTGATTATCTGAAGCAAAAAACAATATACGAGACATTGGTTTAAAAAACATTCCCTCTAGTGCCTTCGGAATTAATTCAAGGAAATGGATGTAAAAAAAAACTAGGTTCATTTAAACAGAATAAGTGACAAATTACTTAAAATTCTCAATATATTATTAATATGTTTAAGGCAGAATATTTTTCATTCCAATAAGTAATGAATTTTTACGAATCAGTATATTATTTTAGAAGAATAAGTCCTTAAGGAAATGCTCAGATAAATGAATAATACTATTATTAATATAAGAGATTTGAAAAAAAAATTTCAATTTTACAACTCCTCTTCAACCTCCACTCAAAATACGTGTTCTGCAAAGATCGGTTGATTTACTTAAAAATTGGAAAAAGAATTTTGTCTAAAAAAAAATTGTCTAGTCTTTGCAAGCCTTTTTTCTCGCTCTTCAGAAGTTTCTTTTTCTCGTTTAGCTCTATACTGTTCACGACGTTTTTGAAGTCGAGCAGCCTTTTGAGTTTCTGTTTTCTGTTTAACCATTTTAAATTTGAATGGTATATTTTTATATAAATTTTTCTTTATTTTCTAAGTAAATAGAGCGATCTTAATAGAACTCGTTAGATACTTGGTAAATTCTTTTTCCAATTTTTAAGTAAATCGACCGATCTTTGCAGAACACGTATTTTGAGTGAAGGTTGAAGAGGAGTTGTAAAATTGAAAATTTTTTTTCAAATCTCTTATTTTAAATTAATTTTACAATTTACACTAAATCACAAATTTGTGATGAAAATCACACTCAGTTTATTTAATTTGTGATTAAGTGAATGTTTCAGTCTATTTAGTATGAATGTTATGTGTTTCCTTTGTGTTTTCTTTGTTAATTCAATTAGATTTTAAATATTCAATTTTTGTAAAATTTTTCCTCAAAATGTTGTTTTTGTTTATGTATCAATTTGTTGAGTTACGATCCCCTCGCCAGATTTCAAACGCCACGCTGCAAGCACGCCAATTTCGCCAAATGTGGTTGAAGCACCAACAAGATCCATGATTAGAAACAGGAGAGTGGGCTAAGAAGGAGTTGAAAAATGAGATTTCAGAGAGTGATAAAAAGCAATGATAAAAAAATTATGTGTTCTAAAAAATATTTTAACCGTTACATTAAAAATTGGTGTTTTAGAAAAACTTAGAACATATATTTCAAAATATTTTTATATTTTAATAAATGTATGTGATTTACTCTTACTTTTTGACGATTAATTGAATATTTACTACTGTAGTTAATATCCTACCGACTTTAAATTTTCTTTTAGAAGGAAAAACATAACACATATATAGGTCTAATCTATAAATCAAAATTTCACCAAACAAAAAATAATGCCAAACATTTTCAAATTTAAAAAATGTGAAGCAATTTTTACACACTGAGTAAAAAACATTTAATGATACGGTGGCTAGAGAGAAAGTAATATGTTGATTATCTGAAGCAAATGACAATATACGAGACATTGGTTTAAAAAACATTCCCTCTAGTGCCTTCGGAATTAATTCAGGGAAATGGATGTTAAAAAAAACTAGGTTCATTTAAACAGAATAAGTGTCATTACTTAGACTTGTCAATGTATTATTAATAAGTTTAAGGCACAATATTTTTCATTCCAATAAGTAATGAATTTTTACGAATCAGTATATTATTTTAGAAGAAAAAACCCTTAGGGAAGTGCTCAGATAAATGGATAATACTCTTTTAAATAAAATGAGTTTTCAGAGAGTGATTAAAAAAAGTGATATTTTTTAATTGTGCCAAAAATAATTTTACCCGTTACATTAAAAATTGGTGTTGAACTTATATTTCAAAATATTTGATTCTAATTTAATTTTAATTCTCTTATTTAATTCTAATTTTTATTTGTCTAAAATTTTCCAGAGTCTATGTAGTAGACAAGAGCATTCGGCCTCGTTTTTCTGTATATACGGTTATTTTTGTACCCACAAACAAACCATGTCGTTGCACTAACCCGCATTAGTACTTGACCCGCTCTCAAGTAACAATCGTCAGAATACGTACTAGTACGTGTCCCACATACAATGTGTTAACAACATGTTAAGCACTGTGATAACACACCACTAGAGCAAAACATTTAATGACACTTCATTTAGAGGGACTAGTTTGTTAATTATCTGAAGCAAACGACAGTATACAAAAAAGATTATAAAACTTCCTTCCAGTACTTTGGAAATTAATTGATTCGGGAAAATTGATATAAAAACAGCTAGTTCATTTAAACAGAATAACTGGTCCATTATTTAAACTTATCAATGGTGCATAAATAAAATTAAGGCATAATGTTTTTTCCTGCGTTCGAGTAAGTAATAATTTTTTACAAATCAGTATATTGTTTTAGAAGTAAAAGAGTTGAAAGGAAAAGCTTAAATAAAGGGAAAATACTATTATAAATAAAATAACTGTTCAGAATGGGATTTAAAATGTAGTGGTGATTAATAAAATTTCTTATATGTGCCTAAAGATTTTACCCGTTAGATTCAAAACTGGTACTTCTGAAAAAATTTGTTCAAAATAATTTTATATTTTAAATAAATTTCGTATTTTTTTTTACAATTAACCCCTTTCGGTATGATTTAATAATGAAAAACTGCATGAAATAACCATTTAATTTTTATTTAAAAAACTTGTTTCATTTTACAATTCTTACATATTCTTAATTAAAATCCACTTTTTACACAGTGTTAAATAATATCAGAAACAGTAAAATTAAGAAAATATCAAAGAAAAACATTAATAAGGTATACAGATAATAGTCTTCAAGCTAGTGGTACTTTTCAAAACAAAGTGCAAAGGAATTCTTAATTGTTTACACCGCCAAGTAGTCTCACTTTTAATTTGATTCTTGTAACACACACGGCATTTTTAGTAGGTTTTCTTTTATTCTGACTCATTAATTTGGCAATGACTTGTACCAAGTAAACAATATGCAATAGTGACTTGTGATTTTCACAAGTGATAAAAGTGTTGCCAAATTCAGTACACTAGAAATTTTAAAGTAAATTAATTATCATATTTAACAGTAACTTTAATCGCATGACGAGTGTAGCTCGTCATTGTGCGGTATGGAATGAAAAACTAATGACGAGCTAGACTCGTCATTAGTTAACTGAATATTTTCTACTGTAGTTAATACCTTACAGATTTTTCATTTCTTCTCAGAAGAAAATATAACCACATTACATATAGGTCTAATCCATAAATCAAAATTAGTTTGCTAATTATGTAAAGCAAATTTCAATATACGAGACAACGATTAAAATCACTTTTCTCTGGTGCCTCGGAAATTAATTAAGGAAAATTTATGCCAAAACATCTAGGTTCATTCAAAAACAAAATAAGTGACACATTAAACTTACCAATGATTTATGAATAAGCTTAAAGCAGATTTTTCCTTTCCAGTTAGTAATGAGATTTCAGTGTACAGTATATTATTTTAAAAGACGAAAAGTCCTTGAGGAACCGCTCATATAAATGGATAATATTAAGGAAATGAATTTCT